>CM061561.1:263797916-264397916 GCA_030864225.1 Capsicum baccatum var. pendulum | reverse complement strand
TCAATGCCAAATAAATTTGTCAATAGGCAACTTTTATTGTTCAGTTGGATGCGCAGCTAAACTTTTCTTGTTCCAAAGCTACTAGTAATATTTTCGCCGTATTGTATTAGTTCTTGCTATATTGCTCAGTCCATGCCAAATTGACTATTAGAATCATAAATTGGCATAACTTGTGAAGTTGTTGTCATGTGACTAGGAGGTCACGAGTTCAAACCGTGGAAACATCCTCTTGCTAAAGTCAGGTTAAGACTGCGTAGAATAGACCCTTGTAGCAGGAGCCTAAGTTTCACAGACTCTTCACTCTCGATGCCGCACCCGTGTCGGATTCTCCAAATATACACTAGTTTTGGCGAATCCAACATGCACCCATTCACTTTTTTGAAGAGTCCGAGCAACATAGACAGGAGCTTTAGTGGAGTGGCTGCCTTTTTTATGGAATGAACTACCAACTGATTAAGAGTTGCACCTTGTAAAACATGCTTGCAGATTGGCTATGCTATGAAGGGCTATTGAAAAGTGATACTGGCAAATGAAGAATGGTACTGTTTACACTAACTTACACATCAAGACAATACATACAATCCCCAAAACCTTCTCACTTACAACCAAAAAAAAAAGAAAAAAAAAGTATAACCAACATTCCTTGTCTATCCAGATACATGTAAAAGTACCTGGAAAAGATTGAGAACAAAGGGGAAAACCAAAAAGGAGAAGAAAAACAAGAGCAAGATAAAAACATCTATAAAGGTACTCCGCCTTTCAGGACCTGATATTTCCTATTGCTATGAAAAAACGAGCGCTTGGACTTCTTTACTTTCGCTCCAAAGATGAAAGCTCGTAAAGGTATCCTTGACCTACTTGCTGAGTTTGTCAATTGTGGTTGACCTCCACTGACATCAAACTCCTGATCCAGTTTCCTTAATGTCTTCTCAACGTCTACTTGAAGTGTAGTTACATGCTCTACACCAGCTTCCAGTTCCTCTCTTACCTTGTTGTTTTCTTGTTTCATGTTCAAAACTTCGCCTTGGAACTTTGCAGCTTGGTGGCTGCTGAATTTGATTTCATCTTCTTCAACTCCGTCCTTTAGTGCTTTCGTAATTTCCTCTTGAATGCTGCATAAAGACGAGAACCTACGTTTCAGTTCATCTTTTAGTGACAAGCTTTGTTCTAACCAGACTGTTAGCTCATTCTGAATCTCCTTGAGGTGTTTATATATAGGCCTGATTTCTGATTTCAGGTCTGTTTTGGATCTGTCCTCTTTTGTTTCTTTGTCTCGTAGTGTTGAGATTTCGTCCTGCAAATCTTGGGCGGTGGTCTTGAACTTTTGAATCTGATGAAATGCTGAGCTAAATCTTAGCCAGAAATCCAAGTTTTCATCTAGCAATGCATCAATGCCCATCCGGAGTTTCTCTTCAACTGGCGAGAGGGATGAACGTTGATCAATCAAAATGATCTTGGCATCCTGTTCATCGTTGTCTACCCCTTCAGCGGAGTCCTCAGGTTTTAAGCTTCGATCATCAGAAGGATTGAGATCTTGCTGCTTTTCTTCTTTTGAATCGGAACTTTCAGAAGCATTTCCTTGAACAAGACTCAACTTTAGACGTAAACTTTCTATCTCTTCATCCTTCTTCATAATAGCACTTTTAAGCTCTCTTATCTGCAATGTGACTTCGAATTCCATGTCTCTTTCTTTCTTCTCCATTTCAATCAGCTTCCTCTTTAATTCCTTGTAATTCCTGAGAATTGTTGTATATTCCGTTAAGAGGATCTTTTCTTTATCCTCCAAACCAGTCAACAGCATTTGCTGCCATGTAAGGTCATCGTCTTTCTCCTCGTCTTCCTGTAGTTTTGGCTCATTATGAGCGCTATTTTCAGACTGAGATGAGACTTTATCTTCAGCTTTTTCAGCTGATGTTGGCTCCAGAATTTCGACGTGTTTCTTTGGGGGTTTTGTAACTTCCTGGACTTCTTTATCACTAATAGCTGTACCGGGATCTTGTTCTTTCTTGACCTCACTTGCGGTAACATGATCTTTCCTCTTTTCTGTCTCTTTTAGTGACCTGATATCAGCAAGAGTCTCCTCTTCATCTTGAGATGATTCCGTCTCATCAACCTCTTCATCTGATTTCACACTCGTCAATTTGAACGATAACTGGCCAAGACTGGTATGAGCTTCAGCAAAGTGAGTCTTAAGGCTGCTGTTTTGATTTTCGACATCTTTGTTTAGATCCTGAATACCCTTCAACTTTTCCTCTATCGCAGTCACTCTAACGTTCAGATTGTGTGTGTCCTCCATCGGAGTAGCTTTCTTATCGTCTTCCAAAGTCTGAACTTGTGTGTGAAGTCCGCCGGCTTCTGTTCGTAGTCTCTCAATTAGAACAGTTTGAGTTGAAACCGCTGCTTCTAAGCTGACCACCTTACTCACAAGCTCATCAATCTTCGCTGCCAATTGTGTCACCGTTAGAGAGGACATAGAGCTTGCATCGAATTGATCGTTGATCTTGCCATGCATTGACAACGAATCTATTTGCTCACCGACTTCTTGGCTCGTGCATTGAGATGATTCATCTGTTACCACACCAGATTCGTCATCTTTTTCATCTGGTTCTGATTCATCAGAAGGATCCCCTAAGTACTTTTGCCTGAAATACTTAAGTTTCTTACGAGCTTCTTCGATCTTCTTGAACTCCTCTTTTGCATCTTTGGTCGACTGATCTTGTTTCTCCTGGAGCTGAGCCAACGTTTCTTGACACGATTTTAGTGCTGCTTCGGCCATCAAGGTCCTCGCCTCATCATCCTCAATAACCCGAGCCTCACCGAATTCATCCTCCAAACTGCAAATCTTCTGGTGCTTCTCAATAATCTGGTGCTCGATTTCCATGGTCTTCGCTATCCCACTCTGGTAAGAGCTTTTCACGAACTCTTTCACAGTTTGCAGAGACAAGATCTCTCTCTGGAGCTTGTCAATCTCTTCAAGCGCCTCGTCTTTTGTCAAACCAGATTTTGGTGCATCTTTATTTGAATCTTTTGCCTTGTTAGTTGATTTCTTGCCTAGAAATTGCTTTGTGCCTGTTTTCAGCAGACCTTTCATGTCTTTAACAGGAGCCTTTGGAGGTACACTTGGTATATTTGCTCCAGTTTTTGGTGTTTGTGGGAAACTTTTCGGTATCTTTGTGGTACCATAATCATCTTCTTCATCCATCGCGAGCTGAATTTGTTCTGGAAAAAGTGTTGCAATGGTGCTGTTGGCACTCTGCAACTCCCTCGACAACTTGTCATATCGTTCAGCCAATGCTCGATAGGCACGGTAAGATTCTTCCACAAAGTTTATTAGCTCTGGCCTTTTCTTGTAGTACATTTCTGCTCTTTTGGCAAATGAATCTCCATCTTCTTCAATGAGCTTGATCACATCTTCCACCTTCTCTTCCATATCTGTTACGACACAAGTACAATTACAACTTCCGATGGGTTGAGATGGGCTTAATGGAACGACATAGTTAGTGATGATTCATATAGCTGACCCCAACTTGCTCGCGACTGAGGTATAGTTGTCTTTGTAACGTGCCAAAACCATATTAAGAAAACTTCTAGAATGACATTACAAGAGGGCATTTAAAGAAACTGGCAAAATGATTTGATTCCTATAGGTGCCAAGGGCTCTATCGGAAACAACCTCTCTACTTCATCTGAGGTAGTGTTATGGACTTCGTACGCATTACCTTTCCCAGACCCACTGTGTGGGAATACACTGGGTATGTTTTTGTTGTTGTAGGTGCCAATATTTGAAACACGTCAATTTGTTATCTTTACTTAATAAGATTGTGCAATCTGTGTCTTTCTTGGTAACTTTTTGATTATATTTTCCTATTAATTTGAAACTGAATAAACAATAAGAACATAAAAAGAACTTGAAATTTATGGTGCAAAAAAAATCATTTTTGTACATCTAACAACATTAGATCTTATTCACATTTGAACAATTTTCATCAAGAATCATAACCGCGTTGAAGGGTAGAGTGGCAAACTCATTATTCATCAAGAATCATAACTCCATCGAAGGATAGAGTGGCAAACTCATTATTCATCGCGAATCATAACCCCATCGAAGGATAGAGTGGCAAACTCATTATTCATCAAGAATCAGAACCCCATTGACAAGTAGAGGGGCAAACTCATTATTCATCGCGAATTAGAAACTCATTGAAAGTAAAGGAACGAGTTCATTATCCATCGAGTTTCAAAACATATGTTAAAAGAAAAAAACATACCTTGAAGGCTTTGTTCAAGCCATTTAGATTGTTTGGTTCTAATATGGCTAGCAGCCCACCATGAATAAGCATTAGTTGCAGCTCTTTGTAACATTTTGAACCAATTCTTGATCTTTTTTTCTCTATATATATACTTCTTTAAAAACAAAACAATCAACTATGAAACTCTTCCTTTTTTTTTTTTTTTTTTTTTTGTTTCTCCTACAAGAACAAATAATATAGTATATCTTTTTTAAGGTAAGAGAAAGAGTTTCAACAACATGAGATAAGTTTTCTTGTTAATGAAATAGGATAGGAAATAGAATCATAGTTGAAAGGGACTAATACAAACTATGATGTTTTTTTTTTGTTTGTTTGCCTTTAATGTTCTATTATGGTTTTTGTTGGTTGAGAGTTCTTTTAGCACCAAAATAAATGTTGGACCCTTCTCTTTCCTACTAGCTTTTTTACATAATCTTTTGTTGGGACAATAGCATGTTTAGTCCTTTGGTTATTGCCAAATTTAGATTATGGTTCTTTTGATATTTGATCAAGTATATTTAACTTTAATTACTTGAGATGTTCGTGCACTTTTGAGGTACGCTATGAGGCAGTGGTACAGACTGCGTAAACTCTATCCTCCCCTGACCCTACTTTTTAGGAATATACAGGATATATTGTTGTTGTTGTGCACTTCTGATCTCATTGTTTAATTGTTTTATCATTTAATTATCAATATACTAAAATTGAAATGGAGCACATTCCACTTTACAGTGAAAATGTTGGAAAGGGTGTTAACTAATCGACAGAACTAAGTCTTCTCGCGATTGAAGAAGATCCATGGGAGATCGATAAGCCAAGTTGAATGAACGATATAAAGGTTTTGATAAGTCATATATCATAAGTATCAAAATTAAAATTTATCAATAATCGAAGGACCAAAAATGCTATTTTTTTTTCCTTTTAGCAAAACCAAAGGCAAAGGCATTGACAGCCAATAATGAAAGTAAATTATTGTGAACATGGCATCCACTGGCCTCTTTTAACAACTTGTCACATCCCATCATAAAGAAAAAAAGAATTAGAAAAAAACAATAAACAAAAGAAGAAAATACCTTTCTTTCTCTTCGGAAAAAGAATCAGAAATATATTTAAACTTTTACGAAATTTATCGCAACACGCTCCAACTTTGTGGGGATCGTATGACTCACCTCGACTATTTACTATCATATTTTTGTGGCATATATTTGTCCAGCTGAAACACTTCAGATCCTTACGCATTCAGTGTGTGTATTCACGCAGTGGTCTAACTAAACAAATATATGTCACAGAAATACGATAATAAATAATCGAGGGGAGTCATAAAACCCCCACAAAATTAAGAAGTATTACAATAAATTTCGCGAAAGTTTGAATATATTTCGAAACTTTTTCCCTTCTCTTTGTCCTAAAGTTTCTCTTTTATTTTATTTCTTTGGGTACATTAGAAAAGGCTAAAGTTTTGTTCTTTTAACTAACTTTTAAATATTTGTATGTTTGCATATATAGTACAAATTGCTGCTTTTGGCCTGTCATTAACTAACTTTCGGTTAGATTTTAAAAAAAAAAGTTTTTCTCTCTAATGTCTCTGAGATATTTTAGTAATTTTACGGATGGTTATTCAACTTTTATTTTATCGTCGTAGAGTTATTAAACTACTTTTTTAATAAAAAAATTTTATTCAACTTATCGAAGGGTTATTGAAAGTCGCTAATCTTTTATAACAATGTCGAGTGAAACTCAACATCTCAAATTAATGTTATATTAGTTCGATATACGTTTTGCGTCTTGATCATTTTGAACTCGTGTCAAGTAAGACTCATTATATGAGGGTTCTTGAAGTCGAGGCTTGTGATTAAGGATGTGAGACTTTTATCTATTCTGCCACAACCGTTGACAGCATCTCAAGCGAGTCACTAGGGACGACTAAATATAAATTCGTATCGAAAAGTTCCATGTTATTTTACTCTCTTTCTACATGAGTTTTTTTTTTTTTTTTTTTTGGAAAAATTCAATTTGAATAGGTCTTATTGATAATCAAAATAATCATTAAAAAACGAGGGCCATGATCTCATGATAACAACTACATCAAATAAATTATGTGAGTAATTATATAAAATACATCTCATCATGATCTGAGCTTAGATATTTAATAATTGGGGAAAAGGATCTTTAAATAATATTCAAAAAGAAATTCCCAAAACAAATTAGTACTAATATTTTACAATTAATGGTGTAAATATTTTCATCATGAACACTTAAAAAGAAAATTAGAAGCTTCATAGTACTTTCTTTAATTTTCTATTAATACCCACCCTAACACCCCACCCCCACCTAATATAACATGATTGTAACATATAATTTTCTTTTACAATGTGAGTTCTGAGTCAACTTTCATATCCCGATACATAAGTGGGGTGTGAAAAAGATAGGATAATATATCCAATATAATTCCTAAGTGGGGTGTGGCATGTGGGGAGGATAGGATGTACGCAGACTTGTAACATGCAGTGACAAATAGTTTTCTTTTGTAATGTGGTGTATGAGTCAACTTTTATAGTTCGGTTACATACGAGGCCTGCGAGGAGGGTGGAATAATATATCTAATATAGTCCCTAAGTGAGGTGTTGATACAAGTACGACCGTGATTATGAACCAATACGTAAAGACTCGAGCTCGGGTGGCTGCCCAACCAATGGAATAAGCTTTGAAGTGTAGAGAAGAAGTCTCAACACTCCAAAGCCATCCAATATGCACACTCCAAGGCCACCCCTTTGCCATGGCTCATTAAGGGCATTTTAGTCACTTTGTAATAAGTTGTAACCTAGGTTATAAATAGAACATATTAGGTCATTTTCTCATAACTTAGAGGATATTTTGAGAGCTCTTTGAGAGTGTTCATATAAGTGTGGATATCACTTGTGACAAGTGTGGAAGCACACTTGTGTTGGTTGCTTATTTTGAAATGTTGGTTGCTTGGGGATTCCGTTCCTTTGAGGTCACCGTAAGAATTTGATGTTATTTGTATGAATTCTTGGGTCTTAGTGTTCAATATACACTTTGGTTCATAGTGTTTGTTCATTGTGTGTCAAGTTATCTATCATTCTATCTTATTATTGTTGTTGTGTTCATTCTCGGTTTTGGGTATCCAAACCCGAGACCTTGTTGTGTCATTTTTGTTCTTGTTACTGTGTTGTAATCTTAGTTTGTGGCTTGCTGATTATAGGTGTTGAACACCTTAGAATCTTGTTGTTATCGTGCTTGTATTGTTACTGTGTAGTGAATCCGAGAGGGGTCACCAAAAGGGGTCCTCGGTTCTTCAAATCATGGACTGTTTTGGTGTGTGTTAGTGTCTTCCTTGTCGATCTTGTATCAGGTGTGGCGTGTGGCGAGGGTGGGATGTACGCATGCAAACTTATAACATGTAGTGACAAATAATTTTCTTTTATAATGTGGTGTTTGAGTCAATTTTCATATTTCGGTTACATAAGTGGAGTGCGAGGAGGGTAGGATAATATATTCAATATATTCCCTAAGTAGGATGTGGCATGTGGGGAGGGTAGAATATACGCAGACTTAGTCTCTACAGATATGGAATAGAGAAGTCAGAAGTTGCTTTCGATAGATCATTTTGAGACAATATATGACAGTTTCGTAGCAAAATACTAAACAACTAAAACGGAAAATCAAGACAGACTAAAAAGAAAAAAAAAATATATAGACAAATTACGTGCCTTAAATAAATGTGATGAATTTCTTTCGTATGTGTATTTATAACATAACCAAACCACAATTAAAAATATGTATCATCACTTTTAAATTATTTGATTTAGTATAAATATCAATCGAATGCATGTAAATATTAAATTATCACTCAACATATATTTGTTATCTCAGACCTAAATATCCTACTATTATTTTACTATCTTATGATAACAAATCTTTGCTATTCAATTTTATAAGTTACTACACCAAAGTCCATTGTTTTGACTTTTGACATACTATATAATATCAAGTTATTGTTATTATTATTATTATTATTCAACAAAATAGTCTAAGATAATTTTGATATTTTGTTCAACTTATATAAGCAAGGAAAACCTTCATTTTTTTGCTATTTTTAGTGATAATATTTCTACCGATATCAACCTGATGTCGGTATAAATAGCACACAAGCCACTTTTTGGTTTTATCTATAAAGAATAGTCGTTGTTTTGAAATTTCAAATTTTACGAGTGAAACTCAGAATACCTATTAAGGATAGGGACTAATGGGTTTTTTCCAATTTCATAGTTAGCCCAAAAGTGTGACATGTAGGAATTAGGATGTATATCAAGCCCAACCCAACCCAATTACTTAGATAGTCAGCTGTAGGCCTCATAATCCAGCCCAATTTTTATACAAGAGCAAGACTCCTTTAATGCAGTTCGGTGCACTAAAGCTCCCGCTATGCATGAGGTTCGAGGAAGATGCAGTTCAGTGCATTAAAACTCCCGCTATGCACAGGGTTCGGGAAAGGGCCGGATGACAAGGATATATTGTGTACAATATTACCTTGCATTTCTGCTAAAGATGCTGTTTTCACGGCTTGAACTCGTGACATCCTAATCACGTGACAACAATTTTATTAGTAACTTCAAAGATCCCCTTCTGAAACAAGGCTATTTTGATGAGCTACGCTAAATTTTCACCTTATTGATGAGCGTTTAATTTCTCACCTTATAGTTTCTTTTCGATTTCCCCCTTCCTCTACCTCAAAAAAAAAAAAAAAAAGGTAGGTCAAAGTAAAGTAAGAACAAAATTGAATGCTAGTTCAACAAAACTATTGCATAGAATTAAAGACTTTCAAGAGTTAGAAGATCATAATAATTAACGATTTTTAAAAATATCATGATTAAAGAAAATATTTTTTATTTTTTAAAATAGTTACTGAAATGCATAAATTAAAAGGACGAAACGTAAGAGAATTTTAGATTCACTTTATCATAAAAAAAAAAAATGGAGAGTCCCACAAATCACTCATTTTTTCTTGGCATGTAATTATCATCAAAAGGAATAAATCCATTTTTTTCTTTACGTGACAAACTTCTTCAAGAGTTCAAGTAGGCAACTAAAAATTGATTATATATCTTAGTAAAACTCACAAAAATATGTCATATATTTTATTATAATCAAATAATTGCTTGTCAAAATCCCTTTAGTGACCCTTTTGCTTATACTATCAACATTTATTAGGATTAGAAGGAACATCAATGAAAATGACATTTGCTAAAGGCACCCAACTCTTTTTGAAATTTTATCCATAAGAATCTAACTACATTTCTCAATTACTTTTTTCCTTTAAATAAAAGCGGTGAGTTCGACAACGTGTATGTTGAGAAATTTTTTGATAGATATTAAAAAGATATTTAAATTTGATCTCGATTGACAAATAATTGTTATAATTTTGAGAGTGTACATCTAAACATCATAACTTAAAACTCGATTAGTAACTAAATACTACAAAACTTGTCATCATTGTATCTCGCAGACATCCGATGTTAACATGAGTGTACATTTAAACATCAGAACTTGAACTCAATTGGAACCTAAATACTACAAACCTTGTCCTCGTTGTATCTCGCAGACACCCGATGTATGTTAACATGAGTGTACACATTACTTATCAGAACTTGAACTCAGTTGGTACCTAATACTACCAAACTTGTCCTTGTTGTATCTCATAAACTTTGAAGGTGTCTAGACGATGATCAGTGTGTAAGTTAAATAGTGTTCAATCCCATTTTATATATTGCAAGTAGGAAGCAAGACCAAAGTATTGAAAGTAGTTTATACTTATCCAAAATACTCTTTGCACTTGTATATGTGGTGAAGAAGCAACCAATCACAGAGGAAATAATAGCCACAAAAACTACATTTTATTTTCTTCCCCCCCTATCATAAGTGCAAGGGACACACAATTGTCAATGGCTATTTATTTTATTACTCAACATGTCCCATTGGCAACCTCAAATACCAATAGTGGGGTCTCTTTCTTTTTGTTTAACAACCCTTTTAGCAAAAACCCCTGGTGAAAAAAGTTGGAAACTTTTTATAAAGAACACAGGAAAGTAGGCTAAGAACTTTTTCTTTTAAAAAAGAAAAAAAAATCGGTAGTATTCTGACCAGCTTTTCGATTAATCCACCGGCAACATATATCATATAATCTTGTCCACCAAAGCTAGGAAGGATGGGATCAATGACCTAGTGTTTAGTGTTTTTTGGCCTCGGCTAGATTTGAACGTGAGAAATCTGATTCTCAATTCACGTCATTGACCACTGAAACTTTACAAAGTGCTAACAAGGAATACATTAAAGCTAAACTTTTGTATGTATCACTTTTCACCCTTTAGTGGCAATAGTCATCAAGTGTTGTTGGAATCAATTTGTGTCTAAAACGGTTTTTGAAATCAATACAACAAAAAGAAATGGTCCAAACTCATCTTTTAGGTTTTCTTGGCTTTGGCCTTTGAGTGGAGCAATCATCAAATGTACTTGTCTTTCCCAACTCATTGTAATTTCATCATCTGGAAAAAACAATGTAATCGAAGATCTTGCTTACCGAATAACTTTCCTAGTGAAGGAAAGAAAGTTCGACAAGTTAAGAAAGTCTAGTAGCTAGTTGAAAGAACTCAAACTGTGACGATTATTTTCACTAGCTCCCACAAGCAATGCACCTTCAGCGGTGGTCCAGAGACACAATGGGTTCTTGATTTTCGGGCACTAAAATGAACAATGAGAGAACCACCACAGAATAGATTCATGACAATGAGATGTGGAAGCATAGTGGCATATAGGAGAGCTCCATCCATTTAGGAAAGCCAATGGTAACCGAGGTGGCGCCAGCTTGCACGCACCTAGCCTAATTCCACGGGATACATGTCACCTCCCACTAGAAGCACAACGCTAATAGAGCCCTTGCGAAAACAATTTCTAATTGCCGCAGCAAAATAGAGAAACTTCTTATGGATAGAGCAACATATGCAGAGAAAAATGAACCAAGAAAGATGCAAATTAGCAAAGAGTAGGAACATAATATTTAACATTACTGTATAATCAAGATATAAACAATGATGTTTCACTTGTCTGGATTTTGAAAGACAGATGATTTATTTACAATAGCAGCAGTCAAAAAGCATACTACTACTCCCAATATTCACATTAGATATATTTACACTAAAGAGTCAGCTTGATATGTCAAATTTCCCCCCCTCCAACATAAGTTGATCAATTCCAAAGTTTAAAGATGACGATGGTTTGTGTGTTTTTGAGCTTGTAACCAAAGAACACTGTCACAATAAACTTTGATTATTTGCGTCTACTGGTCTGACCTGCTGCTACTACTATTCAGATATTGATGCAGAACTTGCATATTACTTTGTACACTAAAAGATGGCCGCTGCTTCACAAATTTCCTAACGTGCAGAACGATGACCAGCTGCTGTAGATTCAAAAATTCTGAAGTGAAGACAACCATTGCTCCATGTACTTCTTACCCTCTGCAAGTATAGAAGGAATTTTAGACACGACGAAGGAACAAAGATCATATTTGCTCCTATGTTCTATAGAGACTAGAAATACAAGCATAAAGATGTTACATAGTAATCTATCAGGAAGAATTCAATCGAAGCATTGAAGTTTGACGTGGTTAAGCCGTTAAGGAAAATACAACTCTATCCTTGCGACTTTTGAGAGGAAGAACATTTAGGACTAAAAATACAACCCCCCCCCCCCCCCCCCCCCCAGTGTAATCCCACAAGTGGAATTATACTTCCCGCTTCCCTTGCTAATTTTTAGAGTTAAACTAACAAAGGTAGGGAAGTACTAATATCTTTCCCCTCTTCATTTCTCTCCTAACTCTAGCTTTTACCCCCTAACAAAGATAAGGACGCAGTACTTTTTTCCCCTAACGAAGATAGTGAACTATCGCTTTTTTCCGCTTCCTATACTCTCCTAACTCTAGCTTCAAAGCAAAAAGTCAGTTCTTTGTCCACTGTACTTTCCATGCTTAACCTTTCTTTAAGAGCCAAAAGGCTGGATTGAAAGGGTATAACATCACCAAGATGGAGCATGTAGAACTCACCGGATTATGTTAATACGAAATTTTAAGGAGGTTTTCATCGTCAATTACACAACAACGGAGATGATAAATAATGCTAATTGATTGTAGTACGATAACAGTAAATATTGCTTCTTAGTTCTACTCCACCAATAGTATCTATCCTCTTATGCAGCTAATTGCTCATTAATATCGAATCCAATGATAGTGGCTCAATCTATCCGCGTCCTGACAAGAAATGGGCTTCTATTTTTAGAAGTGATAATGCAACGCTCCTAATCACAGGTATCTTTGTCTCAGTCCACACCTTCTATTTTTAGAAGTGATAATGCGACGCTCCTAATCACGTGTATCTTTGTTTCAGTCCACACATCACTAACATAACTAATTCCCCTAGCTTCTACTTTTAGCTCAATTATGTAACACCTGTAACCACACGCTTGGTAACATGAAGGATAACAGTACGACAAGCTCACGTGTATCTTTGTCTCACTCTGCACATTACTAACATAGCTAATTCACCTGGCTTCTATTTTTAGAAGCAATTATGCGACGCTTGTAACCACATGCTTGGTAACATGAAGGATAACAATAAAACAAGCTAACTTGCATCTTTGACTCTGTCCACACATTGCCAACATAACTAATTAGACTCCAGAGGAGTCACCATTATCAGAGCAGTTGCAAACAAGCATAATGAAATACAAGTAATAGTCATCAAATACCAACAATCCAACATTGCAGATTTACTAACAGATGCCATAATCAATGCAGCAAAAACAAGAACTTGTCTACAACTCTTACCAGCAGAATACTCATTTGAAAGATTCTCAAGGGCATTTAAAAACTGATTGTTTGTTTCTTCTATCTCTCTACAATCATGCCTGTAGCAAGGAACCAGCACAGCAAAACTGTCATCTCCCTCATCATCATTCTGGAAACCAGGGGCATGTGGTTCGAGCCACCCGATCGACCAGTCAGAATCATCGGATTCCGAACCAGATAAACACACACCATCTGATGGAACCAATACTACATCATATTTCTTATCAACCCTCTTCCTTTCCTCTCTGCTCTTCCATTTCCTCTTCACTTTCCTAGTAGTTGAAGCTAGATTAGCCCCCCTCACTGGCTTAAACTTCAAACTATCACTTTGTTCCTTCAGCCCAAATCCAAAGTCTTGTACGGGATTCATTGAAGAACCACTAGAACCTGGTTCCTTCTCTTTCCCACCCCACCACCACCATGATAAACGAGTCAAAGAAACTGCCATTTCATCCAAAAGGGACTTCACAAACAATCAAAGCTGAACAAACTTTGCAAATTCAAACTAACAGTGAATCCAAGAACTCAAATCCAAGCCCCATAAACTGCCATTTCATCCAAAAGGGATTCTAAAACAGATCAAAGCTGAACACACTTTGCAAAAATGATTCAAACTTTAAGCTCTGAAACAGAAACAAGAACTCAAATTTAAGCACCAGAATAAAAATTCAACAAATGATTAATCCATTAGTACTACAACAAAAATATCAGATGGAAAACAAAAGCTTCACTTTTCTATCAAGAAGAGCAAAAAAGCAAACAGTTTAATCATCAAAAAACAACCTCTTTTCAAGAAAAGCTTCAAAATTCAACCCCAACCATCTTCAATAAATATCACTAAAATTCAACTACAAAATCTAGAAAACATCAAAACACTTCAAAGGGTCTAATAATAATATGACCAACGAACAAAAAAGCTAACAACTTTGATCATTTTAATCATCAAAAAAACCACCCTTTTTCAAGAAAAGCTTCAAAATTCAAGTAATAATAGCACTAAAATTCCACTTCAAAGGGTCTAATAATATGACAAAAGATTTCACTTTACTATCAAAGAGCAAAAAAGCAAAAATCTTTGATTATTAAATCACCAAAAAGAGAAAAAAATACTTCAAAATTCAACTAAAAATCCCATAAAAACATCAAACACTTAAAAGGGTCTAATAATATGAAAAATCCACTAAATTTAAACCAACTTTTTTTTTTATCAACTCATAATTCTTTAGGGCAAAATTGGTATTTAGAACACTCAAAAAAGATCCATTTTCCCAATCAGGTCAAACCCAAAACCGGGTAAACTTTCGCTTAAACGGTGACACCACCGGAAAATAGTTGAATTCTTGCCGGAAAATCAAGAATCTTTCGCCGGAATTCCCATTTTCGGTCACCGGCGGTGAACCCCCTTTTACTAAAAAAACTCCTTTTGCAGTCACCCCACCCCCCCAACAGTGACACCCAGCTAAAACACACACACACACAGTGGAAAATCAACTGACTATAGTCTGGGGGGTCCTATATATATAAGCAAAATGGATAACTATTTTATTTTTATTGAATTTTTGGTTGCTTATTTTGTGGAAAGTAGTTTTTTACCCCTATAACTTTCCCTATTTCCTTGTTACTCCCTTTGTTGCAATTTATTTAACTGATTTTAATTTGACGTAAGGAGATTTTTGAATTTTTTGATATTAAAACTAAATATATATTTATTTTGTATAAATTAGACTTTAACCCCCATAACTTTGTTTATTTGTTTTGTATCCGTTTTGTCTTGTTAATTTTTTTTTATTACTCTCTTTCGTTTTAAATTATTTATCTGATTTGATTTGACTAGAAACATACAAAATAAAGGAGATTTTGAATCTTGGGTATTAAAATAGATATGTAGAATTTACCTATATTGCTCGAACTCTTCAAAATTATTGTCGAATAAGTGTTCAATCCTTCAAAGATAATGTATTTTTTTAAAGAATTTGACATGTGTGAGGTACTATTTTTGATAAGTCTGAACAACATAGGAATATGTAAAAAAATTAATTATTTTGATCTTGTGGTCTTGAATATGATTACATGTGAAGTGTTAGAATTAAACAATTTTCAAGGAAATGAATGAGATATTCTTTTTGAAATTGAATAAAAAGAAACAAATAAAACAAGTAGAAACAGAGAGAATACTTATTTTGTATAAACTATATTTTGACCCCATAACTTTCCTAATATATTGTTGTGTCCACTTTGTCTTGTTTATTACTCCATTCGTCTCATTTTACCTGTCTCAAATTGGTTAAGTTGATTTCTCATTTTACTTATCAAGATAAGATAAACTTTTCTTTCCATGTTTTACCCTTTGCATTAATTACTTTTTCTTTAAATTAAGATGTAAACATCATTTAATGGGGGTACTTTGATAAACTAACCATGTTATTTATTATTTTTCTTAATTATTGTGTCATCCCAATTTGGGACAAGTAAAATGGGACGGAGGGACTAGTAGTTATTTTGTACAAACCAGATAGCCCCATAACTTTCTTAATTTGTCAGTTCGATCCATTTTGTCTTGTAAAGTTATGATTGTTCATCAAGCTAGATTTTAACATATTATTTGTTTTACATGATTTTTTATATGCGTTATTTGGACAGAGAGCCTATTGAAAATATTCATGTATCCTACTTATGAATTACATTATATGATGTGCACATAAGCTTTTCTCTCGTATCTCTTAGTTAAAGTCATTATCAATGAAAACAAATATGGCTTTTTGTTTTGGTAATCGTAATGTTCAGGCCAATTTGAATGCATCTTAATTAATTTTATGAGGGTATCAGTTATTTTCTACTAACATAAATATAAATAATATATACAATAAGGTATAAAAAGATCAAAAGAAATCAATAATATTAACGAAGAGAATATGCTTCGCGAATATATTATTATGTATTTTAGTATGTGTAATTAGTTTTTATAGTCATAATTTCTATCATTATTGAATTGAAAAGAGTTAGTTTTGTGTTTTGTAAGTACTATATTGTACTAGTATTATTTTAAAGATTAAAATATTTGCATTGTTCTATGTTTGTTTGAAAATTTTCATCAAGATGATTTATATATAATTATTTGGAAGAAAATTTACCATGTTTGGTGAATATGAATGTGATGGTCTGCATTTTTTTTTTAAAGTTCATCAATGTATTTAAAAAGATTGTGTAGGGATGGATTTAATTCAATCACCTTTAATTAGAAATTGTTACAAATTTCTCAATATTTAGGTTGGTCATGAAATTACCCTAAAATATTGTTCATTGGAAAAATGAAAAATAAAAAGTCATACCTTGTGTTCGATATAGAGAATATTAGCACTAACATTTCTCAGAAAATATTTTTTAATTCTTCCACAATTAATAGAATCAAGATTTTCAAAAATATTTTCTCTAAGAAAGAAAAAAGTTCTACAAAAAAAGATGAAAATAACTTTCCTCATAGGCATAAAAAAAAAAATCACAAATGGCGTTGAACATTAATTGTGTCCTCCTCATTATTCAGCCTCCAAGACATTTCAATCAACCTCGGAATCAATTATAACATTTAAATATAACATCTACGCGTTAAAATAAAGCTAATGATACTCATATTGCCTATAATCTGTACTCTCACTCTCATGACCGCCATCTGTATACCCCTATCTTCGCCTTTTATAGTATTTGTCTAGATTATATATAAATGCTTACATACTGAACACAAATGTCTAAAATATGACGGAGCCACCTATATCAAAAGGTGATCAGGTGCACATTTTTCGTCGAAAAATTATACTGTATATATAGACTAAATGTTAATTATTATGAGTGTGTATTTAATTTTTACACACTCTTAATATAATTGAGAAAAAAATTTATATATTATTCGTCAAATTTCTAGCTCCGACACATACTGAACACAAGAAAATAAACGAAGAAGTCCACCTACATTTTTCTTCATAGCAAAATCAAGTATTTTTTGTCTGTCCAATAAATTGACACCACATTGAAACTTGAAAAATAATAAATGAGTAAGAAAATCATCTCCAAAGATTAATTTGGTTATCGTGAATAGGACTATTTTATTTAGTCAAAATCTTGATATTGTGTAACTCATGTAACTTGTAACAAACAAGACTATAATTATGAGATAATTTTGATTTGAATATGAATCAAACGGCTTTTAAAAGTTGTTACGATATGGGTTTAATTTCTTATATTGGTGGATCGTGGGGGAGACATAATTCTTATCGAAGAAATTTATCATATTATATACTCTCTCAATTTTAATTTATTTGGTTTGATATGAAGTACGAGAGTCAAACTAACTAATGTTCAATGTGAATTTCAATATAGAAAATCTTCAATATTTTAAAAATAAAACTTACACATTCAAATATTATAGAAAAAGTATTATAAATCACAAAAATAAAGTTTAAAATATTTATTTTAAGAAGTTATGGTAAACGAAATATTCTTTGACAAAAACGATTTATATATTATTCTTTATTTCGTTGAACTTTTTTAAAAATAATTTACTTTTCATATATATACCATTTGTTTAATAACAAGGCGTTTCTTTCATAAGATATGATGTTCACAAATTTTCCTCATTTGTAATCATTTGTAGAATTTGAGTGTACATATGACCCCATCAATAATTGGTTTATATAGAATTTGTCAACTTGAAAAGACAAAAAGAAGAAAAAAAAAAGAAAATTATGGTATTACCAATTATGGAGAATGAAAAGATAACAATAATACCAACTCTATAAAATCAGAATTAAATCTTTAATTTCTATCTGATTTTTCAATTAATCGCAAATAATAATTTAAGGACGTGAAGCAATTCCCATAAATCAAATAATAAACGATATAGCGTATAATGTATAATGTATAGTATCAATACACCATCGATGCAGTGGATGGAGTTGTTTCTCTCTTACCCAGAGGTCTCGGGTTATTGCTTCTTCCTTAACCACAGTTCTAGAGTTCGAGCACTGGGTATGAAAAAATTCTCGGTAGGGAGCGCTACCCTTGAATGGGCCCTGCCCGATGCAAATCTGAATTAGTCGGAGTTCAATACGGATTCCGGACACCAAATAGGAAAAAAGATAAAATAGCATCAACACATTTTCTTTTGGTTCAATTATCAACACTTGTTATACTCTTGTGGTGTTTCATTTCAAATTCATGTAACATGTAGTTAGGTTCAATGACTAATGACTATTCAAAAGCCATCACAATCTTAGATGATATATGTCAAACTTGTATATGTGTTCATGCATATGTTTTGACACGTTTTGTATAGGAAATTAAATATGAATGTGAAAGTTCATTAAATTTTGAAGAAAAAGTTGGTATTATGAAGTTATTATGGTTCCATAGTACATGTATAAGTACAACCATAATAATAATATATTCAGTATAATTTAATGAACGTGATTTGAGAAAGATAAGATATACATAGAAGTCCGACGCCAAAAGGGTGGGGAAGGCCCTTAATATACAGAAGCTTGATTGAATTCGGATTGCGCCCCCCAAAAGTCAATCATAATAATAATATATTCAGTATAATTCGATGAATGTGATTTGAGGAAGATAAGATATTACAGAAGCTCGATTGAATTCGGATTGCCCTCCCAAAAAGCCGATCATAATAATAATAATATATTCAGTATAATTCGATGAATGTGATTTGAGGAAGATGAGGTATACATAGGAGTTTAGCGTCAGAAAGGTGGGGAAGGCTATTAATATACAGAAGCTCGACTGAATTCGAATTGCGCCCCCAAAAAGCCGATCATAATAATAATAGATTCAGTATAATTCAATGAATGTGATTTGAGAGAGATAAAGTATACATAAAAGTTCGACACCAGAAGGGTGGGGAAGGCCCTTAATATACAAAAGCTCGACAAAATACGAATTGCATACTGAAAAACCCATTTATGGAGGTATCACCCCAACAAAAATAATTCTATTCCCAGTGGCTCGAAAATTCAAAATCCTTAATTAAGGGTGAAGTAATCGATCTCAACCATCCTACGATAACTCATTTTAGTTAAATGTTAAAAGTAGTTAAAAAGAACATGGAATTATAATGTAAGGTCTTTCATTATTATAAACTTGACCTTCCTAATAAAGCAATTCCATCTCTTACAATTTCATATATATTACATTAATAATACTTTTGGACTAATGCCATGTTATTTACTTTTGTAATCTTCTTAACACTTGCAATTATTTAATTAATAATGGATATATATTACTAATGCCATGTCACATGCAAATGCCCAACTAGGAAAGAAGAAACATGCATAGAAAACAAACCTGTAAAATAACTCTTAAAAGTAATTAATAGTCTATACCCACGTGAAGCTAAATTAGTTAAATTATTTAATTTTGAATATGAAATAATAATATACAACAAAAATTATTAGTAAGCAAGTTTTTTGCTTTTACTTTTGTTTGGTACGAGGTGTTCGGTATTTGGTATCCGCATTGAAGCCCCGACTAATTTGGATCGCGCATTACAGGCCCTATTAAGGTGGTGCGACTATGATATGAGATGTGTTTCAAATTTTTTTTTTTTAAAAAGTAAAACATCTAGTACTTCTGAACTATGACCAAATTTGGTACAATACACTCCAACTTCATGAGGTCTTACTACCCCTCCAAACTAAATTTTAGTATATTTTTGTCAACCTTTTTAGCTGACATGACACTTTTGACGTGAACCTCATTTTTATGTAATAAAGGTGTCATGTCAGCACAAAAGGGTGAAAAATACGTTAAAATTGACTTCAGGGATAGTAGGACCCTGTAAAATTGGAGCGTGTCATAGCAACTTTGGCTATAATTCGAGGGTACTGGATACTTATCTTAGAAAAAAAAAAAACTATATAGCCAATTTCAACTTTTATGAGAAGGCACAATTTTTTTTTTTTATGATTTTTCATCTAGTTTTCCATATTTATACTGGCATCCAATAAATTAATTTTTGCATTGAAAAATTCTCATATTGAGGGTAAAAACGTTTTTTGATATAAAAGCGATTTCATATTTAAAGCTCAAATTCAATACTTTTCATTAAAATTAAAAATTAAAAAAATACTTGCTATTTTATCACAACTCTCGTTGATTACTCATATCATTGGTTCGAACTCGAAATCTTTCATAAAAAAGATATGATACTTCTTTTAAGATTTTTGCCTTTTAATACAAGCGGTTACACTAAGGCTGTCTAACGGGCCGGGCCGGGTCAACCCGGAACCGGCCCCCTCTCTCTTACCGGGTTCCGGGCCGGTTACGGGCCGGTTTTGGCCTTAACCGGGCCGGGCCGGGCCGGGCCGCACAGTAAAAAAAATAAAACCCACCCGGAACCGGCCCACTTAACCCAATCCGGGCAAACCCGCTAAAATCCGGTCAAACCCGGTCAAAACCGGTCAAAACCGGATAAAAACCGGTCAAATATACACTATATATACGCTATATACACAATCTATACATTAAATATACACTTCTATAGAAGATATATACAATGTATACATTAAATATACACTTCTATAGAAGATATATACACGTGTATACGCACCATTCAATGTATATATACTACTACCTATAAAATATACTACATTATATATACATTACAATATGTATAGATCTACTTATATACTAATTTATAAAACATATACACATGTATACGTTAAATATATACTTCTATAGAAGATATATACACGTGTATACACACTATTCAATGTATATATACTACTACTTATAAAATATACTACATTATATATACATTACAATATGTATAGATCTACTTATATACTAATTTATAAAACATATACACATGTATAGGTTAAATATACACTTCTATAGAAGATATATACACATGTATACGCACCATTCAATGTATATATACTACTACTTATAAAATATACTACATTATATATACATTACAATATGTATAGATCTACTTATATACTAATTTATAAAACATATACACATGTATACGTTAAATATATACTTCTATAGAAGATATATACACGTGTATACACACTATTCAATGTATATATACTACTACTTATAAAATATACTACATTATATATACATTACAATATGTATAGATCTACTTATATACTAATTTATAAAACATATACACATGTATAGGTTAAATATACACTTCTATAGAAGATATATACACATGTATACGCACCATTCAATGTATATATACTACTACTTATAAAATATACTACATTATATATACATTACAATATGTATAGATCTACTTATATACTAATTTATAAAACATATACACATGTATACGTTAAATATATACTTCTATAGAAGATATATACACGTGTATACGCACCATTCAATGTATATATACTACTACTTATAAAATATACTACATTATATATACATTACAATATTTATAGATATACTTATATACTAATTTATAAAACATATACACATGTATACATTAAATATACACTTCTGTAGAAGATATATACACGTGTATACATTAAATATACACTTCTGTAGAAGATATATACAAATGTATACATTAAGTATACACTTCTATAGAAGATATATATAATGTATACATTAAATATACACTTCTATAGAAGATATATACACGTGTATACATTAAATATACACTTCTATAAAAGATATATACACATGTATACATTAAATATACACTTCTATAGAAGATATATATAATGTATACATTAAATATACACTTCTATAGAAGATATTAAAACTTTAAATTGATAAATAAAAAAAAATAAAAAACAACAACTAAGGAGTGAATGAATTTGTGGAATTTTATTGATTGCAAAATGATCCAAAATTTATAATTTACATGAATGAAAAATCTATAAATTATGCATCATTTTTTCCAACTCATGCATGTTAATATTAATTGGAATTTGCATAGGATAGTCGAAGTCAACGGGGGCAAACCCATGCATTGGACTTGATTCTGTTGAGTTCTCCCGTGAAGTCATTATTTCTTCAAGTTTGAGGTCGTCGCTTGGCTCTGGTTCCATTCCTTGGTTTCTTCTTTCTGCTCTAATCCAGTCTCTAAGGCAAACTAAAACATTCATTGCGTTGCTTCCCAATGAGTGTCGGTTGTCTCCAAGCTGCTGTCGTCCCTGACTGAAGGCGCTCTCTGATGCAACGGTTGACATTGGTACATTCAAGATATCTCTGGCTAATCTTGAAAGTACAGGATATTGTGATTCATTATTTCTCCACCAATCCAGCGAGTTGATCCGTCGTCTGCGATCCTCTGGTGGCGTCCGCAGATAATATTTCAGCTCCTCCCGATAAGTTGATGTGTAAGCTCTGTCATCCACACTGTTCCAACAAGATAAATCATAAAACGAATCAGGAAAACCACTATGTGCCGACCTTTTAGAAGATGATGGCTCCTCGGGAGGATGAGGAGCGACAGTTGGACTGATATTTGTAGGTACGGCTGAATCAAATAAATCAGCATAGTGATTATATAATTTGTCTATATAATCTTTTGCATCAGCCGTAGCCGTCCACAAATCAGGCTGCTCTTGTTCAGACTCACGGTTAATATTTATTTCTAAGTTAGTATAAATAAGCGTACTAAAGTGACACATATGATTAAATTTCATGCAAGGATTTAAAATAGCACCAATCATGTAAATAGGGGGAATCGGGAAGAAATATTTTTTAAATTTCGTAAACATAGCGCCAACAGCTTCTTTATAACCTTCTTTATTTTTATATTGTTGGAGCAAACCAGAAATATCGGCTATATATGCCAAAATATTACAAACAGTAGGATAGTATGCACCGGAAAATTCAACCGTAGCTACATAAAATTTTTCTAAAAATTTAATAAGATCATTAATTATAACCCAATCAGAATTATGTAACATGCAATCAGCAGAATCAGCAAAAGAACCACAGTGTTGGTTAAAAGTGAGTGTAATAGGAATTCTATATTTATAACAAGTTTTTAAAAATTCATACGTAGAATTCCATCTAATATCAATTTCCTCAGGCATTAAAATCGGTGTAAGTCCATTTTCTTGACATTTAACTTTAAATTCTTTAATTCTCGCTCTACGATTATTTCCTTGAATGAAACCTACGGCAAGACGAATTTTTTCAATATAAACCTCAAAAAAGTCAAGACCATCTTTTACAATTAAATTATAGATATGACATGCACACTTAATATGGAAAATTTCAGGAAAGGGTGGAGATAACGTAGATTTTATTTTTGTTATAGCATTCTTGTTGTTAGAAGCATTATCAAAAGCAATACATAAAATTTTATTTTCTATACCATAATATCCGACAATTTTAATAATAGAATCAAAAATAAATTGTCCAGTATGCTTGCGATCTTCATCATATAAAAAAGCAAGAATACGTTTTTGCATTATGAAATTACTATCCATCCAATGACAAGTAACAGTTAAATAATCATTTTTATTAACAGCACGACCAAGATCAGAAGTTAGGGCCAATCTACATTGAATATTTTTTAAGAATGTTGATAAATAAAAACAATATTGTGAATGGAGTTTAAAAATATCAGACCGACAAGTAGTTCTAGGAATACCATTAAACATAGGATTATAAATTGCTTGTATATAACGGATAAAAGCATCAGAAGAAGGAAAAGTAAAAGGCAAACAACCCACAGCTACCATTTTAGCTATTTCTTCCCGGTCCCTCAATTTATTATACTTTTTCGCTACTTGACCGGTTGTTGGGTCCATTCTAGTTTGCGTTGACCCACCAACATCCCCACCACCTTTTGCAATATTTAACTCTCTTTTGTGATCTTCAGCTATATGTCTCATTAATGTACCCGTACCCCCTTGCTTACCGCCACTTCTATGCTTATATATTTGTTGACAAATATTGCACTGCACCTCACTATCTGATATACGTTCAAAAAATTGCCATGCAATACTAGTTCTTTTACGGGGTTTTGGGGCACTGGGAGGACGGGAAGGGAGATTAACTGATTCAGATCTAACGTTAGCATGTCCTACTGCGGGTGTTTCAGCAATATTTTCATCATCTTCGTCTACATTAACTGCATCTACTTCATTTTCTTCTTCTATACCGTAATTTTCTTGAAATTCTACATAATCCATATCGTGAGCACCTACACCTATTTCTTCCTCAAAAGGTGTACCAAGCGGTACCGGAGGCGAAGGCACACGGGTATATCTATTACTTGAACTACCTCTACCGCTAATAATTCGCTTTTTACTACCACTACCGCTTCCGGGACAAAAATTTTTAACACCTTTAGCAGCGAGGTTTTTTAATTTATCCATAATATAAATTAAATTAAACTAAAAATATTCAAAATACACAAATATAACAAAATTAAATATTAAACAATTAATACAATAAATAAAAATTAAACGTAAGAGATGGAACGACAATACCAAATTTGGGAAGTATCCGAAGATTGCGACTTTAGAAACTTCCGCTCTTACTTTGTAAACGAAAAAATAAAAAATTAAAGTGAACACTTTAAGAAATTAAATATATTGAATATTTGAGAATTGAGAATTGAGATTTGAGAGAGAATGAGATTTGAGAGATTGGAAAATTGTGTGAGAAATGATTTGAAGTTGTAGGGTATTTATAGATTTATTTTGAGGATTAAAAAATATTTTATATTTTTTTTTTTTTTTTTTTTTAATGAAATGGGCCCAAACTAGCCGTTTGGACCCAAAAACGGTAATATTACCGTTGGGCCAACGGCTAGTTTGGCCCAACAGATTTTTTTTTTTTTTTTTTTTTTTTTTTTTTATTTTTTTCGGTTACCGGGCCGGGCCGGGCCGGTTAACCGGCGGGCCTGGACCGGGTTGGTCCGGGCCGGGTTAACCGGGCCCAATTTTTTTAAAAAACCGGACCGGGACCCGGTACCCTAAAGCCCTAGGGCTTTCCGGGCCGGGTCAAACCGGTCCGGTTTGACGTCACGGGCCGGGCCGGGCCGGGCCGGGTCAGCCCGGCCCGTTTGACACCCTTAGGTTACACTTACAGTTATTCATTCAATTTTTTAATTTTCCCTTTTTCTAAAGTTGACCAAATCTTAGAGAAAGTTCATCATCTAAAATTTGGGTCCACCAATTTTAAAATGACACAAGATTGCATTAAGTGAATATAAACTACTAATTAGTGATTAGTGCAGTATTAATTTGGACAATTAAAGTTGGAGGGATATAATTGTTTATGCTATTAAAAAATAATTAAATTACTATTCACTAATACGCGTTGTGATTAATTATTGGTGTGATTTAATAACATGTATTGAGCATAGATTTCATGATATTAATTGACTAGAAAATGCAAGATCTAATGACATATGGTAAACTATAAATACACTTAATGATGGACCATAGTTAAAATGTCCTTAGTTATTTTTTTTAAAAAAGGTCATTTACTAAATAACTATCAAAAAGAGACCATTGGTAAAATATGTTTTAAGAATTTTAAACCGCGATCTAACATTTTTATATAAAATATTTAGTAAGCTCAAAGGAATCAGTGTATCAATTATCTTTGCATCTGCCTGCTCTGATACAGTGCGAATCGGTATAGAGAGAACAAATACAACACATATGAAGCACATCGATACATTGATATAGAGCGAACTAACACAATATATCACAAGCTTTTTAAGTAAATTAGAACTCTCTTTGTTTAAAAAAGAATGACTTGTTTTGATTTGACACGAAGTTTAAGAAAATAAAAAAAACTTTTGAACCTTATGATCTTAAATTAAAGTTATTTTCAATTTACCAAAATGTCATTAAATCTTGCGGTCTTAAATATGTCACGTATAAAGCTAAAATTATAGTGTTGCATGAAAAAAAGAAAAGAGAAAGAAGTCAATTCTTTTTAAAATAAATTGAGAAAGAAAGCGGATAATTCTTTTTGGAACGAAGAGAATATTATATTATAGCCAAATTATCAAGATGATTGATAATTAAGACTCAAAGTACTCCTATTTCTGAGATTTCCCCATAATTATACAAGAACTTTCAATGTGTTTTTTACATGGGCAAACAATATAAATTCTGAAAATTTGGAGCTTAATTATAGATAATCTCGATGTTTTGCATAATTATTGAAATTCAAATTTTAAGGTTATCGAGACATATAATTTATCTCTTGATATTTTTTTTTTTTTGATTTTGTGTCTATCGAGATACATAATTATCTCCCAATACATCCAACAAAGATACTCCCTCCGTGCCATTTAGCTATTAAGAAAACAATGAGTTTGGTAATGTAACTTTACTATTTTGCCCCTATCTTGATAAGTAAAAAAGGACAAGTAAAATGAGATATCAAATTAGGAAATTTGGAATGGGTAAAATGGGACGGAGGGAGTACATAATTAGATATAGATAAATATAGATTATAGATTATAGATATAGATAGGTATGAATTATAAATTATAAATATATAAATAGATATAGATTTCAACTTGTTATATTTGGGCTTTTGCTTTCAGGGGAAAAAGCCCAAATCTTAATTGGGCTTATAATGTCAACGGTTAGTTAACAAAAAGATCCGAAACAAACGGCGTTAAACGATAAACGGTAAATTCAAATCTATAAACACTTTGAATTTCTCAACGGCTACTACCTGACACTCAATAATCTTTCATCTTTTTTTCTTTTTTTTACTCTTCCATTAAAGCTTGTAACTTTCAATTTCTTTACTTCAAACTGAAAACCCACTTTTTGTTTTTTGTTGAATGGACTACAACAACCCAGAAATTCACTCAAAGGTAATTTTCCCAAGAACCCCATTTGTTCATTTTTGGTTCTTGATTAGTTAATAGAAAGAAAAATTGAATCTTGTTTTATGATGGTGTGAATTTTTGTTGGATTTTATTTTGTGGGTGTCTGGAAAAATTAGTAATTTTTAATGTTTTTGGGTGTCTGGAAAAATGCAAGGAAACACTGCGTGCAGTAGACGTGTGGTCTGGCTATGTTGCTCAAACTCTTCAATCATGTCAATGGGTGGGTGTTGGATTCGCCAAAACTAGTGTATTTATGGAGAATCCGACACGGGTGCGGAGAGTCCGCGCAACTTAATGGTTCGGCCCTTCTCTGGACTCCGCACATAGCACTTGTATGTGTTGTGTTGACACTCTGAAGTTAGTAATTCTTTTAATTTTAGTAATTTGTAGAAAGAAATAGTATTCTATGAGTCGACGGTCTATCGTAAACAATCTCACTACCTCCTAAGATAGGGGTAAATTTTGGGTACACTCTACGCTCCCCAGACCCCACTTGTAGGACTACACTTAGGGGTGGACGTATTGACACAGCTTAGGTATAATTATACAAAAAATGTATAAAAATTGGTATAAGGATTTAGAAAAGCACTCAGTAAATTGGGAAGATAGTTGGGTACTTTAATATTCAGGCAGAACCTTAAAGACTTTATGCATCAATAAATATGTTTGAAACTCCTGTGCACCAAGAATTTCTGAATCCTGGGTCAGCCACTAACTACACTGTGTATGTTATTATTGTTGTTTTTGTATAAATATATGTGTAATGTTGGAAATGAGGTAACAGGTTTAATATTTTGCTGTTTTTGTATAAATATATGTGTAATGTTGGAAATGAGGTAACAGGTTTAATATTTTGCTCTTTTCATGTAGGTAGAAGTGTTCTTATTGAACTTTTATTTTGTGGATTTCCAGAAAAATCACTAAATGTTACTGGTTTATCTTTCTTTGTCTTGATTCTGTGTATGTATGTGTTTTGTTGACATTCTAATGTTAGAAATTCCTTAAATTTTAGTACAACAACAAGAAACCTAGTGTAATCCCGCATGTGGGGTTTGGGGAGGGTGGTGTGTTCTCAGAGCCTTACCCTAACCTTGTGAACGTAGAGCGGTTGTTTCCAATAGATCCTCGGCTCAAATAAAATATATCAAACGTATGCAAAGTAATGAAGAAATCCTGCCAAAGATAAGGAGAAGAACAATAGCAAAATGACAAACAAGACGTAATTGAAGCAAAGGAAACAATAGGTAATAAGACAATAGAGAAGACTAGACAATGCTCAAATACCTACTAACCTTATACCTTAATACTCGCCGTCGAACCCTCTTATTCTAGGGTCACGTCCTCGATAAATGGATCAAGTGTCCTTGCTAATCACCTCTTTCCATTACTTTTTCGGCCCAACTTTATCTATCCTCATATAATCTTATAGCCAATCTCTCGCGCCTCACTAGGGCATCTTTAAATTTTAGTAGTAATCTTGTATAAATAAATATATGTCTAGTGTTGGAAACGAAGGGGAGCCTTGGAGTAACTGGTAAAGTTGCTGCCATGTGACCAGGAGGTCACGGGTTCAAGCCTTGGAAATAGCCTTTGGCAGAAATGCAAGGTAAGACTGCGTACGATACACCCTTGTGGTGGGGTCCTTCCCGGGACACCACACATAGCAGTAGCTTTAGTGCACCGGGCTGCCCTTTTTTTTTAGTGTTGGAAATGAGGTAAAAGGTTTAATATTTTGCTCTTTCTGGGGTTGTTTGGTTCAAAACCAGGATATACCAATCCTGCCTTCTACATGAGATAAGCTATACCAAGATTTTGGTATTAAATCCAACAACGTGGGGTTTGGGAAGGGTAGGGTGTATGCGGACCTTACCCGAGAATGTTTCAAATAGACACTACCTTCAACCAACCACAAAAAATTTAATCCCAAAATTTATCCTCTAGTATTTGGCTGTGAATTTATAACCTGCTCAACTCAAGTGGTGAGGTGGATAGGAACTTGTCATTTGAAAATCTGATTACTTTTAGCAATTTGAAGTGATTTTTTTTTTCTTTTTTCCGATTTTGTAATGAATGATGATACAAATCTTGTACAAATGAATCTGTAGTGTTTTCAAATGAGGAAAAAAGTTCAACTTTTTGTTTCAATTTTTTACTGTAATTCTGTGATCTGCTCGACTCAATTTGTGAAGTGGCTAGAAACTTGTAATTATGATTACTTTTAGCAATGTGTAAGCCGTCGAAGTGATGAAAGTTATCTCTTATAAAATATATGTATAGTGTTGGAAATGTGGTAAAAGAATCGATTTTTTGTCCTTTCGTTTCAATTTTTTTTACTGTAATTCTGTAACCTGCTCAACTCAAGTTGTGTGAAGTGGTTAGGAACTTGTAAGATGTGATTTTCTGGCAATTTCTTTGTAAGCTATCAGAATGATGATACTAATTGTGTATGAATATATATGTATAGAGTTGAAAATGAGGTAAAAGGTTCAGTTTTTTACTTTACAGTCAAGACGTTGCTTATTTTGGATTGGGAAGGTGTGAAGTTAACTAGTGGACTGGTAGGCTAAAATGCTGCTATGTTAGAGTAGCAACAAGAGTAACTAGTCCATTTAGCTATCTTTTGTTTCTTTTCTTAAGGTCAGAATATTGCTTTGGCAAAATAGTTAGCTATAATTCCGCAAACTGCTCAACTTCAGTTCTGATTATTTGGTTGACTGATATTATATATGTTTACGCGTTATTAAACTTATGATAGTAGATCATGTTTTGATGCCGAAATTCTCTCTTTTGTTCAAACAGGTGCTATAGTTGATCTCAGTAGAAGTGAGGAAATGGACACTACACATGAAGCACTAGATGAGCCGAGGCACAATGATGATAGGCTTTTCGAGATAGAGGAGGTGAACAGGAAACTTGTGGATCAACTTAAATGGAAGAAGGAACAGTTCAGTCACTTGGAGGAGGCTCATGGCAAGCTCAGGCAACAGCTTAAAAAGTACGAAGATGATTATAAAGGGATGGCGTTGGCTCTAGATGGTGCAACTGCAACTAATTTGGATAAAGACCAACAAATTCTTTCTCTCAAACAAGAAATTGAGGGGCTAAGGGAAGCTGAGTCAACTTCGCAGAAAAAATCCTCAGAAGCTGAGAAGAGCGCGAAAGCATCCAAAGAGCCGAGGCACAATGATGATATGCTTTCTGAGATAGAGGAGGAAAAGAAGAAGCTTGCAGATCAACTTAAATGGAAGAAGGAACAGTTCGGTCACTTGGAGGAGGCTCATGGCAAGCTCAGGCAACAGCTTAAAAAGTATGACGATGATTATAGAGGGATGACGTTGGCTCTTGATGGTGCAACTGCAACTAATTTGGATCAAGAGCAACAAATTCGTATTCTCAAACAGGAAATTGAGGGACTAAGGGAGGTTGTATCAACTTCACAGAAAAAATCCTCAGAAGCTGAGAAGAGAGCGAAAGCATCCAAAGAGTCGAGGCACAATGATGACATGCTTTGTGAGATGGAGGAGGAAAAAAAGAAGCTTGCAGATCAACTTAAATGGAAGAAGGAGCAGTTTAGTCATCTCGAGGAGGCTCATGGCAAGCTCAGGCAACAGCTTAAAAAGTTTGAAGATGATTATAGAGGAATGGCATTGGCTCTAGATGGCGCAACTGCAGCTAATTTGGATCAAGAGCAACAAATTCGTACCCTCAAACAGGAAATTGAGGGACTAAGGGAAGTTGTATCAACTTCACAGAAAAGATCCTCAGAAGCTGAGAAGAGAGCGAAAGCATCCAAAGAACCGAGGCATAATGATGATATGCTTTTTGAGATAGAGGAGGAAAACAAGAAGCTTGCAGATCAACTTAAATGGAAGAAGGAGCAGTTCAGTCATCTGGAGGAGGCTCATGGCAGGCTCAGGCAACAACATCGAGAGGAGGAGAAAGAATGGGTAAAGGAGAGATCCACATTGCTAGATGAGATTTCTAAACTGCAGATGAATTTAGATTCTCAGCTTAGAATATCGAAAGATCTTGAAAGTCGTTTGTGGATGTGCAATCAGGCTTTGGCTCATGAAGAAAGCAGGAGAAAACTGCTGGAAGTTCAACTTGCGGAGTCTAATACATCCTTAAACAGTGTCTGCGCGGAGTATGAGGAATCCAAGTCTATAATTGAGAGTCTGACAAGTCAGAGGGACAAAGAAATTGCGAATCTAAGAGACATATTGGGTACAAGGGATGCACTTCACAAGGAAATGGAGTACCAATTCAGGAGGGTAGAGCAAGAGAATCATGAATTGATGACATCTGTTAAAGAACTCCAGGAAGCCAAAATTCAAGAAGCTGGAGAAGCTTCTTCCTTGTCAAAACTCCGAAACAAGCTCAGAGGCCTGGAGGAGGTGCATAGGGACTGTTTTGGTAATCTCAAAGCCAAAGAAGCTGAATGGGCTTCTAAATTGGAGCGACTAACGGAGGAGATTGATCTCTACAAGTCTTCTGTACAGAGCAAGGATACATTGATAACTGAACTTCGAGAGGAGTTGGCGACGTGTGAATCGTTGACATTGAAGTTAACTCTACAGAATGAGGAGACTTCCATGATGCTGTTAGTGTTGAAATCTCAGTTTTTTGAGCTACATCAAAGAATTGCTGATGATTATGCTTCTATGGAGTTGGAAAAGAGAGACGGAGTTGAGAATATCTCTACTCTAATCAAACAGTTGAATACGAAGAATGAAGCTCTTGTTAGAGTTCAGGAAGATCTTGAAGAGCAGCGTGAAAAGGTAGCACTGCTATCAGAAAAAATCGAGTCCTTGAATTCTGAAGAACAACGACAGCTTCCTTTACAAAGAGAGGTTGATACACTGAAGGAAATGCTGAAAGAAGCATCGACTTCTCAAAGTCATTTGAAGGAGCAGGTATTGCATACAAAGAGTGACTTGGAACAAGTCCGTGATGCCTTGGATAGAGCAAACGAAGAACTTGCTGAAAGTTTTGGTGAAGGAAATGAACTGGAATTTGAACTGCAGTTATGGAAATCCGTTGCTGAAAAGTTGAAAGCCAACCTTGAAGAAAACCATCAGAGGAGGATACAAGTAGAAGCCTCCCTTCTTGCCCAAGCAGGTCTTGAATTTGACCTCAAGCAAGAAAGAGAAAGCCTTGAATTCAAGCTGGCAGAAAAAGATAGAAGAGTGAATGAACTCCAGCAGCAGCTGTTCGACTTGAAGGAGGAACTCAAGAGACGGGAACAGACGGCATTGCTCAGTGAAAATATTGAAGACAAGAATATCTCTCGGGATCGTCAGAAGGAGGAGTATTTGGAGCAAGAGTGGGTGAGAAAAGAACTTGAAGGTGCCATTTTAGCACAAGTGGAAGCAGAAACAAAGCATAAGAACGAGAAAGAGAGCCTTCACCAGCTTGTTGAAGAGAAAAAACACAGAATATATGATCTTCAGAAGGAAGTGGAGTATTTGGAGCAAGAGTGGGTGAGAAAAGAGCTTGAAGGTGCCATTTTAACACAAGTGGAAGCAGAAACAAAGCATAAAAACGAGAAAGAGCGCCTCCGCCAGCTTGTTGAAGAGAAAGACCAGAGAATATATGATCTTCAGAAGGAGGTGGAGTATTTGGAGCAAGAGTGGGTGAGAAAAGAGCTTGAAGGTGCCATTTTAACACAAGTGGAAGCAGAAACAAAGCATAAGAACGAGAAAGAGAGCCTCCGCCAGCTTGTTGAAGAGAAAAACCACAGAATATATGACCTTCAGCAACTTGTTAGCTCGCTGGAAAATGAGTTTGAAAGTTCAACTAGCTCATTTTCGGCCAGTCTCACAGAGATGCAAGCAGAGGTTGATGTGTTCCATAAAACCTGGGAGAAGATGAGAACAGCTGCGATCTTGAAGGATATTGAAATACAGATAAGAAACTTGGTGATCGTTGAACTGGAAAATGATTTTTGCAAGTTGCAAAAGGAAGTGGAGCACTTGGAGAAACGTTTGTCTAATTCTGTTAGAAAAAGGACAGACCTTGAAGTTGAGATGGAAGCGAAAAAATCAGAGATAGATGCATTGCAGTTTAATCTTGAAAAGCAAGTACGAAGCGCAGATATTGTGATCAAGGAACTTCGTGGAGAAAAAACGAAGCTTCTTGAAGATGTCAGGAAATTGTCATCAGACAAGGACAAGTTGCTTGACACTTTCGTAGGATTATCAGAAAGAATTAACCGGATGTCTAAAGAAGATATGCAGCTATCCGATAGTCTGGAAAAGATAGTACAAAACTGTGACAGCAGTATGTCGGGAACAGACTTGATATCGGATAATGAATTCTTTGACCCTGTTAAAGAGAACCATAGCAGACAACACCTTTCCACTCCGACCAAGAGATTAGAAGCTATTCTTGATGAAAGATCACCGTTGAGATCTCTCAACAATTAACAAAGAAATTCAAATAGGGAAAGAAGTTATTTTTTTGTATAGCTTCTTGACAACATTCTTAATTGTTGTTATCTTGTCAGCAATCTGTAACTTGAAAGAACACATGTACTACTTACTAGAGCTTTGATTTCAGCAACTTTGTAGTATTTTTCACTTTGATTTTTTTATTCATGTTCAAGACAGAGTTTCCATTTTTTTAATAATTTGATTTCTGAATTTTGTTATTCATGTTATATGTTAAGGTCAGTCCATACTTGTGTGTGGTGGGATTACACTGCATATGTACTTTGTATTTTGTTATATGTTAAGGGTGGTTTTGATACATATTAACGGTTTTCATTCTTTCCTGTAAGCTGAACAAGTGAACTATCTTGATCGTAGGGAAGAATTGACTAAGATTTTAATACATGAGAAAACATCATTAACAAAGAACCTCCTTAAGTGAACTAACTTCATTAACACAAATCATTAGCTACTTCCAAAAATGTTGCAACATTTTCCAAGTCAAACCGGTGAAACGGCGAGAATGAAGATTTTTTGAGACTCTCGGTGGGTGTTAGCCCCACGGTTTGGGGGATGGGCTCGGGCTTTGAAAAAATTATGGGCAAAGCTTATTGGGCGGTCCCGACGGCGTGTTAAATGGATTGGGTTGCTTTGGCGGGCTGAGAGAGCCATTTTCCAAGTCAAACGGGCAAAACAAAAAGAATCACGATTTTTTTGCGACTTTCGATGGGTGTTAGTCCATGGTTCGGGGAGTGGGTAAGGGCTTTTAAAAGAATTCTCGGTGAAACTTCTCGAGTGGTCCCCCGACTGCCTATTAAATGGATCGGGTTGTTTTGGCGGGGCCGGGGACCCATTATCAAAGTCAAATGGGCGAAACGACAGGAATCACGGGCTTTTTGCGACTTTCGGTAGGTGTTAACCCACGGTTAGTGGGGTGGGCTTGGGCTTCGGAAAAAATTCTAAGTGAATCTTCTTGGGCGATCCTGACGACCTATTAAATGGATTGGGTTGCTTTGGCGGGGCCGAAGAAGTCCATTTTCAAGTCAAATGGGGGAAACGGCAAGAATCGCAGGTTTTTTGCGATTTTCGATGGGTGTTAGCCAACAACTTGGAGGTGGGCTCGGGCTCCAAAAAATTTCTTGGGTGAAACTTCTCAAGCGGTCCCACGGCGGCATATTAAATGAATCGGGTTGCTTTGGCGGGACCGGGGAAGATATATTCCAAGTCAAATAGGCAAAACCACAGCGCATGATTCGAGGGGTGGGCTCGGGCTCCAAAAAGATTCTGAGTGAAACTTCTCAAATGGTCCTCTAAAGGCCTATTAAATGGATCGAGTTGCTTTGGCGGGGTCGGGAGAACCATTTTCTAAGTCAAACGGGCGAAACAGCAAGAATCATAGTTTTTTTTGCTACCTTCGATGGGTGTTAGCCCAAGGTTCGGAGAGTGGGCTCGGGCTCTATAAAAAGTTATGGGCGAAACTTCTTGAGCGGTGCGCCGACGACCTATTAAATGAACCGGATTGTTTTGGTGGGGCGGGGGGGCCATTTTCCGTGTCAAATGTGAGAACGACAGGAATAATGGTGTTTTTGCTACTTTTAGTAGGTGTTAGTCCATGGTTCGGGGGGTGGGCTCGGGCTCTAAAAAAAATTTGGGGAAAACTTCTCGAGAGGTTCCTCGATAGACTATTAAGTAGATCGTGTTGCTTTGGCAGGATTGGGGGAGCCATTTTGCAAGTCAAACGGGCGAAACAACAGGAATCATAGTTTTTTTTTAGACTTTCTGTAGATGTTAGCCCACGTTTTGGGGGAGTGCCTTCGGGCTTTAGAATAAATTATGGGTGAAACTTCTCGGGCGGTCTCCCAACGGCTTATTAAATGAATTAAGTTGCCTTGGCGGTGTAGGGGGAGCCATTTTTCAAGTCAAACAGGCAAAACGATAGGAATTACGATATATTACGACTTTCGATGGGTGTTAGCCCATGATTCGGGGGTGGGCCCGGGTTCCAAAAAAATCTGGACGAAACTTCTCGGGCGGTCCCCCCGCGGCCTTTTAAATGAATTTGGCAAGTCAAACGGGCTAAACGACAGGAATCAGAGATTTTTTGAGACTTTGATGGGTATCAGCCCAAGTTATGGGGAGTGCACTCGGGATTTAGAATAAATTGTGGGTAAAACTTCTCGACTGGTCCCCCGACAGTTTATTAAATGGAACAGGTTGCTTTGGCAGCACCGGGGAGGCCATTTTTCAAGTCAAACGGGCAAAACGATAGGAATCACGATTTATTGTGACTTTCGATGGGTGTTAGCCCACAATTCGGGGGTCGGCTCAGGCTCCGAAAAATATCTGGGCGAAACTTCTCCGGCGGTCCCCCGATAGCCTTTTAAATGAATCGGTGTGCTTTGGCGGGGTTAGGGGAGCCATTTTCCAAGTCAAACGGGCGAGACTACAGAAATTACGGGTTTCTTGCAACTTTCAGTGGGTGTTAGCCCACGATTCGGGGGGTAGGTGGAAGAAACGACAGGAATCATGGGTTTTTTGCGGCTTTCGGTGGTTGTTAACTCAAGGTTCGGGGTGGGCTCAGGCTTCAAAAAAATTATGGGCAAACCTTTCAGGTGGTCCCCTAACGGTCTATAAATTTGATTGGTTGCTTTGACAGGGCTGAAGGAGTCGTTTTTCAAGTCAACCGAGCGAAACGACAAAAATAATGGGTTCTTACAACTTTCGGTGGATGGATGTTAGTCCACAGTTCAGAAAATGGGCTCAAGCTCCGAAAAAAATTCCGAGCGATACATTATGAGATATTAAATAAATTTGATTATTTGAAACCTTACAAATTACATCGCATTTCCTAATTTAAAATCATTATAACTACTTCTAAGTCTGACAAGTTTTATTTTAAAAAAAGTTATCTAACTTATAGTTAACTTGCAAAGTACGTACACTCGCCCTCTCCATACTCCACTTATGCAAATATAATATGTATTGTTGTCGTTAAGGTCCCAAACACATAGAGCACAAATCTTCTATAATATGTATAATTAGTATATAAAACATACTTATTTATAAATATTTTGCCAAAACTTGTTTATCCCAAAATTGACCTTGGTGTTTTCGACCAGGGCAAAACAGCACCTCAACCTCAATTTCCCAATGGAATAATATTATTATTCCAATATGCCTAGCAGCCCCAATTCAACATAACCTTTTTTTTTAGTTAATAATTAAAAATGAATGCATTTTTTTCTTTGATATGATTAAAATTACATAATTAAAAATATTTTAATGTATTTAATAGATTTAATTCAAATTTTATATTTATTAAGCTCTGTACTAAATTAAATTAAGCAAATAAATTCAAACGAAACTACTTTTTTATTATTATTATTATAAATTTTTAAGAAAAATACAATAATACTCTCTTTTTTCCACCTCCATAACTTTTCCCCTGTTCCTTGTTGCAGCCCCTCATGAAAACGACATCGTTTTCCCACATCCAATTTTATAATTAAGCTTATTTTCCGTTTCTCTCAATTCCAACAGTAAAAGAATCTGAAATTTTTTGCAAGGTTAGTTTCATCATCATAATCATCTTGTTAGTTTCCTTTATTCATTCATTTATTTATTTATTTATTATCATTATTATTATTATTGTTGTTATTATTATTATTTTGCTCAATTTTTTCTATAATTTTTCAGCTTTTATTGGAAATTCCATTAGTAGAAATTTGAATTTTTTGAAAAAAGAAATACTCAGTTAAAAAGATTTGATTTTTATTGTGAAAGTTGTTTTTTTGCTCAAATTTGGCTTCAAAAATTTAATTTGCTGTAATTTTTTTCAGTTAGAAATTTGAATAATGTGAATAAAGAAAAGACCCAGTTAAAAATTTGATTTTAATTGTGAAAGTTGGCTTTTTTTTTGCTCAATTTTGGTTTCAGTAAATCAATTTACTATAATTTTTTCAGTTTTTAATGGAAATTTCATTAGTAGAAATTTGAATTATGTGAAAAAAAGAAGAAGAAAATACCCATTTGAAAAGATTCAATTTTTCATTCAAATTGTGATGATGTTTTCAATTATGGATTTTGCAGATATTTTTTCAACAAAGTTATAGAGTTTGTGGGGAAATAATCAATTTGGAAGGATTCTTGAATCAATGTGGAGTAGCTTAATTGTCCCATGCTGCTGCTATTGATAGTTGGTTGTTTGGTTTGCTTTGTCTAATAATGGCTACTGCTGGTTCTTTGCAGTTGTCCCATTATTTGGGAACTTGCAAGAACCACGAGCGCCTTAACAAATATTCACCTATACAGGTACCTTTCCCACTTGGTTATATTGTTTACGTTACTAGTTGTTCTTTCCTTATTGAGTGAAGGGTTAAGCACACACACGTAAAGTATCTCGGTTTTTCGAGTTCCAAGTGTGAGTTTCCTACCTGAACGATGGTGTTATTTTGGGAAAAGGATCAACTGATAGTTGATAACTAGTCAGTGATAGTTCAGGTAGGAGTCTATCGGAAACAGTCTTTCTACTTGAGATAGAGTTAAGGTTTGTGCGCACATGTTGTTGTTGTTGTTGTTGATAGTTTAGGTAGGAGACTCACATTCACACACAATGTGGAACTCGAAAAAAGCAGGATACTTAAGGTGTGTTTGGACTATTAACTCTTCCATATTATTTGGCTTAATTCCATTTGTTTCCTTATAGAGCACACTTGGAAGAAGTAGGTGGCATTCTTGTCCCACGAATCTGTCCTCTTTTTCATCGGTAAGTACTTTTGATTATACTTGGATGACTTCTTTGGAAACCGGGAAAGAGTGGTGTAAATTGTATTTAACTTCCTTCCCCGTCTCCCTTTGTGCATCCTGTTCCTACCCATGCATTGGGAACACTGTCTTGTTTATCTCATTTTATAAATATTGGTTCGCCTGGAAATGATTGAACAATCGGAGAAATGGAGTCTTCGCCCCTCATAAGGTCTAGAAAGGAAGGGAAAATAAGTAGAAGAAGTAAGGTCTAAAGAAACTTTCTATTGCTTGGCCTTCACTATCCTGGTAAAAAGAGAGAAAAGAAAGTTCCAAGAGAAAATGAGGTGACAATCTTTGTAAAACATGTAAAAGAATTAGATCGATGGGTTTTATATCCTAGGATAGTGTAATCTATGCAAATAATGTGCTTGCACTTTCTCCTTGTTGATGTCTTCTCTGCCATAACGTCGTGGTAGTGTATTAAGCTTGAATAAAGAAGATCAGGGATTCTGATTTATTCTAAACTCGGTTAAGTTTTCTGTTTTGTTACATATTCAGCGGCAGGATTCTTGGAGTATCCTTCACTTAAAAGGATTGCAAGTGAAGAAACATGTACTCCCATATAGAAGCAATTTGTTCAAGTGTAATTCGTTCCTAAGACCTGACCAAGCTTTTGACGTTTCTGTAAAGAATGCTGCTATTATACTGAGAAGGTAATTCTCGTTTGTGTTCAATCAGGCAAGACTATGAATGTATCATGTGTTATATCTACCAGCATATGGATAGATTCGTATGAAGATGAACAGGTTGAAATTTAAGATCAGATGAGGATGATAGTTCTAAATAATTTGAATTAGAAGGAAGATAGCTATAGTATCTTAATGGAGACCTTAACGGATATATTAAATTAAAGCATCTATCTACATTGTGGTGGAACCCTTTACTTTTTTAGATCTAATATATCGAAGTTGAATTTAGGAGTGTTATGAATGGTTTTCAAGCTATCAAACATAGAATGAGGTCCACCTGCTTTGAGGAGAAAGCATTAGGGGTCGTTTGGTAGAGTGTATGAAAAGTTAATACATGTATTAATTTAATGAGTACTACTAATACCTTGTTTGGTATATTTTTTTTGTCCTATGTATAACTAATGCTTGTCTATTGTGTATTGAGGTGTGTATTACTAATACCTAAAAATCCATGGTATTAGCAATGCAATGGATCCAATGCATGCATTAATATGATTAAAGACACTATTATCCGTCAAAAAATATTTCCACATCCTTTCCAACATATATATGGTGAGTATTGTGTAAAAAAATATTTTTTAAAAAACATTATGTAATTCATATTATTTTTAATATATCAAACCAAACACTGCATAAGAAAAATATAAGTATAACTAATGTAAGCATAGCTAATACAAGCATTACTAATACACCATATTTTGCATTATTCTTATACACTCTACCAAACTCACATCCACATGCTTTAGTAGCAGCAGCCAGATTTCACCCCATTTACCTGTTTGACGTAGTTTTTATTGTTTCCTTGTAAATTTTGATAAACAAGATTATTGTTGATCCATGCAGATCATACAATAGTTTACAAGGCAGCCCACATGTGCTTAAGTTGCTTCCAGCAATTGGAATCCTTGGTTTTGCACTTTGGTGTCTTGGACCACTACTGCGTCAAAGTAGAAACTTACTCCTCCATGTATGAGTATGTTTGTTTTGGTTATGTATCTTTCTGCATATCCTCTTCGGCTTTTTCAGTTTGAAAATAATTCCCGCTTGCAGAAGAGCGATAACAGCTGGGGAAAGAGTGGTACATATCATGTAATGACCTTTTATCTTCAACCTTTGCTGTTGTGGACTGGGGCAATGCTTGTCTGCAGGTTAGTTCATTCAATTGCGAGCAGAGATCTTCCCCTCTTGTGACTAATATACTTCCTAATGGCCAGCTGATGCATGAAATATATTTCTTGCAGAGCATTGGACCCTATGATGCTACCCACAGAAGCTAGTCAAATTGTTAAACAGCGACTTCTAAATTTTGTGAAGTCATTGTCTACTGTGCTAGCCTTTGCATATTGTTTGTCCAGGTAAGTGTGGTTTCTGAAGATCTTAAAAACTCCTTTTGTAGCCAGTCATTTATCTAATACTAATGTTTATGAATTATGGGCGAACGAACGGAATTGAACAAGCATAATGTTGGCAGTTTCTTTGACCCAATTTGTTTTTCTGATTATCACTTGGAAAAACCAGAATAATTTCAGTAACTAGAAGTATGTCTTGTTCATTAATCTTGGTCTGGCTGCTGGTCTAGCGAGCCTTCCTAGCCGCCTAGAGTGCAGCCTGCCTGCTGGAAATATTCCCTCCATTGCTAGGGCAATCAAACCTGTGCTCGAAAATCAAAATATTTGAGCACAGGTTTTTATGGTTCAAGTGTATCTTGTCTTTAGCATGACTTATTTTTAATAGAACTTCTTCAACCAACTAAACTTATACAAAATCTCACGATGAAATTTGAAAACAACTAAAAAACAAAATTCTAAAGTAGAACAAATTTTGTGAGGCTTTATAAAGAAATCATGCTTTTACTAGAATCAGTGGGTCTGATGCTGAGGTTTCAATATTGTGCTAAGATTTTCTGCTTGGACTGTCATTACAATTGGTTTGACAGTTGCCCGTATGTTGGCATGTGTCTTGTGCTTTCATATAGTTGGATGACTGCATTAACATGCAGAAAATTTAATTGAAGAAAGTCTTGAGATGTATCAATGTAAATACTATATTAGAAATGATAAGATATGTGCTTAAAGTAATAACTAGATTGTTTAAAATAGTGATAATTTGCTAAACTGTGACTGAAGACTAGCATAATAAAAAGTAGCAGTATCTAGTGGCGGACCGAGGATTTAAGGATAGTGGGTGCTTAAAAATTTAAAAAACTGAAGACCTTAAGATCAACCTAAATGCCAGTGCACCCAACCAACTTTTTGTTATAGTGAGTGCTTTTATATGTTTTAAATCTATTTTCATATATTTTTTATATAATTATACCTATTCCACGTCGAGTTTAGTGAGTGTTGGAGTACCCCAAAATCCTACATAGGTCCGCCCCTTGCAGTATCGTATGTTTCCTTAAGATCTTAGAGATGGAGAGCCACGTCAGATAAACTGGAATAGATTAGATAACAAAAGGCCTCTTACTCTGCTGTAGGGGTTGGGGGAAGCATCTCTTAAGCTTTTTTGTACTGTTTTGTTAATAAGCTGGAAGTTACTTGTTTTACAGTAATCACGAATTTGATAACACCATTCTGGTAAAGCGGAAATGTTGCATAATAAGTGCCCTAGTATCCAAGCGTTGCTCTTATAAATTTTCTATTTAATACATGTAGTAGTATTTACTGCACTGTGGCACTAGGATCAGTGGCTTACCTGCTACATGTCTTCTTCTGTTAGCACTCAGTGTTCTCGGGTCTCCTGCAATCAAAATTTGTTCATACTAGAGTACTTTTTGCTTCATTAAACTGTGTGTTTATCTTGTTAAGAGTAAGCCTTGAGTGATTGAACGCAGTGTTATTCAACAAGCACAGAAGTTTTTCATGGAGTCTAGTGATGCCAATGATACTAGAAATGTAAGAATTCTTTGCGCCTATTGGTATATATTTTTTTTCCTTTTCTGAAAGTAATTGTTGTTAGTCTCACTTGACATAGATTGTACATATATGGTTGCTTTGCTTCTTGGCAGATTGGCTTCCAGTTTGCTGGTAGAGCTGTTTATTCTGCAGTGTGGGTCGCAGCTGCGTCATTGTTCATGGAGTTGCTGGGTTTCTCTACACAGAAATGGTTAACTGCAGGAGGACTTGGGACAGTCTTGCTGACTCTTGCTGGACGTGAGGTCTGTTTCATAGTTTTATCTTGCTGTATTTGTTGGTTGTAACATTATTGTTGAAGCTCATCTTCATATAGACATGGAAAAGGCAGTTTATTATTTATAGTTCTTGTTCCAGTTTTGAACAATATGGTAATGCAACTATTCTTGTGATGTTATCAGATATTCACCAATTTTCTTTCAAGCATCATGATCCATGCCACACGTCCATTTGTTCTTAACGAGTGGATTCAAACCAAGATTGAAGGCTATGAAGTTTCGGGCACAGTTGAGGTATGAACTTTTGCTCACCAGGGAAAGCCCAGTATTTAATGTTTGAGATCAGAAGAATGAATTGAGTTTTTTCCTCTGGCACTTCTTTTGTTTGCTTTTCAGCGTCTCGTAAAAATTTCTGTATCTGTTTTCTGCAGCATGTGGGTTGGTGGTCCCCCACAATCATAAGAGGCGAGGATCGGGAGGCTATTCATATTCCAAACCACAAGTTTACGGTTAATGTTGTCAGAAATCTGACTCAGAAAACTCATTGGCGTATTAAAACTCACCTAGCTATCAGTCATTTGGATGTCAGTAAGATAAATGTAAGCATTACTTCATTCTCGTCTCCAAGATAACGCTGCAAATTAAGTTATACTATTGGTGTTTGATCTCAAGGTTATCATGACTTCTTTCTGTAGAATATTGTAGCTGACATGCGCAAAGTTTTGGCAAAGAATCCCCAAGTTGAGCAACAGAGGTTGCATAGAAGAGTATTCCTGGAGAATGTCAACCCTGAAAATCAAGCCCTGTTGGTTAGTGTCAATATTTGAGCATTAGTATCTTGTGACTTTTGGATGGATTGTCATTATCAGTGCAAATGCTACTTTAGTTACGTGATTTTCTAATCAGTTTGTTTTGAAATTATCTTGGGTGCTAATCTCTTTTCTCTCGAGTGTGAGAGTGCCTCTGTCTGTTTACGAATTTGCTGGATCTCTAAAGTAACCAAAATTATTTCATAAATCATGGCTGCTGCTTTGGTTCTCTCCAGATATAAGAGGCAAGGATTGTATCATAATTGAAGTTGTTAGACAGTTTGACAAAGACGTGGGGCTGTCTTCCAAACCAAGCAATTGAATTACAATTACCAAATATAATGTATAGAAAGAGAGAAATTTATGTATACTCAAGGCACAGTAGTTTATGCCAAGTTACTGAAGATTCGTGCTTTATGGGTATGAATGAGACTGTTCTATTAGTGCACTGTTTGCTGAGACCTATTTACCTTGAGAACTGGGGTATGAACAAGACTGTTCTATTAGTGCACTGTTCGCCGAGACCTATTTACCTTGCGAACTGATACTTGAAACAAGTAAATTAAGAAGCGCCTATATCCTCCTTTGGTAATATCACCAGAGAGCAGTGTGTGAAGATTATATAGTCAACGATATAGTGGTAGTTTATCAAAATGATTGATGGTCTTAAAACATTTGTAGCATTGAAACCTCAAGATCACAGTCCAGTTGAAACTAATCACCCTGCTTGCCTGCTTTCGATCAGGTATTACTTGAGGTTATGGCCGACCTATCCATTTAGTTTACGATGCATGTCAGAGGCATCAAAGGTATCCATTGTTGTTTCCAAATGGCATGTGTGTGTATTTTATATCGATTATGTAAGTGAGAGACTCATGGAACACTCAAGGACAGGCGGTTTATTCTCCTCGAGATGTAGTCTATCTCTGTCTCTCTCTCTCTCTCAATATTGGTTGACATTCTTGAATTACTTTTCATATTCTATTGGTGGTTTAGTTACTCTTTATGTACGATGCTTCATTGATTGTGCAGATCTTAATATCCTGCTTTGTCAAGACATCACACTTTGAAGAATACTTGTGCGTCAAGGTGAGGGACGATCCTACTACAAATCCTATATGCAAAAGTTTCGATAATCCAGAATTTTTAGTAAAACAGTAAAATCTTCTATCCTCAATTTGAAGCCAGTGCTTTGGTAGTAAATTGTCAATGAAATACTTCTTCCAAATTTTCCATGTATGACTGCAAATGAGACTGTTTGTTCCTTGCCGAAGTTCACTTCTCTCCCCAACACTCCCATCTCCTGCTCCCCAAAAATCAAGTAATTGAAGAGGCACAGTTCTGTTGGTACCAGTGACAGAATCATCTTTTTGGATTTCAAAATGAGATGTGCTCTTTTCTTTTCTTTTCTATTCGGTTTTTCTGCTTTTCGGCCCCATGAACTATAGGCAGCCAGTTTACTTCATCTGGGAAAAGAACGGAAAAAGAAGGCAATGGTTTCCCTTGTCTTCTAAGATGCTGTTTCATATGTTTGTTTAACAAGAGAGTTATAATATCGACCGTCTTTATTGCTAGTTAGTTTTGTTTCCATTTTGTTTGGAGAGTGGCTCATTTGGTCTGTTTTTCTTTTTTCTTCGATGATATTAGGAAGCTATTTTGTTAGATCTTCTCAGAGTTATTCGACATCACCGAGCTAGGCTTGCCACTCCCATCCGTACGGTTCAGAAAATATATAGTGATGCTGACTTGGAAAACATGCCATATGATTCTGCCTTCAATCGTGGAGCAGCATCAACTCGTCCATTGCTACTGATTGAGCCATCTTATAAGATCAATGGGGAAGATCGCTCAAAAGGTCGGCCAATTCGTGTGAATGGTGAAGAAGATACCAAGGAAAAGGCAGCAATGAAAGCAGCACCTGACAGCAAGGTTGAAACGAAGAGTGGACCTGCATCTGATCCTAAAACCAAAGAAACACTTCCAGCTCTCTCTCATGGCAAGGATGTGCCAATTTCTGACTTGAAAATTGATCCCAAAGTTGACAAAATGGCGTTTGCTGAATCCAAAGATGACACTAAAACATCGTTGGATCCAAAACCGAGTAAGGCAACAGTGAAAAACACTTCAAAAGCCGAGTCAAAGTCTGCAGAAGTTGGTACATCTGATTCCAAAGATCTTCCAGAGAACATTTCTAGCATCAAGCAAGTTAAGAAGGTGAGCCAGGGAAGTGGTCGCTCGACCAGTGTAGTTGATAATTCGGCAACTTCTCCATCAGATGTTAGAGAAAAAACAGGCAGTGTCCTATCTACTTCACAATCTAAAAGAGAGGACGAAAAAACACAAGTCACACAACCATCTGTGCCATCAAAACCTGCATTAGAAGAGAACATAGTTCTTGGTGTTGCTCTCGAGGGTTCGAAAAGAACGCTTCCAATTGAAGAAGAGATATCACCATCTCCAAATCCAGCTGAATCCAAGGAAATGGCAACTAGCCGTAGCGGCAATGCTTCTACCGTTGCAGAGAAAGATAAACAAGATGGACAACGTTCTAACCGTCCTAATTCTGCAGCTCCCGATCAGTCGGGTAAACGGCCCTCTACCGGAAATTGATCCACCTGTGTTTGTTTCTAACCATGTGAAACTAATTCTTTGTCAACACCAGATTTGATGTTTATATATGGTAGTTGTCTTGATGTCCAGGATAGTGGAAGTATTTAGCCTATCATAGTGGTTTTTTATGTATGTATTTACTGTGCCCAGTTTGATCCTCCAGTGTCATACTTTTTTGGTTATTGGCTAAGTCAAGCAACTTCTATAGGAATCGTCATTTTTTTCAATCTATCATGTCCATTCACATACGAGGCTGGAAAGTGGATTGGCACGAAGTGATCATGATGCTCAAAGCAGTACTTTGTGTATGCTTCATTCTAATGATGAAGGAGAAGAAGGAAAGCTAGTGGTGTACTTTACATTATATAGGGCTTGAACAAGGCATTCAACGGTCAAACTACATTTTCTTTTATTTGTTTTATTTGTAATAATGAGTTCAAAAATGAATTATGCAACATTTCAGTAAGAGGTTGGGTGTGCAATTTCGACCTCTGGTGAATGGTTTTCTACCATTTAATGTGCTTTATTCCTAATATCAAAAATAAAAATTGAGTTGTATAACATTAAATTATCAAACGCCTGAACAACACTTCAAAACTTTCTCAAAAAAAGAAAACCATTGACCGAAACTCCCTATAATGTGAAGTGGGTGGCATGCACTAATAAGTAGAACTGACTCCGTCATAAATAAATGGAGTACATTTCGTATCACGTGAAGTGGCATGCAATAATGGTCATGTCATTTACTAAACCCAATATTTACTTCATGAATTCTAAGGGTTTCAAATTTTGCTAGTCATTTATCGTGACATGAAGCAGTTACAATTTATTAAAGATATGATATAAAGAATACAAATTTAGATACAGGATTAGTGCATGTGGATTGAATTAACAGGGATGGTAGTCTTAAGACTATGTCCATAGATTGCTAGTAGGAAGGTATGGGGATGGAAGGTGCATTTGGCTCGTTAGTGCACCATATTACTTTGTGCAGGGACGGCTCAACCTACCCGGTGGCCTAAAGCCAAAATTTACTACGGGGCTTTTTATTTTTATAAAAATCATGCATACATTATTTGATGTGTATTTTTTCTAGCATTTTAAATGCAAAATTGTTAATTGTTATTTTCAAAATAAAATTATAAGTAAAGTATGTCACATAAATTGAGATCTGTAATTAAAAATTTTCAAATTAAAGAGGATAGAAACTAATTGGAATAGTAGAACAAATTCTAAAATTTGATTTTGCTATTATAATAAAATTTTACTACTTGTATTTGTTTGTTATTTCATTTAATTATTTTTTTTAAAAAGTTACACATAAGGCCAACTTATACTTCCTCCGTTTCAAAATAATGACCTACTTTGACTCGCCACAAAGTTTAAGAAAATAAAGAAAACTTTTGAATCTTGTGATGTTGGATTAAAGTTGTGTCAAATGTACCAAAATATTCTTTAATCTTGTGGTCCTAAACATGCCATGTGGAAAGTTGAAATTAAAGTATTGCCAAAAAAGAAAAAGGGTCATTCTTTTTTTTGGGGCCTAAAGTGATCGCTTCGTTTGCTTGGCCCTTGAGCCGACTCTGACTTTGTGCTATTTTATTTCTATTATTTTATCTTGTTCCATGCTTTATTATGAATTTGTTTACTATTCTTTGTCTTGAACAGGAGGTTTATCGAAAACTGTCTTTCTACTTCTTCGAATATAGTGGTATGAATTGCGTATATTTTACCTTTCCCAAACTCTACTATGTGGGAATATACTAGGTTTATTGTTGTTGTTGTTGTTTGACATTAGAATTTTTTTTTACTTTTTTTTAAAATTATTTTATTTTGATGAAGAAAATGAAATTCTCACAGACCTGTGATGCTACCCACAGAAGCTAGTCCAATTGTTAAACAATGACTTCTAAGTAGCCGTTTGGCCATGAAAATTACTTTTTTTTGAAGTTGAAGTTGGAGTTGGAGTTGTGTTTGACCATGTTTTTTTGAAATTTTTTTTTAGACTTTTGAAACATCTTTTTTAATTATGATTTTATGCCCTCAACTTTTAAAAATTATCAAAATCACCCAACTACTAATTTACCTACTAATATACAACCAAATGTTGAGAAAATAATTTATATATGTCTTCAATTGATAAAATAATTAACAACAAACTAATTATTATAATTGTTATTCTTCTATAATTTGAATAAAAATATCACAAGCACGAATTAAATAATTTTATCTAACCATAATCGATTGAATGGAGAAAAAATATATTTTATATGTTCTTAAATTTGTTGATGAAATTTTTTAATTATTTTCACTTGAATTAATTATTTTATTGAATTTGGTCTTTTTTTTTAAAAAATACGGAATTTAGTTAATAAGAGGGTTTGTGTAAAAATTTAAAGATTGAAGTTATATGTAATAATAATAGAAGTTAGAATTGGAGTGGACAAAGGGGAAAACAACAAAAAAATTGTTTTCTATTTTCGGAATTTAATTTCGAAATTATTTTCCAAAATTTCATGGCGAAACATCATAATTTCCAACTCCGGAAAAAAGGAAAAAATATGCATGGCTTTCTAAAATCTCTGTCTACCGTGCTAGCCTTTGCATATTGTGTTTTTATTCAGGTAAGTAGGTACGTGTGATTTCTAAATATCTTAAAAAATCCTTTTGTAGCGAATGATTTATCTAATATTAATGTTTATGAATTATGGGTGAACAATCATATTGTTGATAAAACTCCAAAATGGCTGTTTATTCTGGACTCTGCGCTGCGTCATTGTTCATGGAGTTGCTGGGTTTCTCTACACAGAAATGGTTAACTGCGGGAGGTCATAGTTTTATCTTGCTGTATTTGTTGGTTATAACATTGTTGATCAAGCACACATGGAAAAGGCAGTTTATTATTTGTAGTTCTTGTTCCAGTTTTGAAAAATATGGAGCAATCCGACATAGTTAGTTGGGGTTTAGAACAAAACAGAAGTCAGTCCCTTTGGAGGATTGCAACGAAGGTTTCATATTTAAAGAAAATTTAGTCGGAACCATACAAAAAATAATTTTAATCATGTATAAATAGTATATTTTTTTTGTCGAAGGGGGTTAGGCCGAACCCCCAAACAGAAGGCTGGCTCCGCCCCTAATTCCCTTGATCGGGAGTTAAATTACAATCATTAAAATATCTAACAAAAAAAGTTTCAGCCATGACTGCCACAAAGCTCGTCGTGCACACATCGGCGGAACTTCAAAAAGGTTGGAGTCCTGCTGTATTTCCAACTCCGTCCCCAATTTTGTCATTTACATCCACTACCCCATTCCGTTTCCTATAGCAATGGGACACCCTGAGTCTTTCTAATCTTATTAGTTTTGACCCGCATTCATTCAGAAATTTTCAATCCAGTAACGACCATCGAAGTTATTTTTCATTTAATAAAATAAAAAAATAATTAAAAAATCTTTTCAACTTTAACGTTTATATTATTATGGATCTAAAGTGTTTCATTATTCATCATGAGAATTATTGTCACAAAAATTTGATTAAGAAACACGAAGTAATCAATGAAGAAAAGAAAAAAAAATCATAAGTAAAACAAGAAAAGAAAAGAAATCAATGAAAGGTAGATTTATATTACTCTCTTCATCATTTCTAAATATTTAAAATAAATATTTTATAATATATATATATATATATATATATATATATATTTAGAAAAAATAAAGACATAATAAATGATTGTTTTTTCTTTTATCATTAATCATAAATACGGAGAGTATTTATATAATGCAAACGAGAGAAGTACACCCTTCAATAATATTTATCCAAATTACTAACAACGGATGTCCACAATACTTATCTAGATTGAATAGTCAATAGACTTTTTTATTTCATTTTAACCTTGATATTAAATCATAAATTTATTATATTTAAAGAATGATACGTAATATTATCTTAATTATTTATTATTTCTTGATTATTTATTAAATAAAAATGGATAAATATTTAAGTTGAGCCTTGGAATTATTAGTAAAGTCGTTGGCATGGTTACAAATTTAAGTTGTGAAAACAACCTCCGATATAAATGCAAGATATATAAGGTTGGATACAATAAACTCCTGTGATCTGATCTTTCTCTAAAACATAATAGTCTTTGGTAAAGGCTTAATATCCCAATTATTTTCATTATGCGAATTCAACGTACCATAATAAATGATTTAACAACGTATATGTATAAAGTGAGTGCGTTTTCGATAAATACTTATTCACTTCAACTGTTTAGTCAAACGAATTCAACTTACTATAATTTTGATAGTGTGAGGAATATTTTTACTGAAACCAATAATTTTATAATTCGGACTATAGAATACTAAGACTTTATTCTTCAATATGAATGAATCCCCCATAAGATACAGAGAATTACAGTACTCTCTTTGTCTAATGACTCTGGCGAATAATATTTATCGTCTTTCTTAGTAGGACATTTCGTATTCGAGTGAATATAAGATTGCTTTTGTAAAGGATTATTTAGACTATTTAAATAGTAATAATATAAATAATTTTATCATATTACTCTTCGAGTATATTGAATTTAATATTTTTATAAATATATTAAGAAATAAATAATAATAAATATTATTAGACATTGTGCGAAACAACTGTAAGAGAGAAAAGTGTCGGTGGTTTGGTGCCTAAATTGCCAATTGTCATTGTCACAATTATTAGTAGTCACATTAAAAGCATACAATACATTTTTTTTATGGTAAAGTATTTGTCCTGCAACATCAAACAACAAAAGTGTTTTTATACGTTAATTTTTATTTGTTCAATATATTAAAAATATGTTAATAATATTGATCCAACAACATGCAACCCCATGCATTACTGCAAAGAGGTTGTAGGTCATAGAAGGAGCAACTCTATCACTGCACCGATGCTCACTCTCGTGTGATAAAAGCACATGTTAGAACTAACTCAACAATTGATTAATTCTTCTTATTTTTTTTAATAAGTAAATATCTAAGAAATAATGTACTAATCATTATCAATAAAAATATTTTCTTTACCATCAAAGTAGATAAACCCAAGAAGTTAATATCACAACTCGACCATTGCACCAATGCTCGCTCTCACACAATAAAACTACATACTAGAGTTAACTTTCAACAATTGACTAATCATCATCAATAAAATAGTCTCTACCTCACAAGAAGTTTTACCTAAAAGATTAATAATGCAACTCTATCACTATGCCAATGCTCACCCTTATACAATAAAAGCAAAGATTGAGCTAGTTCTTCGCAATTGACTAATTATGAGTTATAACCAATAAAATCTAATCTTTACCCAAAAAAAACAAGTTAAAGCCAACATATTTATACCTATTACTAGTTTGAAAGTGATAACTATAAGCTACTCGCGACACTTGACTACTCAATAATGTTGCAGTAGAAATTTAATCTTTACCAAAATATAAATATAAACCTAGCAATTTCACGGCCATTAGTACTTAACACCTACAATTAATGACATTTTCGACTATTGACTGTTCACGGATTCAAACTATGAAAAGTGGAATCAGTCTCTTAGAGAAATGCAGACTGTAAATTCTGTGTACAATATAATTTTGTGGCCCGATCCTTTCCCAGGCCGTGCGAACAGCGAAACTTAGTGCACCGAGCTGCTCTTTTTAGTTTAGCAATAAGAATCTAATATTGCAACTCTACGATTGCTCCAATGGTCACCCTCCCACAACAAAAGCAAATATTAGAGCTAATTCTCAACAATTGACTTGTCATGAACAATAAAAATCTAGTCTTTACAACAAATACTTCAGACAAATTCAAGAAACTATACACACTAATTTGAAATCTATAACTAAATCAACTACTCAATTATAGCAATAAAAATTTAATCTTTGCCAAAAAATAAAATAAACCTCAGAATTTCACACCCATTAGTACTTAAAACCTACAATTATTAATGACACTTTCAGCTACAGATTATGGACTATTTACATAAAGAGTAAATAAACCACCAACAGAATATGAATAATAGTCTGTATTTTTCTTGATAATGATTAGTCACACAACCATCTGTGCCATCAAAACCTGCATTAGAAGAGAACATAGTTCTTGGTGTTGCTCTCGAGGGTTCGAAAAGAACGCTTCCAATTGAAGAAGATATGAATCCAAGGAAATGGCAACTAGTAGTAGTGGCAATGCTTCTACCGTTGCAGAGAAAAAACAAGATGGACAATCATATATTATATGCAGGAGGGGTGGCTCAATGGTAAGGTTAGTAAAGTCTTCGCTTTAGTCCCCAAAATTTTGAGGTCTCAAAAATTTTAATAATAAACTCTGTGATTTCAACTTTACCTTGAAATGATAATGAAGATATGAAATACATTTTAAGAAATTATCTAAAAAAGAAAAAAGTTTCCATTTTTACAAGAAATATTTTAAAACTTTAAACTAAACAATTCAAATTTTATATTAATAAATAAAGTTTTAACAACAATAGCCAAAGTTATGCATTGCAAATAAATGACTAACATCTCATTAACTCGAACTAATCTTTACTTTTATTAATAATCATATTAATATGTGAAGTTAAAGATTATGTATCTTTTAAAAATACTACACCAAATAGTATTTTTATTTGTATGTCTAAACTTTTATTAAAATTTAGCTTTAAACTACTAATTTTATTGAGACGCACCCATGTATAGTGAATTATTTAGGTTATCACTCCAGTATAAAATGGATAATTATAGGAGGCTTAATCACGTTAGTTTCTAGTCGTTTTTGATTAATATATTTGCTGTGTCCAGTTTTATCTATCAAATCAAACACATCTCAAACATATATTCGTAACGAAAATCAACTCATATCTTTGACAATTTATTCATTAAACTAAGTTAGTTGTGCTTCAACAATAACACAACACTCCAAACGTCCACCTCCAACAACAACAAGGCCAACAATTCACGATCAAGACATAAGATACCAACACAATACTATTTTAGTATTGTATTTTCAATTTTAACAAGAGGTGAAGATTGTGATGAACAATAAAAACACAACAAAAACCTTTCAAGATCTACAACAATTAAAACCAAATATTAAAGACCCAGAAGAACATTCAAATTGAACTTAACATGCTACAACAAGATGCAGTTACAAAAGAAATTTCTCAAACTTTCAGGAACCATCTTTTTTTTCTTAATAAAGTCATCATGGAATAAAATGTGAATAACAGCTAAAAACTTCATTTGAGCACTTATATTCTCACTAATTCATGTCAGTTTAACGAATACAAAGGGTACAAGGTTAAGAAATTCATACGGAACTGAGGTTATAGGAGGAATTTGCAAGTTTGGGAGGACATAGAATTTCATACTTTAATTGAGACGCTCCACGAACAAGTTTCTTTCCCCGACATTCCGTAATTTCAGCTTATCGAGGTCATGACCTCATATAGGAGGTTGTGAAGAACATGGGTTATGGTAGAAGGTTAGTAGGCAGTAGAATGTTGTCTCGTTTATCCTTCCTTACTAGTAGCCACAGTATTACTCATGTAGTTTCAGTACTTTGATTATCGTATTATTTTGTTGTAATTACTGTTCATTTATTTCAGAATGTTCTGTCATGTTTCCTATAGTATTTTTCTATGGCCTCTTCACTTACGCTATTTCTTTTTCCGTGAGCCAAGGGTCTACAGAAAACACGCTCCACCTTCTAAGGTCAACGTCTAAGGTCGTTGTTGTTGAGTCAATTCTTAACAGATTAAAGATTTGACCTTTTTTCATACTCAGTCTCATCTTTCTTGAAAGAAAAAAAGAAACAGCTAAAGAGTTAATACTTGCATGTTCTAGCATGTTCAGGATAATCAACTTTATACCATCGAAAATACTTGCATCCAACCTGTTTAAGAAGAACAAAACAACCATAAAAATTTAATCTTCAATGAAAAGAAAAGTAAATCTACTATGCAACCTTACCCGACCATCTTCACATCCAAGAAATCAACGACCTGGGTTGTTTACAGACCAAGAAAGCTTCAATATTGCTCTTTTTTCGCAATGACAAAAGAAATTAGATGTCATTTTCATCAATGAGCTGAAAATAATGGAAAAATATTAGAGAAAAGTTGTTGGAGAAGTGGGAATTTGATTTGTAAAAGGGAAGGTATATAAAAAGGAATTAGTAAGGGTATTATAGTCAATTAGCCCATTTTTTACCGTTGAAAGGCTCAGAATTTATGCGGCACGCGTGTCATTTTGCGTGTAACACACGCATTTTGCCACATAGGACTGAAGGTCATATTGTGCACTTTGGAATAGATAAAGGTCATATTTGTGCACTGTCAAAGTTTAGGATCAAAGTTAAAATTTAGTGTCAATTTTAAGGTCACTTTTATGTATTATTTTCAGTCAACTTTATAATTTTTCTTTATCATTTTCTTAAATGATAAGATAATCAACTTAAATATGCTACCTTCTTTAATTATATTATATAAATTAGTCCCAATAAATCATCAAACCTCAATCGTATTCCGATTTAGACAACAACAACAACATACCCAATATATACCCACCAAGTGGGATTTGGGAGGGTATGTGTACGCAATCCATATCACTACCTCTACTCTAATTGCGAGTGAGGTATAGAAATACAAAGAGAAAACCCGGAATATCTTGTATTGAAACTGAGAACAAGAGTAAGCAAGCTGACAATATGATCATTAGCGAGCAACAGATAAACTAATAATAGGAGTAAGAGGTTGTAAATATTAAACAGTGCCTCGATCATACATAAACAAACACTAAATAAGTGTGATTTGGGAGAGATTAAGCTTTCTGTAAAAGCGAGTCTAGTCTGAATTCTATCACATCAAGGCCATACTCCAAATGGCCCATTGAGAGTCCTAAATGCATGCCCTCCCGTACCTAAGCCCCAGTATAGCAATTCACCATCCGTAAACCTATATTTCGGTATGGCCAAATGACGAATGTGAGGATCTTTGAAAGTTAACAACGAAGTCCAATATGTAGTCTTTCAATACCCTTAGCTTAAATGTTCCCTGGAGATCATAATTAGCATATACACAAAGCATACCATCCAACGCTGAAATGCCACACGTGATGACTCGTCTTTGCAAGCATGATAATTGCTCTGGAAAAGGTATATCTCCATATACTTCATTACAAATACTAAAAGAAACCACTGAATAACTTATTGAAGGCATAGAACAATCTCCAAGCATGTCAATCCAATGAAATGCCCCGTTTACTAATGGCAAACAATGTGTGCCCTCGTTAAGACTGACGATGCCAGGAGGATGTGTTTATCAATATATCTCCAGGAATTTCACCGCGAGAATTTCACCTGGAACCAACAACACAACACACGTTCAAACCGCAACACCATATCCATAATACACGTTCAAACCTTGAACCTTCAATAACAATACCAACAACAATCAGCCAAGGCTTAGGTCCACAACAACAATATCAATAAATTCAACCTCAAACTTAGATATTGACTCAATGGTGTTAGTGAAGAATAAAACTAACACTAGAAACAATCAAGACAAGTAAAAAATCTCGGCCAAGACATAACAAGAACACAATTTCGGCCAAGACACAAAAATGGACAGATTTTCTTCGTTTTGAATTTTTCAGTTTTCAACACTTTTTTTTTATTTTCAAATAACCAAGCCTAAGATTTATCTTGTGGGGAAAAAATCAGTGATGGATTTGATACCAAATAATACGAGACAGTCCACAATGACTCAAAACAGTCCACAAACAACACAAGAACAAGAAGAACACAACACGGCTACAAGAACACAAACACAAAAGCAAAAGATTTCAATAGATAAAATGGATAGATAGAATGACAAATGGATGTATAAACCCTAAGAACCCTAAGATATATTAAATATAAGGACCTTTAACACCTACACACACAATCACCACTCTCTTACGGAGACACAAGAGGGACGTTACCTCCTCAAGCACCAACATCTCAAGCCAAAATGCAACAAAAGTGATTCCACACTAATGCTACCCTAGTTACAATTTTGGTCTACTCTCATAAGAGAGGATTTGCGGTCTACTCCCACAAGAGAGGAAAAATCTTTCAGTATCTCATATCAATGAAAACTAAAGAGTAAAGACCTAATAAGGGACTATATATAGTCTTATTACAAATGAGAGATAAAATGACTCTTTTACCCTTAATAAAAAGGGTGGCCATGGGGTGTTGGGAATCAACAAGTGTAGTCCCTAAAACACCCTTAATGAAAGGTGACAAAAAATCTTAAGTATTCAAGTGTTGGCCAAAACTGTGAGTCTTCAAGTCTTCAATGCTCCCAAGCAACCTTCCACATACAAGATTGCTCTATAGTGTGCTCAAATCGGCCCCTCCATATATGTTCTTGTACCCTCAATGCGACCAAAGAGTGATTCTTCATGTATTGGCTTCTAAAGATATCATTACAAGCTATGGTGGCCACTTGGCTTATATCACTAAGTGTGAGGTAAACAAAAGTGTGAAGAGTTTGTGAGGTTAATTTCCTTAACGCTAGTGAGTTTGTTATTTTTCTGAATGTCTTTATGAATAGGTACAATGGCTATGGAAGGCAAAACTTCACAAAACAATGGATAACCACTCTACAAATGCTATCTTAGCGGCCATTGAAACTATCAATCATAAAATTAATTCTATGGACCCTAAGATAAATTTTCACTTGACCTTAAGGTGGATTCTCTTAAAGGTAGTGTATCCCTCATAGGTGGAAGAGTGGATATCATGGAAGGTCGACAAAACACACCCCTAACCATACCTCAACACTACCATGCTTCGACTAATGGACATGCTCTAAATCCTTTCATTCATATTTCCTAAAAAAATCATCACCAAATGATCAATCCACCAATACAAGCACATGATTTCATTTCTAAAGCCTCTACATATCCACAAAGCAAAGATCTCGTTTGACCACACCAACCACAATTCAACCAAACACAACATAATGAATCTAAAACCTAAATACCCGAACCTTTACTAAACCAGATCCCATATTCCAAGCACTCCTTAACCAAAACCAACCTATCCAAATATATGAGGAAAAAAAAACACAATAAGTGGATTTCAGAGCATTCGATGAAGCCGAAATACTGGTAGAGAAAATGAGAGACAGACCAATGGATCAATGAGATTATCGAGGTTGAGAAGAAAGATTTGGTCTGGTGCCTAATAGTAGAGGAAACTTAGGAAACCGATTCCAAGGTCATGATTAATGGAACCAATATGGTGGTAATGGAAGATGAAACATAGAAAACTGACCCTCAAGGTTATGATCAAGGAAACCAATATGGTAATAGGGATCGAGATATGGGAATCAAGTCAATTAAGGTTAGTCTTCCAACTTTAAAAGGAAAAATATTCTCGAAGAAATATTCTCGAAGATTATCTCTCATAGGAGTCCTCTTGTGAAAGGATCTTCCAAGTTAATCATATTACCAAAGAGAAGAAGAGTTGTTACGTCATAGCCTATTTTAAAGGGTATGCCCAATACTTGGTAGGATTATGTCAAGATATTTGTAAATGTGTTGAATGAAGGAAAACTCCCCCCCCCCCCCCCCCCCCCCCGGATGCGTTGAAGGTATTCATGAGACAAAGGTATGTTCTGGAGAGGTATACACATGAGCTACTTGCCAAGTTGTATAACTTGAGGCAAGGTAGCAAGAGTGTTATAGCCTATTATAATGAATTCTAATAATTTATCTTGAAGCTCAATCATCGAGAGAATGTGAACCATGATATCTACGCTTTAACGTTGGGTTGAACAAGGATATCTCCTCATGCATGACAATCAACAAGTTTGAGATCATAGAAGAAATCTTTCAAGCGGTCTTGGATATTGAGAGAGATATCAATGAAAGAGTTACTTACAAACCAAAGGGGTACCCATCTACTAACATTTGGAGTAAGAATAAAGAGTTAGTTCAATCTTAATTGGGATGGAACAAGAACAAGGACTACAAGTCCAATAACAAAAAGCCCGTATAGAAGAGCACTCCAAAGTACCTACCAAAATGAAGGTAAAGAATATCCTTTTCCCAATCCTAAAGGTTTTCAATGTTTTAAATACTATGGAGACAGAAGGCAAATAAATATTCCAACCAAAGAAATCTGATCCTTAGGAAAGGAAAATTGTATTACCTTGGCGAAGAGGTGGGATTAGAAGTGGATCAGAATGATGAAAAATCCCAAGATGGAGAGCAAGTTGAAAAAGAGGTACAAGAAGAAGGAGATAATGAAGATGTTTTGCCTCAAGATGGAGAGTTTGAAGTGCCTAACTTTGTGGCAAGATGAGTAATGATTTGTAAGGCTTAAGATAACCCAAGTCAAAGGGAAAATTTATTCTATACTAAGTGTCTTATCAAGGAGAATGTATTCTCATTGATCATTGATAGTGATAGTTGTGCCAATGTAGCTAGTGCTACCATGGTTGACTTACTAAAGCTACCCACCACCAAGCGTGTTAATCGATACAAACTGCAATGGTTGAATGAATGTGGAGAGTTGAAAGTAACTTGGCAAGTTGCAATTTGTTTCAAAGTTGGGAATTACCAAGATGAGGTGCTATGTAATATGATTCTCATACAAGCTTGTCACATTTTGTTGGGAAGACCAAGGGAATATGATTGGTCGACTAAAAATGATGGGAAAACCAATCGATATTTCCTTAAGTTGAATGGTCGAAAGTTTACTCTACATCCCCTCTCACCCTTACAAGTGAATGAAACCCATCAAAGATTAAGGGAGTTAAAGGATAAAGAAAGAAAGGTGAGAGAAGAGGAGACCATTAAAAAGGAAGATGCAAAAGGGAAGGAAAGAAAGAGGTTGAAAGGAAAGAATCAAACTGTGATGTTGGCTAGGAACAAAGATCTCTTCAAAGAGCATGATGACAAAACATCTATGATCCTCATAGCCCATGTTTTTAATATTAACCCCTATACTTTTTCTATTCCCCATTCTATCTCCCTTGTTTTGCAGGATTATGAAGATGTGCTCCCAAAGGAACTTCCAAAAGGGTTCCCCTACTTTGGGAAATTGAACACCAAATAGACTTTGTGTCGGTCTCTCAATTACCAAACAAGATGGCTTATCAAAGTAAACCTATGGATAGCAAAGAGATTCAAAGCCAAGTTGAGGGTTTCCTCAACAAGGGATGCATCAAATAAAGTATGAGTCCATGTGTGGTTCCAGTGTTTCTAGTGCTAAAGAAAGATGGTACATGGCACATGTGTGTTGATAGTCGAGCCATTAATAAAATAATGGTAAAGTATCGCCACCCGATTCCTTATTTGGATTTATGCTTGATTATTTGAATGGTTTATGTGTGTTCTCTAAAATAGATCATAGGAGTGGGTACCACCAAATTCGGATGCAACCGGATGATTAGTGAAAGACCTTATTCAAGATGAAGTTTGGTCTATATGAATAGATGGTCATGCCTTTTGGTCTTACCAATGCTCTTAGTACTTTTATGAGGTTAGATATATCATGTGATGAAATTTTTCATTGGAAATTTGTTGTGGTATACTTTGATGATGTCCTTGTTTATAGAAAATCCCTAGAAGAGCATGTTTTACATTTGAAAAGTGTATTTGATGTGCTTAGAAGAGAAAAATTGTATGCTAATCTTGAAAAGTGCTTTTTTGGTATGAATGAAGCAGTATTTTTGGAATTTGTTGTAAGCTCAAGAGGAGTCGAAGTGGATTAGTCTAAGATAGATGCCATCAAGAATTGGCCAACTCCGTAATCCGTTGGTGAATACGAATCTTCCATAGGTTGGCAAGTTTTTATAGGTAGTTTGTCAAAGGATTTAGTTTCATCACCGCTCTTGATCGAGGTGATCTGTAAGGACAAACCTTTTAAATGGGGTGATGTGCAAGTTGTTTATCCCTTTTCGAGCTTCATTTGGCGAGAAAAATGATTTTGATCTTAAAACTATTTCAAAAAGAGTTGAGAAAATTTTTGAAATAATTTTAAGAAAATTTACAGAGTCGCCACTTGATTTTTTATAGAAAAAGTCAAGAAAAATTTAAAAATAGTTTCAAAGATTCAAAAATAGAAATAAACTTTTAAAACTAGAGATTCTAGGTAAGGGTTCAATTAACGTCCTAAAAAGGTTTTCAAGGCACTTAGGAGCTTCCGTTTAAAATGGTTTACCAAAAGAACTAACTTGACTAACTAAAAGTGGGTAATTTTTGCAAAGACTTGGTTTTATAGAAAATATTAAAATTATTTATTTAACATTTAAACAATGACATGGATTTGACTAGGCAAAAGATTAATCTTGTTTAACTTGGGGAAATTTTTGTGGAGAAGGTCGATCTGAAACCTATTTCCTTTATAGATTATTCTTTCAAACAAAAGAATGATTTTGAATATCATTTTTGATAAGAAATATCGATTTAAACAAATTATGAACCTTGACTAATTAGTGAACATACTTTATCTTTCGTAAAGAGAATTGAGTTTAGGTCAATGAGAATTCCTTTTAACTACTTTAACAAAAAAAAAAAAGCGATTTTAACTTTTAAAAGTTCATTCTTGAAAAAACATAAAGAAAGATGTATTTTATTAATTTTGAATATTTCGCTAAAAATAAAATATGCAGGAAAAAATAAAGAGATAAAAAAGTAATGATTTCAAGGGAATTTATATAGGCTAACCAAATTAATTAATACGAACACATAAGATAGCATTTACAAGAAAATGGATAAGAAGAGTTAGAATTTGGGCCTTTTCCTAAATCTGGCAGCCCTTGGCCCATTCTTTATGGACTTTTAGTCCATTGATACAGATATATACCACATGTATATCAGTCTCAAATTTCTTCACGTTTTACTGTATATCACTGCATATACAGTGTATGTCTGCGTGAAAACCTGCTTATTTCCCCTCTATTTTTTATTGTGCACGGTGTAAACGTGTGAAGCTGCCGCTTCCAACGTATATCAGCTGTATACCAGCCCTGTTTCTTGTCCTTTGGTTCATTTTTGGGACTTCTGCATGAAGTTTTGACTCGGAGAAGTGGGATATATATATATATGCCAGAGGGGGGAGAATGGAGCCCAATGGACTCGATGAAATCGCGTGCATCAAGGAAAATACACCAAATTAGTATAAGTTCAAAATAATTTATCCAAAAGTGAAAGAATGAAGAAAAATAGGTATTTCAAACACCAAAGAAGATACCATGAGAATTTATCCAAAGTGAAAGTATTCAAAGCTTAATACAAAGTTCAAAATAATTTATCCAAAGTGAAAGAACTCAAAACGTAATCTATATAGTTCAAACACCAAAGCATATACTATGAGAATTGAAACAAAACTAGGAGAACAGGTATTTCAAATACCAAAGAAGATACTATGAGAATTGAAACAAAAAAAAACTGGGAGACCAATGTTAACAACTTAGCATTTACATTCATAGATCTTCAAACTTTTCACAGTCTCAACATTATAGTACGGCAAACTGTAGATATTTTAGGTCTGGACAACCATTTCAAAGGTTATTTGCTTTTGGGAGATATCAAGAATGCATGGAAAATCTCATTTTCAACTTTTAAACATACATATACAATAAAGAGAAGAATAGAACAGAAAATAAGAAAACTAGCAGCAAAATATTAGTCACAAAATGCACAATCATCCTTAACCCCACATGTTGATATAGAAAGGATTGCTACAATATTTATATTACTTCCAGAGTTCCACTATGATAAGATACTCAACATAAGACATCTAAAGAGAATACTTAGGAAATGGGTTCGTTAAACTGTACCAACTCCATCTTATGCCAAAGTAAAATTATACTACATACTTTTCCAATTAAAAATAAAAAAGTAGTACTCCCTCGGTTTATATTGGAACTTGATCGCTAAAGGATAGATTTCACAATGACAACGTATTTTATACAAAGTTAAAACATACAACGTACAAACAGTGAACACAAGGCAAAAATGGGACCTTCGAGATTTAATCAAATACACACCATTTCATTCACATTGGAGTCTAGATTATCGACAAAGCAAGTATAATACAATAAAATCCTTGATTTCTACAGCGAATAATCCCAGCCATTACGATTACGAGGATGCTAATAAGGAAATAATTATGAAAACAAAAACTGAAAGAGAAAGGTGTTTACCTTTTTCCGGGCAGCGAATGGGGATAGAAGAGGCTTAATCAAATGGACTTTCACCACCGGAGCTTCGAGAATTTCTGGTTTGTGAGGTTAGAAGCATGCGCCCTCCAAGTTTTTCCCCAAAAATTCCCCCCTCTTTCTCTTTCTTTTCAACTTCTATTTATAGAAAAAAAATATTGGTTTGAATTTCAAAAATAGCCGTTTGAGCGGGGTATGAGAGATTGATTGAAGCAAGTTAAAAGAAAATCTGTGGAGGAAGACACACCTCCTAAAATCCGGATTTCACTGTAATGTTTTTGATTTGAATGAGATTTTGAAGCAAGGAACACACCTATCTTGAAGAAAAGTCAAATATGCAAAAATCAAACGAAGGAAAGAGAAAGAGATTCGTTCGTTTTTTGTACGCTGTTGTTGATTTGTTGACGTTGGGGGGTTGCTGTTGTTCAACAGCTGTTAAGGGAAAGGGGAAATAATGTTTGTGGGTCGGGTCAGTTTTGTGGAGGTGGTTCCCTTTGCTGATTGGGGTAGAATTGGGCCAAGGTAATTGGACGGGTAATGGGGTGTGGGCTGGTGTTGCTCTTAACATTGGGCTGGCTGAAAGGCTGGCCCAAAAAGATAGGAGAGGCTATTTAATGTTAATGAAAATAGTCCTAATTGAGTAAATTCGGATAAAGTTGAGACGAAATTATCTTTCAATTAATTTAACGAATTTCTCAAATTTAATAATCTTAAACTAAATATTTAATACAACACAATTTTTTTAATTTTTTTTTCAATAATAATAATAATAATAATAAATAAAAATTAAGAAACTAATTATGTCATCAATTTCTTATTTTCAGACGATCTTGAGAAAGATAGAATATTTGTTATTTTTCACTCCGAATAAATTCTAAAGCATTTTATTTAATCGATAATTATATAATTATGTATAATTAAACACTAAATATATATTAATTTCACCTAAATTCAAAAGGTAGAGTTGAAATTTGTTTCAAAATAACTTAAAATAAATATTTTAAAACTATTTAAAATTGATAAATTCAAAAACTAATTTGTAATGTGGAAGACAAAAATTAGGTGTCAACACAAGCCAGTGCATTTGAATCTTTGAAGGTTATGCTTACCTCCACCTCCTTATTGTAACTACCCAATTTTGATAAGATGTTTGAAAATGAATGTGATGCCAGTAAGGTAAGGGATAGGTGTCATCTTAATGCAAGACAATAAACCTATTGCCTACTTTAGTGAAAAGCTCAAGGGCGTGACTCTAAATTATTCCACTTATGATCTAGAGTGATATGCCTTGGTTTAAACATTGGGTAATTGGCAACATTATTTGTGGCCCAAGGAGTTCGTGATTCGAACCGACCATGAATCATTGAAGCATCTCTGGACTTAAAACAAGTTAAACAAAGACATGCCAAATGAATTTTTTTCCTAAAGACTTTCCCTTATGTAATTTAATACAAAAAAGGGAAGAAAAATATGGTAGCTCATGCATTGTCTAGGACGCATGTGCTAATCTCTACATTGTCTTCTAAGTTGATGAATTTGAGAGTCTAAAGGCAAGCATCCCAAGGACACCAAATTTTCTCAAATCTACCAAGATTGTGAGACATGGGGCAGGGAAAGGTGGGAGAGTTATAAGGCTTATATGTCCTACTCCAAGTTTGATGGTTTCTTGTTCAAAGAAAGAAGGTTGTGTGTGTCCTCTAGCTCATGGAGATAATTTTTTGTAAGAGAGGAACATGATGGGGGTATGATGGGTCACTTTGGAATCTACAAGACTCTTTAAATCCTAGAAGAATAATTCTATTGGTCCAAGATGCATCAAGATGTTGCTAGAATTTGTGGTCAATGCATGGATTGTAGAAGTGCAACATTCGGCCTTCTCCTTCAAGGATTATACACCCCATTACCCACTCCCTAATGCCCATGGATTGACATCTCTATAGATTTTATTTCGGGGTTGTCTAGGATGGGGAGGGATAGAGATTGCATTTTTATTGTGGTTGATAGATTCTCAAAAGGCCTATTTTATTCCATGTCATAAAATTGATGATGCTTCCAAAGTGCATTCTTTTTTTACTGAGCATGTTGTCAAAATACATGGAATTTATAAGACTATTGTTAGTGATAGGGACTCTAAGTTCCTTAGTCACTTTTGGACGTCGTTGTGGGGTAGTGTAATACCTCATATTTCTCTAGAATAATTTAAGTCCCAATTACATAAGTATTCTTTTGTAAAATTTTCAAAACACTCAGTATTTTTCAGTTTAGAGCCTGCCACTGGGTAAGAAATTCAATTAGATTTTCAACGATATAAAATTAGTCCAAATTCGATAACCGAGCAAGAAGTTATGGCTATTTTAGGTTTCAGTCGTTAAACACCGTCATTCAGGCTAGAAGCGCATCGCGGGGTATGTCAAAATGGCAACTTTCAGTTTCCATTGAAGCTCCGCGATCATGGCGCATCGTGGAGGAGGTCAATTTCACATTTGGCAATTTCCAGTGAGCCTCTGCAATAATGGCGTGTCGCGGAGGTGGCCAAAATGGCATTCCAAAAGTTTACCGCAATAGCTTCATGTTGCAAAAAATTTCCAGGTCCCGATTGTCCATTTTCAGTAGCTTAGAGTGATAGTGGCACGTCGCGCCCAGGGCCAAAAATCGGGAATTTCAGTTTTCCAGTTTCGAGTTTAATTTTCCCAAGGGGCTATTTAGTCATTTTTTTAAGCCCTAAACTAGTACTAAACACAAAATTAAAGCCTAATAGGGCATTATATGCCCATTATTCTCAAAATTACTCTTAAAGATATCTTTTCTCTTCAAGAACAAGAAACCCTAGCTTTCAAATTCAAGGCAAAATTCCAAGAACTCTCCATCAATCCTCCCAAATTCATTAACCCAAGTATGTTAGATGTTCATCCATGGGTTCCTTTCACCCATGGAGTCCAAGTATACGGTTTAAATTTCAAATTTATGATCTTTTCAAGTTATATTAATTTTTAATTATGATTAAACCATGAATTCCCATGAATCTTGTTCTCTACCATATTTTAGCGAAATTGATGCCTTTTACTACACTCCATATGTTTGAATATTGTTGTCCACTGATTTAATTCATGATTTGTGATAGTGGTGTTGAAGTTGAGCCTTACTACACGTTTTAAACAAATTCCCATGCTCTATATACACCATGCATATCAAGTGTTTGATAAAATGCCTACAAGAATGAATATTTAATAAAAGCCTTCATGTTATGTCCTCCAAGCTTTAGTGTCATTTTACTATTATTGCTTTTGAGTCCTGGGGTATTGAATACCCGAAAACCATAGTTTTTGACTTAATCTCATTTCAGTATCTTAAAAATAGTCTCAGAACATACTATGAGCATTATTAGAACAGACAGATATCATAATCAGTTAAACTCAGACAGTCTAGTGTTTCAGTGTCATTCAGTTAGGAGTAGGATTTAGCACCGAGCGAGTGTAGGGATGGCGGCTTCCCCGTCAGATAGGCAGAGCCGTTAGTAGAAGTTCCTATACTCCGGAACTACGTAGCCATTGTAGGATATGAGAAGTCACCCATCATTTTAGGCTTGACTATCTCGTAGGGGCCACCCTTCAGATTAGGCTTGACACCCATAGTCCTTCAAGACAGTACATCAGTATAGTGGATCCACACAGCCAGCGTTAGTACCTGTGGCACGGTACAACACCCTTCCAACAGGGGTTACAAGTTGGACCCCAATTAGCTCAAATTGGGAAATATCGGTTAGATGATACCTCCCACAGTCTCAGTTTTAGTCTTAGTTCAGTTATTCAGTTTCAGTTGTTTGACCAAAGCATACAAATATCAGTTATTTCAGTTTATAGATTTTATTCAGTTCATGTTATATGCTTGGTCAGGCATTCCCAGTATCTAGTACGTACCTTCAGTATTTACAGACATTTATGCATACACAGTATGTACAAATTTCACATATTTTCAGTACCTATAGATTTCATGCACTCTATTCAGTACTCCATGCTTACATGTATATTCAGATAGTTATTATTCCTGTTCGTGAAACTATGCATATCAGCCTACCTCATTTAGCATACCAGTACATTCAAAGTACTGATCGCATACTCTTTATTTTGTGCAATGATGTATTATATCATAGGTTTTGACACCTAGTTTTGGGATCGGGCTTAGACTTCTTAGACTCTCAGCAGTAGCAGTGGTGAGTCCTCATATTTCGCGGATAAATTATTTTATTTCATACTTTCAGTCTAGTAGTTAGTTGGAGTTAGTTGGGGCCTGTCCCATCAACTTACAGTTATTCAGTTTAGAGGCTTTTCAGACACTACAATTAGTTATTCAGTCTATCTCAGATTTTCAGTATTTTATTAGACTCGGATAGTTATTTCTTCAGATTCATAACTCAGTATTTGTTTTCCGTAATTAAATTATGGCGTATCAATTATTCTTCTGCATTTATGGTTATGTTATTTAGTGCTCATAGTAGGTACCAACTCATGGGTTAGATTGTGGTTCCTCAGGACTGTAAGCACCGTGTGATACCCACAGTGTACTCTCGGGGCGTTATAGGTAAGCTTGGCACCAACCCACAAATGGGTGGGAAAATAAAGGTGGTAAATAGAACCTTGGGTTCTACGTTGTGCACCTTAGTTAATGGAAAAATGGCCTCTTGGGAGGACCACCTACCTCTAGTCGAATTTGCTTATAACTATGTTATCTATTTGACTATTGGTATGAATCCCTTTGAATGTGTTTATGGTTTTAACACCCTTACCCTTTTAGATCTCACTTCTTTGCTTAGTGATGTTGTGATAAGCTTAGATAGAAATAAGAGGGTAGAAACCATGAAAACATTGCATGAGATGGTGATGATTTGCCTTGAGAAGAAGAATCAAGAGGTGGCTTGTGCTTAAATTGGGTGACATGGCATGGATGCACCTCTAAAAGGATAGGTTTCCAACCCAAAGAAAAGCTAAATTGATGCCACAGTGTGATGGTCCATTTTAAGTGCTTGAAATAATAAATGACAAAGCCTATAAGATTGACCTTCCTCCAGAATATCAAGTGCATAATACCTTTAATGTGTGCGATCTTTCATGCTTTGACATGATAGTATATGATCACCCCTTGAATTTGAGGTCAAATTCTTTTCAAGATGGAGAGGATGATTCAATCTAGATTAGCTCAAAGCTATTTACTAGAAGTCAAGCTCGGGAGCTTCAAAGGATCCAAGGATTGTTAATGAAGTAGGATGTACTTAAAGAAGGCTCCTTACCATAAAGAAGGTTCCATTTGTTGATGACCGCACTCACAATGGTACAAGGGTCGTTAGAGGAGAAAAGGGAAGGCAAAACGGGGCTAGAAATCCCCTTGGAAGGGACTTAGGCCCAAGACGCTTTTGATCTGCTCTAGCATTTCAAGAGTGGATCAAAACAACCCCTAGTGGGCCTTTTCTTGTATTTGGGTCAATTTTGGGCATTAAAAGTGTAATAAGTAGCGTAAACTATAAGTACTTTAGAGGCTAGCTTATTTTCTTATTTTTTCTTGATTATGGATGAATGTTTCTCCATTAAGTGAGAGTGTTGGACAAATTTTGTTGAAACTTTGGAAATTTGAAACTTTGGTTTAGAAACATTGGTTTAAATGGAGACCATCTCCATCTAGGTTACATAAGAGTTAAGTGTTTGAATTGGATTGTAATTGAGGATAATTGAGTTTGATATACTTTTTTTTTCCTTAGTTACTTCTTCTTTTCATGTCTAATTTCTATCCTTATTGATTTTCTCCTTACTTGTTTTCTTAGTTGTTTCTAGTTTCGTAGTTTCTATTTCTATCACTAAAGATAAAAGCTATATTAAGACGACAGAAGATGAAGGCAAGGCACACAACTTCACAGAAAATTCTTAGTGTGTCTGAATCTTTAGTCTTCATAAACCCTTGTAATTGACAATTTACAATAGTTTCAAAAAAAAAAAAAGATCGAGACAACCTAGTTATACCAGTTAAGGTTGTGTCACAAGATCTGACTAACAAAATAATGTTCAGAAATTATACAACCCCTCTGTAATTCCATTCTCACATTGAAATCTCTAAAGGAAGCTGATGGGTCACTGGCGTATATAGATATTTTTAACACGCCCTCTTCCAAATAATAGTATAGATGTCGAACCCATAGGGATTAGTTTATCTATTCTATAAACGTTTCTTGTTTTATTTACTATTTGAGAAAATCATAAAAAGTTGAGTGGTAAATTAACAAATTAATAATTTGTAAGCAGAGATTTTTATTATTATTATTATTATTATTATTATTATTTTAAGATAAATTAAAAGGTGTTGTGATACTGACTTCACTAGATATTTCTGTAATAATGAAATTCTTTATTTTCAATTTATATTTCTCGCATATGTATAAATACCTCTCACGATTATATTTATGTATAATTATTGAAATTGAGCAATTAAATGCACTCCTTTCGGTTATGCAAATTGATTGTCAAAATAGTATTGTTAAAGAACTAGAAATATGTACTTGAACTAAAACATGCTTATTTTTTAGCAAGTCCTTTTCGGTTACCTTACTTGTTATAACTAATTCCTTTACACTATTCGCCCCTCTCGGTTACAAATAAGTGTAGAATTAATTATAACATAAAATAGATAGATGTCATTAAATAAATATTAACACTCTAGCAATACTACAATTAACGGTATTACTACTTCCGCCTCTCTCAATTACGGAATTAGTAATATGTCAATTTGTAGTACAAAGTAGATAGATGTTAACACGTTAAATAATATCTATACGGATAGCGGATAGAAATTAAGTAGAAAGCTTTAGCTCAGGTACGTAAAATTTAGGAATAATATTTACTATTATATGGAAATATCAAGATCCACCATATTCCCAACACAATAGAAAATTACTCCAATCTAGAATTGATACGATGAACGAAAATATTCTTCTCCATTAAATAAGAAAAATAGACGAAAATATTAAAATGAATAATTTTGCTATTTTATTAAAAGCAGGAACTAGAATTATTTTTTCACATAAAACAATTAAAATAAAGAGCAAAATAAGAACTAAAATATAGTAAGTGTTGTATTCTTCTCCCAAAATCGCTCTCGTGAAAATGAATGAAAGCCTTCTATTTTTTAGATGAAGGTATGTCTCTCTCCGCCAATAAGACTATATTGTTATCATTTGTAGAAAGTTTGGTTTTAGCAAATCTGCAACCGATCCAATCAACTTTCTTTTTTTCCTTACCTTTTCTTTTGTTTTAATTGGTAAGACCAGTATATTTTTCATTGTTTTCTCAACAGTTCTTGCTTCTTCTTTTTTCTTTTCATTCTTTCTCCTTTGTTTTCCTTTCCTTTTTAGCTTGTAGGTCCCACGTAAAAAAAGAAAATTGCCTAACTTTGCATATTTGCAACAACTTTTCGTTCCTTTGTTTTGCAATCGACTAAATATTTGCTTTGCCTCGAGCAAAGAGAATTAATAATTATAATGATTAAAATATTTTAAAATAAAATCATGAAAATTTGGAGAGAAGAATCGACTAAGAAGTCTCAATGAGTTCAACATCTCTTAACCATACTCATATTTATAAATTGAGAATTAAAATAATAATTTTCTTCTAATCCTAAATGCACCTTACCAAATGAAGAGAGATGCCCATATATCACACGATATATTGATTGAACAAAAAGGAGGCATATGTAGAAAAAATTCACTCACTCTCAACAAAGAAGTATCTTGTGTTATCGAAAATAACCATAAGCTTGACTATTATGTGATTCTCCACTAATGTAGGAGTCTTTGAGTTGTGATTATGTAGGACTTTTATGAGGTTGCAATGCAGGCTTAGAGATGAGTAGGATACGCATGGATGATAGTGGCTCAAATTTTCTGTAGGCACTATATTTTACTTTCTTACTCAAAACACCATTGCATTCCATTTTCTTTTGAACCAAAAATTTTTGTATTTTAAAATTTTCCTTATAATTTTCATGGATTTGCACATTTTCTTTCTCTTTTTTTTTTGCTTTTTTTTTTTTTTAAAATTGTCTTCATGCCGACAGATCAAGGATCTTACATATTTCTTTCATCACTCACAATGTTCTGCATTTCAAATCAATACTCAAAAGTGCCTAAAAGGAAATAGGGTTAACAATTAATTTAAGTCATGACAACAAATGGTTTAGGGTTAAATATGGGTGATCGACAAACAAAGGATAATTTATTTTAGGCTCAAAGGAGGATAGCTAGAGATAGAATTCAACAAGGTAGGTTAATTAAGCAATGATTTAACAAGGAAGGCATACTTTCGTTTCTCAACTCAAAATCTACCTAGAAACCACACTCAAGGCAAGTTCTAGATTTTCAAATAATCATGAGAACTAGGTAGTATATACTCACCACACAATGTACTTGGGATTAGTGAATATCATAATTTTAATCATCAATAAGTATGTATGAATTAGGAAAGGTAGTCATACAAGTCAAGAATCATACTTGATTAGATCAACTTTTTCCAAATCTCATGATTTTCAAAACGGATTAAGTTTCAGCCAATTTTTTTTATATAAAATTAACTAAAAAATCCTAAAAAAATGTTTGATTCAAAATATTACTACCATGGCAAAGAATCGAACCAAGAAATCCGTGGAAGTAAATAAAACAAAGTGCCTTAAAAACAACTTAATAATAGTAATATATTTTTTTTAATTAATAAAATAAAAATGACACACCCACACACACACATGTATATATATATAATAAAAATAAAATAAAATAAAAAATAAAGAACATACATATCTGTTAATATTATATTTCCCTACCCCCATTTCTTAAATAATGTCATGTCCCCATGACATACAAATTAAAAGTAAATGGAGATAAATGGACTTCCCTGATTCATCTCTTGAGTGATTGTGATAATTAAAAAGTTACAAAGGACTTCTTCAATTTTGCTCGCATGTGAACTTGCTTTTTCATCTAGATTCCTGGACATTGTAGTTGTATAAGAAAAAGATATGTGAATGCTAGCTGAGTGTTTAAGGTTTCCAAAAGGTTTCCTGCAAAGCTGAATTGTTCACGAATAAAAATGCCATGTTCACAGAATATCACTCTTAAGTTAGATGAAATAATTTTAATGTTGCCTGGTTGTATTCATGCCATCAATGGACTATTGAAAATGCACTTGAAATATCTGAACAGGAACCGTATACAACAACATTAATCAAACACAATCATTGTATTCAGAAGTAATATCTTGAACCTAATTACAGTGCAAATTCACAAGCTCTTTAAGGTAAACTTTTTGCATGTAAACTAAAACAAACTTTTTTGAATACAGAGACCTCAAACTTTATCCTTTATAACTGATAGTCCTTTAACAAATTATACTTTCACAATGCAAGAAAAACATATTTGCGAAGGATGATGTAAGTTTTCGCAACTTATGTTCCCATGTTTCCATGTGGAAAGGTCCTTTTGTACCAAAGATGTTGAGCAGAAAGATTTATGTTGCTAGCCTAAGAGTTCATATTTTTATCAACCAATCTACTAGTTGATTAACTTCACTATAACAATGATATATATTTTTTTTCCAAATTAAATTATAAAAGAGGTCATTTAGCCACAGAATACAACTTTATTGGTTTAGAAAGTTCATATACAAAAAATAGTGGGAGCAGTTACTTCATGAACTCTTAAATTTCTATCAGAGCATTACAGGAGCGGCGTTCCATTGGCTAGCAACAAGAGATAGTCTTCTGAAATAAAGAATAGACTATGGAGAAAAGAATGAACACCTGCGATCGAGTAAATGAGATTGGTAATACAGGATGTGTGTCTCTGAGGATTTAGCGAATCAAAGATATCTCGATGACTTCATGATTTGAGTTCAACGATTGAAAATATCTCTCCCATGCGATTTAAAAGTATGGTTCTGGAAAAAAACTGCAAGAAAACCAACCATACTTGCCTAAACTTTGGTAACATAATAGGCATAACGATATCAATATAAGCCTTAGTAGATTAGTTTATGCATCAGTATATCAATTATCTTATAGCTTCTATAGATTCTATATGAAGGAGAAGCTAAAACAAATAACAAAATAACACAATCTTCTGTCTACCCCTTGAGTCTCTCTCTCTCTCTCTCTATATATATATATATAGGATACCAAAAAAAACTAACTGTGGGTTAACTGTAAGTCATAAGCGATACCAACAAAAACCAAAAGAAAAAGAAATGTTGTTACCTCCCCCACACTTTAATCTCACACTGTCTCAAATGTAAGACTCAAGTTGGAGGGTTTTTGGCTTTCACTCCTTATTTGTACTGCTACAGGCAATATTTCTGCTACCAACACTTGCTTCCGACATCCCGATAAGTTCCTCTAAAGCCATGTCGATATCAGTATATTCTGGATCAAAAACTCTAGGCATAAATTCATGATTTTATTGAATTCCTGGATATGACACATTTTCAGCTACGATTACTCCATGTAAAGTGTGATCTTCATGTAGTGATGGCTGAAAATTTACATTCCCTGCAGGAAAGTTAAAGTCCACATCCTAAAACGTAAATGGAGGTATTGCAGGGACATTGGTTAGTTTCAATACGGCTGCCATAGTGTTTATCATATTCCCAAAATTATGTAGGATAGTCTGTTTGAATAGTTCGTAGTACGGTCCCTCATTTGTTGTTGTTGGTTGCAAATATTTTTCTCATTTATTCCTCCAACCTTTCAACGTATGCAGCAAATCCTCTCATTACTGGTAGTCGTCTTCCTGCCCCCTTATTTGGTCCAACACATGGGACGACAACACGCAAAGTGGGCATCCCAATATTTGTCAACATAACAAAATCAAAGTCCGGAGCTGGTGGGTTGCCAAATATATTGATTAGTTGTGTGATCCTAGAACTAAAATACAAAGATCTCACAGATTTCTTTGTTCGGTCACATATAATTCTACCAACATTGATAGGATAGCACTGCATAATTGCATACAACCAACGAGCCTTTCTTGGACATTTCATAGGTGTTTGTATTTGGTTCTAACCTTGAACTTAAAAATAGTATCCTCTCCTTAGCGACTAAACTGAGACTTTTAGCTGTAAGCCAATCTCTCTGACCATGTGTATCAAAATGCAATTCAATTCCAATGAGATGATGGCCCATTTCCTCTTTATCCAATTCATTAGCCTCATAGAAAATAAACCTGGTTCTATCATACTTATTTATAAGCTTAGAGCATTGTGGTGTCATTTTTAGAAGCAGGGAACTTGTTCTTTTCTGTATACGAACTCTTAATAGCAAATCTCTCTTTATTTAGAACCAAATGGTGAAAGACGGTTCTTAGAATTATACAGATGATAAACAACGTGTACACAAAGTGTAGATAGTAGTTTTTCTAGTGTAAATGGATGCAAAACTGTTGTGAATCCTTTTAAAGACCTTTTCTTTCACCAAATTTATCTTAATGTGGACGGAATGTTGTATTCAGCTTATTTTACCTTCTAGGGGAGGTTTACTAATTAAAATCATCTTATTTTCTAATATTATTATAACTAGCAATTGCTAACGAGATTAGGAGAAGAAAAATATATAGTTCTGAGTTTAACGTCATCAACTCGACTTATAACTACTCTTTCTTTAAGTAAAAAGGATCATCGAAGCCTGGTTTTCAAATATTCAGGAGACATACGGCTTCAAACGATGATCGTTTACCTTAAATTTTTCTCCGCCCTCTATATGTTGTATTTCGATAGCACCATAAAGGGTTACTTCTGTTACGAGATATGGGCCTGTCCAGCACGACTTGAATTTTTCTGGAAACATTCTCAATCGGTTATTATATAACAAAACCTTCTCTCGATTTTAAATTCTTTATGACGGATGAGATTATCATGCCATCTTTTCATTCTTTCTTTATACAATTTAGCATTTTCATATGCTTTAAGTCGGAATTTCTCCAACTCATCGAGTTGTAACAAACGATTCTTACCTGTATCTCAGAAATTTAGATTTAACAATTTTATAGCCCAATATGCTTTATGTTCTAATTCCACAGGTAAATGACAAGATTTTTCAAAAACGAGTCTATAAGGAGATGTGCCTATTGGTGTTTTAAAAGCAGTCATGTATGCCCATAAAGCATCATCTAGTTTTAAAGACCAATCTTTTCGAGAGGAACCAATAGTTTTTTCTAAAATTCATTTCAATTCTCTATTGGACACTTCTACTTGTCAGCTTGTTTAAGCATGATATGGAGTTTCTTTTTTGTGAGTTACTCCATACTGCAATAACAAATTAGCAAATTGTTTGTTTACAAAATGAGTTCCCTGGTCACTTATGATAACTCGTGGAGTTCCAAACCTGGAAAATATATTTTTTTTAGAAAGGCACAAATAGCACGAGCATCATTTTGTCTAGTTGCCATTGCCTCTATCAATTTTGAAACATAGCCGACTGCAACTAAAATATATTCATAACCGTTAAAATGAGGGAAAGGACCCATAAAATCAATGCCCCAAACATCAAATATTTCACATACAAGAATAGAGTTAAGAGGCATCTCATCCTTTTTAGAAATATTACTGCTCTTCTGACAGTTGTCACACGAAGCAACACATTGGCGTGCATCCTTGAATAGAGATGGCCAAAAACAAACTCAAATTAGTAGTAAAATAATTAATCTATAGTAGATTTTGCCAATCCCCGACAACGACGCCAAAAATTTGACGAGTCACTGCCGTATACATATACTCTGTCAAATATATATATATATACTCTGTCAAATAATAGTATAGAAAGATGTCAAACCCACAGGGATTGGTTTATCTATTTTATAAACACTTCTTGTTTTAATTACTATTTGAGAAAATAAAAAAATTTGAGTGGTAAATTAACTAATTAATAACTTGTAAGCTTTGATTTTTTTAATTATTATTATTATTATTTTAAGATAAATTAAAAGGTGTTGTGATACTGACTTCACTCGATATTTCTGTAATAATGAAATTCTTTATTTTCAATTTATATTTCTCGCATATGTATAAATACCTCTCACGATTATATTTATGTATAATTATTGAAATTGAGCAATTAAATGCACTCTTTTCGGTTATGCAAATTGATTGTCAAAATAGTAATGTTAAAGAACTAGAAATATGTACTTGAACTAAAACATACTTATTTTTTAGCAAGTCCTTTTCGGTTACCTTACTTGTTATAACTAATTCCTTTACACTATTCGCCCCTCTCAGTTACAAATAAGTGTAGAATTAATTATAACATAAAATAGATAGATGTCATTAAATAAATATTAACAGTATTGCTACTTCCGCCTCTCTCGATTACGGAATCAGTAATATGTCAATTTGTAGTACAAAGTAGATAGATGTTAATACGTTCAATAACATCTATACGAATAACGGATAAAAATTAAGTAGAAAGCTTTAGCTCAAGTACGCAAAATTTAGGAATAATATTTACTACTATATGGAAATATCAACATCCACCCTTCTCCCAACACAATCGAAAATAACTCCATTCTAAAATAGATACGATGAACAAAAATATTCTTCTCCATTAAATAAAAAAAAAATAGACAAAAATATTAAGATGAATAATTTTGCTATTTAATTAAAAGCAGGAACTAGAAGTATTTCCACATAAAATAATTAAAATAAAGAGCAAAATAAGAGCTAAAATATAATAAGTGTTGTGTTCTTCTCCCGAAATCGCTCTCCTGAAAATGAATGAAAGCCTTCTATTTTTTAGATGAAGGTATGTCTCTGTCTGCCAATAATAATGAATTGTTATCATTTGCAGAAATTTTGGTTTAAGCAAATCTGCACCATCCAATCAACATCCTTATTTTCCTTGCCTTTTCTTTTTGTTTTAATTGATGGATCCCAATATATTTTTCACTGTTTTCTCAACAGCTCTTGCTTCTTCTTCTTTTTTCGTTCTTTCTCCTTTGTTTTCCTTTCCTTTTTTAGCTTGTAGGTCCCACGTAAAAAAGAAATTTGCTTAAATTTATTTTGCACATTTGCAACAGCTTTTCGTTCCTTTTTTTGCACTTCTTAGATATCTTTTTTTGTGTTGGATCTTTTCTTGTAAATCAACATTTGTATTTGTTTGCCACATATCCTCTTACTTAATGTTTTCTTATTAAATGGTGACATTTTCTACAAAGAAGATAAAGAAATACTAATATCAAAATTATATAATAATTAAATTTATAAATGTTATTTTTCTATTATCAGAAGCCTTTCCAATTCAAGTGGACTGAAGTAGACACCACACCGATGATTCGAATCAGGATAAATTTTTGTGTGTTTTACTTACCTTCTTATGTACGCTTTCAGTTTTAATTCTGTTTTATTTAGTATACTAATCTGCAGGTGAGTTGATTGTCAAGGTTGATCAGTCGATGCAGAAAAACTTTTCAATCCCCTCCCCTCCTCCCCTTTGAATATCATAAATAAGTTAAGTGTATGAAGAAAGAATTAAATTAATCAATAAATTAAATAGTCCTTGTGGACGCGATCATACTAGTACTAACGCACCGGATTCCGTCAAAACTTCGAAGTTAAGCGTGCGTGGGCGAGAGTAGTACTAAGATGGGTGACCCCCAGGGAAGTCATCGTGTTGCATCCCTCCTTTTGAAGGGGAGTCTTGAAATAACTAGTAAAGTTGCTGCCATGTGACCAGGAGGTCACGGGTTAAAGCCTTGGAAACAGCCTCTGGCAGAAATGCAAGGTGAGGCTGCGTACGATACACCCTTGTGGTAGAGCCCTTCCCCGGACACCACGCATAGTAGTAGCTTTAGTGCACCGGGCTGGCCTTTTTTAATAAATTAAATAGTCAAAAATATAAGTCGATTGATTGGTGTATGTAATCTTAACATGGAGAGTTAAATAAGATTTAATTAATGATTTTGAAATTATACGAATAATGCAATTCTGAATATTTAGTCAAATAATATGTAACTTATTATAATATTCATTCATTTTGAAATTTAATACCATAGTTAGAAGTCTCACTAATTCAATTTATGATCCCTATCGTGATCGAATAATTAGGAATTAAGTGAAATTTAGTATTGGTGGAAAAGAAAGACGTAGCAGGTTAGGGAAAAGATTTAAAAATCTGTAAATTTGTGTCTGTATAATGTGGTCGTATTCCATCAAGGAAGTTAAGGGTTTTTCTGCATAAGTATCGATTTTATGTTTGATTGAAATTTAGAGAAAAGACATAAAGACATCACTAAAATTGTCTCAAATTTTTTTAAAAATATTTTAAATTTGCGGAGTCCTATTACCCCAGAAAACTTATAAAGACCATCATAAATATCACTTTTTGACCCCACATGACGTGGAGTGTACTTCACTCTCCAATAGAGCATGACACAAGTAAAAATGCAGAATAAAAAAAAAAACAGCATTTATTTGGTTAGAAATGTTTATTAAATACTTTATTAATTTTAATTTATTTTTCTATTGTTTTTTTCTCTTATCTTCTTCATCCAACTCTTTGTCATTTTCTTTCATTTTTTTAATATCTTTTTGCTTCTCTTTTTCCTTTTCTTTTTTCTCCTCGTTTTTCAATTTCTTTTACCTTAAGTTTATACTCGATCCATTATTGTACCTCTACTATTTTTTTTTATTTTTGTTATAAATTATGATTTTTTGGTTAAGAAAAGTATAAGATTTAATTTTGATAAAATTTCAATTCAACATAATTATATTTAATTTTTAAATTTTAAGTTTATGATAATCCGATTGTGATTTAGCAGTAATTGTGATGAAGGAGATGATTAGAGCAATATCGATACAAAAAAAATAATCAGACTCAATCATAGCTCTTAACCCACCTTATTTTAGCTTTCTATATAAGCCAAAAATAAAATAATTAATAATAAAAAGATTAGAACTATTTAAAAGAGACAAAACAAAATAAAATGAGAGGGGCTAAGAATGTCTCTAAACGTATTGGAGCTGGTTGGATGAAGTGGAGGCTCGCATCGGGAGTGTTGTGTGATAAAAAGGTGCCCTTAAATCTTAAAGACAAGTTCTTCAGAGTGGCAATACGTCCGGCCATGTTGTATGGTGCAGAGTGTTGGTCAATCAAGAACTCTCATATTCAAAAATTGAAGATAGCGGAAATGAGAATGTTGCGTTAAATGTGTGAACTTACTAGAGAGGATAGAGTTAGGAATGAGATTATCCGGGAGAAGGTGGGAGTGGCTTCCGTGGAGTACAAGATGCGGGAAGAAAGGTTGAGATGGTTTGGGCATGTGATGAGGAGAGGCACGGATGCCTCAATTCGTAGGTGTGAGAGGCTAGCCTTGAATGATTTCAGCAGGAGTAGAGGTAGGGCAAAAAAATGCTGGGGAGAAGTGATTAGACATGACATGGGGCTGTTGCAGCTTACTGAGGACATGACCCTAGATAGGAAGATGTGGAGGTCGCAGATAAGGGTAGTAGGTTGCTCCTACTTTCATTTTCGTAGTGCTCTTATTTTAATGTATCTCTTCGCTCTATTTTTATTATTTCTCATTCCGTATTTCAGTTATGGCACTCTTTCTATTCATGTATTACTATGACTTTGTTAATTTTTCTTTATCTTGAGTCGGGGGTCTATCGGAAATAGCCTCTTTACTTCTTTGGAGGTAGCGGTATGGACTGCGTATATTTTACCCTCCCCAAAACCCACTTGGTGGGAATACACTGGGTTTGTTGTTGGTGAAATGTAGAGAATAATAGTAGTTCACGGAGGAGAGAGAAAGAAAAGAAAACAAATAAAGTAAGAAAAATATAATAAAATGAACTGACACGTGGCAAATAGTAATTGGTGCGTGATTACATTTCCTTTCTTGTAACTGTTGACTGAAAATGGGATATTTTTTTCTATTTTTAAATATTCAATGGGGTAGTAGGATGCCCACAAACTTTAAGTGTCTACTTGCAAATCTGAGACAATTTTAGTGGGTACTTTATGTATTTACTCTAAAAATCTATTACTATGTGTTGTCTATATTACATGTAAGTGATCCTGCTTAGTGTTTCTGCTACGTGTGTCATTTTTCAACAATTGACATCAAGACCTTTCTTGCATCTAAATAGATATCATAGATGATTATATATATATATATATATATATATATATATATATATATATATATATATATATATATATAGAGAGAGAGAGAGAGAGAGAGAGAGAGAGAGAGAGATGTGTGTGTGTGTTTGATTGTGTATATAATTTATAATTACTTTTTTATGTTGAATGCGATGTGGAGTGTCAGTGTGGAGCCGTAAAGTCTTTCGAATCCACTGTTTAGATTTACAATAAAGGAAATAACAAAGGAAAATAGATTATAATTTTATCGAAAAAAACTTAAAATATCCTTCAAGTATTAAAAATGGTTCAAAAACACAAAATGCCCTTGCAGTTGACCTATATGGCCCAGTTATACCCTTATCACTAACACCAATATCTAAAAAAGTTAAATTGAAATTTCATTTATTACATGACATCTTCCTATTAGTTGTATTTTAATTAATCCAAACTCTACTAACCCATTACCAAAATTCGAATCCCACAATAAATCTACCCGACCCAAACCTTATGCTAAGTATTACTTCTTTTAAGATGAATTCAACTGTGATTTCTTGTTTTCTGGATAATCCAGTGTTTAGTGGTTTGAATTTTCATGTCCTATCACTATATTTGTACTTTGAACAAGCAATCATTTTATACACCAATATCAGTTGCACATTAGATAAATGTAGTGAATATAATCTGGAGTTCTATAAATCATATCTTAGCTACTGCAAAATGCTAATAATGTTATACTTTTTGAGTTTCGTTGCAAATTGATAGTTTTGTTCTTGGTTTCATCCGGCTCATACATCTAAATTCGATTGAAAATCGATTTTAGTCGTGACATACCTCTGTTGATAAATAGGCACAATAAAAGTTCTCTATTCATTTTGTTGGTGTAAAGCATGTGTAATTGTTGGGTTCGAAATCGAGAGGGCGTCATGCAGAAGCTTAAAGTTTGTAAATTAAGACGGTAATAATTCAGATGACAAATAAAAATATACTAAAAATATATTATTGAATATAGTTTTGCCAATTGGCCTACATATTAAAAACTAATATTATTAAAAAATATGAAAACAATAGGAAAGTCTCCCCTAAACAAGACTCTTTTAAGGATTACATTGTGAATGTTATTGTGTTATTGTATGAGAAGAAGAGTCTTCTATTTATAAATGTCCAAAACCTTTCCTCCAAGAAAGAGGTTAGCCAAATATGGAAAAGTTTTATATTTTTCTTTCAGGAAAAGTAAAAGTATTTATGGTTACTTTTATTTTCCTTACAAGAAAAAGTAAAACTTAAATTTGGTAAGAAAATCGGGGCAAAAATCCTAACAAATCTCCCCTTTTTTACTCGATTTTCTTCACTTGATCTATCTTCTTCATATCACGTGCATTAACTTCGTTCTTGATATAATCTTCATAACTGCTGCTTGCCGTGGTTAAAAATAAGGTTTAAGATATCATGGTTAAAAATTGATTTAAAAGCAATATTTTTTTTTATTTTTAAAGATGCGGCAGCAGGAGTGTTGAAAATATGGTTGAAACTTGTTCTCCACATGTAGTTCGACAAAAATCTTTATTATCATCCAAATTGTTGTAGCTCGATTTTGAAACCGCTTTGAACTTGTTTAATCTCATCTCACCACACCATTGAACCGTAAGCTCTGATACCACTTGTTGGGTTCGAAATCGAGAGGGCATCATGCGGAAGCTTAAAGTTTGCAAACCAAGACGGTGATAATTAAAGACAAATAAAAATATACTAAAAACATATTATTGAATATAGTTTGACCATTTGGCCTACATATTAAAAACTAATATTATTAAAAAACATGAAAACAATGGAAAAGTTTCCCCTAAACAAGACTCTTTTAAGGACTACATTGTGGATGCTATTGTGTTATTGTATGAGAAGAGAGGTCTTCTATTTATAGATGTCCAAAACCTTTCCTCCAAGAAAGAGGTTAACCAAATATGGAAAAATTTTATTTTTTCCTTTCAGGAAAAGTAAAAGTATTTATGGTTGCTTTTATTTTCCTTCCAAGAAAAAGTAAAACTTAAATTTGGTAAGAAAATCGGGCCAAAAATCCTAACAGTGATATCATCACTTGATTACCAAAGCTTGCCTTCTGTTTTTAATTCCACGATGCTATCTTCAATATATGATATGATACTGAACAACACTTACTTCTACTGAGATGTTATACCCCTTAAAGACCATTACTATTTGACATATTCTTTTTCTGGACAACTCTAGATATCAAGCATATATTAAAGCTCGATCTTGAGCCAATTTAATATGCATTGTTGGTAGAAATAATGATTTATTTTGACATTTTGAAGTAAGTTTGCCACCATAGCTATCCTTTTCGATTTTAGAGATATCATGTCACAATTCGAACTAGGGCCTGGCCGTGACAGACATTCGAAACCTAAAGACCCGGACGTCCTACTCTATCTGGTAGCCATGCACAATATTTATATAATAAGAGAAGATGCGGAAATACAATCTGATACGGAAACATGGTAATTAACTCTGATATTCAAGATATAAGAACGAACGCTGCAATTCAAAACATCTGAATAAGATTTGACTCAATCTGAGAAATCTCTACGACATCTCAAAATTGTTCTGACAATTGGGACAAGGCCCCAGTAGACCAAAACTATTAGTAACAATAAATTTCTGAAAATAAATAGGCCTTCTGAAATATAGAAGGCTAACCGACTGGACTCTGCACTTCTGTCTGAAGAAATCTACTGCTTATCAGAACCCTTAGACTGTGCCTCAGAACCTGGAAGGTAGGGGGTCAATACAAATGTACTGGTACGCAGAGCAATCCAAAATAAAGCTTTTAATATAAATAAAATAATTGAGAGCTAATCATTAAACATCATATAGGATATAAATTTCAAAATACATGGGCATTTTTTATAATCATAAAACCTTTCTGTCAATGCAAATTTCTGATCTTTGTATTACTTCTGAGTTAAGTGGCACTCCCCTACAAGTCTGATATTCCACAGGTTATATGGAATTCTCCATTGACTCGGCGGCGAAGCCCCCAACCCAAGTGTGCCGCAAGGGTTGGAGTGTCTGAATCTGATATGCCCCACGATACTAGGCCAACGTATAATAATATACCTGGATCGGCAAATCACGATTTTGGGCAATGAGTTTTCTGAACTCATGCTTTTTTCGAGGAACCACCTAAGCTCTCTTTATGCCCAATTTTAGTCTGTTCTGAAACATGCATCATTCTAGTTTCAAAATCTGAAAATCTGATTTCAAATGTACATCCTCTTCTGTTTTGAATTAACATGGCATTATCTGAGTTGGTGTCATCACACCAAGACTTGCAAGTCGTATGTCTGATCCATAATGCACCATGCATGATTCTTTCATCAAAACTCAATTCAGACCACCCAAACAGGCAAATAGTATAAGAGATTTCATGTTCCGAAACATAAGTCAAAATTATGCAAGAATTCTTCAAACATATGGTGGTCATGTACTTTTGGCAAAACCATGCACTCTTTCATTATATGCATATTCAATATTTATCAACATGCGCAACCCTCTCTTTTGATTCCAAAATCATATTCAAGTCATAGTATAAATCAAGACGTTTCAGATCATGCTTTTCAAAATGCATTCAAAACGATTCATAGCATATCATAAGTAAAGAAAAATCATAACAAGAAAGGGATTTCATTATAATTCAAGCTCTCAATTGAATATTCATCCTTAAACACATCCATACATATACATAGAATTTTCAAATCAATTTGGGGAAAGGCCTAAAGACCAAACAATATTAATTAAAGCTTCTAAAACATGCTAGTAATGGTAAAATTCAACCCTTTCCGTAAAATCATGATTTCTAAATCTTTAGCATGAATTAAAGAATGTTTCTTTGCCCATGAATTATTAGGAAAACCCCACGTACCTTAATTTAGGAATTTAGCGGATGATTCTTGAAGCCTACGATTTGGGGATTCCAAATCTTCAATCAATCTTGAAAACCCACGGTCAAATCTTGAGTTATTTGGATTTTTACTTTGAAACCCTAGAGAGTGTTCTTGTGAATTTTTTTTAAAAATATGAATAATGTGGTCACTTGGGAGTATAATCCCGTATTTAAGCTGATAAGGGGTGGAAAATACTCAATATACCTTAATGAGACGAAATAAAAATATAACTGGGAGCTCGATTTTATGGGCCACCGCGACGCGCCACTATTGCGGTGGCTCACTGGAAATGACTAATGGGATTTTTAGGGTCACCGCGACGCGGAGCCACTGCGTTTTTCCATTGGTTGGGACCTGAAACTTCAGCGCGACGCGCCACAATCGCGCTAGGCTACTAGAATTTGACAGTTGTTAAATAGACCCCCTCCGCGACGCGTCAAACACTAAAGTGATGGTGTTTTACGACTAGGACTTAAATTAGCTATAACATCTTATCCGGGTATCGGATTTGGGCAAATCTTATATCGACGGAAAGCTCATTCAATTTCCCACACTACATAATTGATTAATATGAAAAATTTGCATAGGATTTATGGCTTTTGGATCATCTATGCATAGAAATGACGGTTTTTGTTTTAATCCGAAATGCGGGGTGTTACATATCAGCATGTTGCTCTCACATTTACATGATTTTTGAAGTTGGTTCAGGTAGATTTAATGTGGGATTCGGGTTTGGTAATGGGTTAGTAGAGTTTGGATTAATTAAAATACAACCAATAGGAAGCTGCTATGTAACAAAATAAAATTTGTATTTAATTTTTTAGATAGTGTTGTTAGTGGCAAGGGTAGTTAGGCTATATAGGTAAATGATAAATGTAATTTTAAACTCATAGATGTATAGAGGATATATTTGAATCATTTTTCAATATTTGTAGGATATTTTAGATTTTTTATAATAATTTTATTTTATAGGTGAGGGATGGACAAAATCATACTCGTCTAGACTTTAAAGCCAAGAACTGATAAAACTGTTTTGTCACCAAAATTGATTGACGGATGAACTCGCTTTATTTGTAGTGGCGGCGTGACAATTGCAAAAATGGGTGTTATACCTTTGTTTATTGCAAACTTGTTTGACTCATTTTTTTTTTTAATTATTCTTTCTCCCATAACTTTTTTTTTTTTTTTTAAAAAATGTAGCTAAATTGGACTGTAAAGGATTATTTGACCAAAATCAAGGCAATTGTATTGTGCTTTCAATTTGTCTTGCTTGGACTTGCTGTAAAAATACTTGTTTTGTCTTGTGTGATTTTGAATGGTTCTTTTTAATCTCTTAATTACAAAAAGAAATTGTTGATAACGTGGTTTAGTCAATGTAAATGGCTAATTTTTTAACCTATTAATTTTGAATGGTTCTACAAATTGCTGGACTGCTTGCCTTCAATTTATTCAATTTAATATGGTTCAATTGGAGCTTTTCGTTTAATGAACTCTTCCACAATCCTAATGAAAATCGCCAGTCAACTTTTATAATTTTTCTGCTTTTATTTATTTGGTATTTTTTCGGTGAAGATAATGACATAAAATTTTGATTTTTGAGCTTGTGCTTGAAGAGGGTGGGAATTGGGGAAGATAGTCAAGGACATCTCTATTTTTTAAAATATATTTTCATATTTGGCTTTTTATTTTGTTGACATGTCTCTTTTCAGTTGCCCCTTTATGTCAATTTTTTTGGCTTCATGTTTTTAAAATGTTTAATATATTTATGTCATATCAGCAAAAAGTATTTTTAATAAATACTTCCTCGATTTTATTTTATGTGTCGTCATTTAATCAGGCATGAAATTTAATAAATAAGAGAAGACTTGGTAATGTTTACCAAATTATCCTTAATAAAAAAATGTGTCAATATTTTTTTTTTAATTAAATGGGACCAATAAGGATAAAAGGGTAATTGTGCCTTTAAAAAGTTTGTTAAATAAAGAAAGGCGATACTTATTTTAAAACGGATTAAAAAAAAAATGAAGACACATAATTTAGAACGGAGGGAGTATATATTTTGAATAGTATAAGTGTGAGTCAAAGATGTTTAAGTGAAATTTCCGAATAAATTTAGGAACCTGTCTATGACTTAAATCAAAAAAATATTACCACACTTTCAGACATAAAGAAGATAATAAGCAAACAAGTTTTTTTGGGCTCTTAAGGGCTCGTTTGGTGTGAATATAAATTATGATGAAATTAGTTATGATGAGATAAGTTATATTAAAATTAGTTATGTTGGAATTAATTTTTATTGAGTGTTTGCTTTATTGTATTCAAAGTAATATGCATTGTAGAATTTCTAAGAATAAATTAATTGATTACTAAAATATCCTCCATCTTATTTAACTTTTTTATATATATAATTTTTTTTCAAGCTTTAAATATTTATTCTTAAAAATAAATTTTTCATCTTATTTAGCTTAATTATTTTTGTGTGTGTGTATTTTCATGATTATATCGTGTATATTTAAAAAAAAAATTCATCTTCTTTAGCTTTAATTTTTTTGCATATGCTTTTCCATAATTATGTCGTGTGTGTTTAAAAAAAATCTTACTACATCTTATTTAATTCGAAATACAAACTTTCAACTTAAGTTTGTTAAAGTAAAAGAGAATTTGTTGTTTATGTCACTTCATTTAAACACATATCACTCATATAATATAGAATATTAAAATTCATTTTAATTGATATATACAATATCAATTTTCAAGTAATTAAAAAACTACTTAATTTAAATATGTAATTCAACAATGGAATCGGCATTTTTATTATTTTTTAGAGAAATCAAAATATATAAATAAACATAATAATCATTCAAATAAATTTAATGTATAACATATTCATAAATAAAAAATATATGTATGTGTGAAATGAAATGAAAATATACATTGAATTGAAATATTAGCTTGATTTATTATTTCTTTCTTTGAACTGAAATATACTCGGACTGCAAGCATTTATAATCTATAATATATTAAAAGTGTGAAGCCCTTAGAAAAGTGATTTGAACTTTTTGCCCTTCATTAAAATAATCCTCAATAGACAAAATTGTCTTTTCACTATTTTTTCTAATATTTAAGAGTTAAAAATTAATTAAATATATTTATGCTAAAACATTTCCTTATTAGAGGTCATTAGAATTACAACTAATACTTTTTTCATTAGTTTAAGAATCCTACACATATGGTAAGAACAAAGTATACGGAGAACTAATGTTAAAAGTTTTTTTTTTTCATACATCAAAAAAGAATCTTAAAATATATGATTAAAAATAATATTTCTTAAAAAATTTCAATAAAATACACTTGAATAAAAATATATTAAAATAATTGCCATAAAAGTTGACTGCAAGTTGGAAAAACAAAACTACCATAAAAGTTCGTCATAGCTTTATGGTTTTGATAGTACTAATAATTTGGTAAAATAATTTTTTTCTTCTTGGAAAACTCCTACTATTTTTAGAAAAGCAAAAATTGCGTACTACCTATGTAAAACTAATGTAGGATTGATTTCTTTTGTTATGTAAAAATTGTAATTATAAATATTTATTTTTGAAGTTTATGGACTTTCTAATCAAGGAAGGTTTCAAACAAAACTTTCATTTTTAATAAATATTAATTTTCACTTTTTTTTTCAAATTTAAGAGTTTTTCCTTTTTATTACGATTTGCTAGTATTTGAATAGCTTTTATTAGTAGTCTCTACTTCTATGATTTTACTAATTATAAGATACAAATGTCCTGATAATTTATATGTTATTTCTTAGGTTATATCCACATAGCTTCTTAATATTATGTAATTTTTACAACGTAAAAGAGATGATCCATCAACCACTTGAAATAAATCTTTAAAAAGTGATCTGAACTTTTTATACTACACAAAAAATTTTGCAATAATTAAAATCATTTAATAATTAGAGCAATTCTTTCCTTATTAGATTTCATCAGAATTAATGATAATTAATAAAAACTCTGATAAAATAAAAACTCCTAAATATATGATAAAAAGTATTAAGGAAATTAATTTTGGTGGATTTCTTTTCCTTATACGTGAAAAAGAAAATATTGAAAGAGTAACGTAGGGAGATATGGCAGGTGTATAGCGGACAATGGCAAGGAGGTACTAGAAATAATAATCCTCTATATTACTAATAATATTAGATTTCAATAAAAACTACAATGACTTTTTTTAGGAAAACTTTTACCTTGTATATTTATTTAAACCGTGTAACATAATTAAAAACTTTATTTCAATCACTCCGCAGATGTTATGAGATTTACTCTCCATAATAAGTCACTCCTTAAGCTTTTCTTACTTTTCTCTTCTATTTTTTCCTCTAGATAATTATTGTTTGATGATTTTACATGATTTAACTTTTACATTGTATATATTCAATATGAAAATATTTATTATTGATTTCAGAGATAAATATTTTCAACTTAAAGCAACAACCTTAAAGGACTGAAGGAGTAATTAATTTTGTACATAATATGATATGCACTAATATCATGTTGTTAACATTTTTTATTTAATAATCCCTAAATATTTTCTTTTATAATATCAAAGTGATTTTATAAAATTAAATTTATTAAAACTTCTGATAGTAAAATTTATATGTGCTATTAAAAAAATATATGTTTTGTTTACATTATTATATTAAAGTATAAAGGATTTTTGTGAAGTGATTTAAATCTTTTGTATTTTATTAAAAACCTTTGCAATAGATAAAATTATCTAATTTTAAATAATCAAAAATTACACGTGCGGGGCACGTGTGGCTAAACTAGTATATATATGTGTGTGTGAAATGAAAATCATAGGGTTTGAGGGTATTTTTGTCATTTTATCTATTTATACCAAAGATAAATTATGTTGGATAGTAATACCACCATATGTGCAGATAACTTATCCCGATACTATTTATTAGTTCCGAAATAAGTTATTCTGAATATTGACAATCAAAGAAAGAATCAAAAAATTTATTTCAAAATATTATTATTTTATTTTAAAATTATTTATTTTAATACCGCACATCAAACTATCTCTAATAGTATAATATGGACAATATTGATTAATATGATGGAATATAAAAGTTACAAATGCTACATCTTGGCCATGCTAATTAATTTGTCCTGTGGATAGATTACATACAATGGGTACGAATGAGCTGTATGGCCATGATTATTATTTTATTTTATTTTATTTTTGTTTGGTCACAATATCAAATATAACCTGAAGTTATATTTGAGATTTTAAAAAATACTTGAATCGGTGTTTTCACACACCCAAAAATTATCAATGAAGAGAAAAAAAAAAAAGGATTGGGATTAGACAAAAATGAATGAATAGAGAAGAAGAAAGGAAAAAAAGAGACCATAAGCTTATAAACTAAGGAAGAATAATAAAAATAAGAATTAGAAAATAAAATAAATTTAACATGTGGCAAGTAATAATTGGGGCGTGATTTCACTTTCTTTCTAAAAGTTGAGATTTACTGAAAAAAAGAATATATTTGTATCAGATCAAAATTGTTTCGTGGGGTAATAGAATTTCAGCAAAGCTTAATGTCTTTTTACAAATGCAGGATAATTTCTATAATGACTCAATGTCTTTTTTCAAAATAAAATAAAATAGTAGTGACAACCGTTACCATCACCTACAATATCATTCTCATCGTACCTATCACCGAATCACTGTCAATTTCAAATTAAATTAAAAAATTTTAAATTAAAAATCACAATAATAATCTTTTTTATATGTGATTTTAATTGCTCAAAATTAAGTGAATTTTGACTGAATATTTCAATCAAAAAGTTAGACATTTTTTTTTTTTTGAATTTCTAAAATCCAATTTAATATGTTTTGAAAAATTGTTCGACACATGTAAAAAAATTTAGATAAAATTTTAAAATTGAAGAACAAATCAAAGAGATAGCAGTAAAAGAAGATTGTGGGCGATACAATTTTATTAAATTTAGATCCGTACAAAATTTGGATTATATTAAACTATATTAGTCCCAAATAAATATTGCGGATTAATATAATTGAATTAATTATTTAAGTTCAAACATGTATGAATTTAAATAAAGTCTAATCTATATTAGGCTAGTCCATTAATTTGGGCTACAAATGATAAGCCCACTTTACTAAATTCAAGATATTGTCATATTCTAGAGACCCAAATAAGTGTCACGTGTCAAATAATGTGGCATGCCAAGTCAAGAGAAGGATCCAATAGGATCATGCCACATGTCAAAATGATGCAGCAGACCCATGAAATCAAAGCCCATAAAAGGCGTCACGTCACTCAAATCTGATTGGTGAGAGGAAGTCCATCTTCATCATGACTCTTCCCCGTTCCACACCTATAAATAGGAGTCTCATAATTCAGAAGAAAGACCCCAGAACTCTAACAAGTAGCAAGAGAAAGCTTGTAGATCAAACGTCGTAATTTCTCTAAAAAACTCAAGCATTCAAATCAAGTTTATAAGATTGAAGATCAAGACCACAATATTCAAGAACAAGCTCAAAATCCCTTGAATTCAAGCACAAGTCAAGATCAAGTCCCTCAAATCAATAAATTAAGTTCAAATTCAGGATCAAGCTTTAAGCCCTTGAATTTATATTTGAAAAGACGAATAAGAGGATTCATAGAGATTGTAACACTCGCATTGAAATCAATAAATTGATTGTTGCAATATATTTTTCTTGTCTCGAATTATTTATTTATTTTCGGTCTTGAGAATTTTATTGTCCAACAAATTTTGGCACGCCCAGTGGGACAATATCTACCTCTCATCGCAATTTTTCATACTTCTAAGTTTAAGAACAACGAAATGACTTCCAAGAAGATCAACTCTCAATCAACTGCTTTCAAGGTTGCTGATTCAAGGTTCTCTGCCGAAGGGGAAAGCATCCTTGTTATTACTTTCGGAAGTTTAGGAGCTGTCACAAGGAGCAAGGCAAGCTTTCTAGGACAACAAACACATCTAATGTCGTCCGTGCCAACTCTAGTTTTTGGATCTTCAACCCCAAAATGAGCGGAGTCCAAAACAAGTGCTTCGGAAGGAGGATGCAGTGTTGCGGAATCGCTCAAGAAGACTCTAGATCTACTTGAGTATTCTGGTTTCAAATACTCTGGTGCAAAGAGCGATGGTCGTTCAACAAATACGTCATCTCCACTTACACCGCATAAGCTAATGTAACACCCCGATTCAAGTACGTATATTGACGTATTCAAATACGTGTATTAGTCTTATTTATATGGAATTAATTTTTTATTTTATTTATACCGGAATTTGCCCGTCGATGGTTTCATGCGAAGGTTATTGAATAAGCTTTCCAACGATATAAAGATTTCCAAAAATGGATAGGATTCGGATATAATCGAGCACGTTCGAAACTATAAAACAGTGGCCGGGATATTTGAGAATAGTAAATGTGCAGGAAAATTTCCTGCACACAAACTACTGAGGCCAGCTGAATTTTTGGGTCAACTTCGAACGATAATAACTCCCTTAATATAATGAACTGGGAGAGCTGCGACCTATGAAAAGAAAAATCATTGAGTCTTCTTTCCAATTCAATTGGTTTCATCCAAATCCAGCGTTTGAGTAAGGAGTTATACTTATTTTACTTATCCTATCAAAACAGATTTTTAGGGTCAACTTCAAACGACCATAACTCCTTGTACAGTACGAACTGGGTTGGCTACTTTATATGAAATGAAAGCCCTTTGAATTATCCTTCCAACGATAGCAATTTTACCCAAATACGATATCGGAGCAAAGAGTTATGGTTGATCTACTTTAGCTTATCAAAACAGTCCACCAAAGGATAGATTTGACATTATTTAAATTTTAAATGCATTTTGGTCATTTCCTATTATATTATGGATGGGAATATGTGTATATATACATGTATATGAGTTCAAAAACTCATTTTCATCATCAATCATTGAGAAAGAACAAACCCTAGCCAAATTTGACCTTTAAATTACTTTTGATTCAACCGTAGAAATTCCTAAGTAATTCGATAACTGCGTTTGTCATCTCGAGAGCTTCGAACGGCACCTATTATTTGTGCAAATAGGATTGCATAATCAAGAGGTGAATTCTAAGGTATGAATATTGTTTGCCTTTGTTCTTTTCCATATGTATACGTGTGATAGAGGATTATATGTATTGGATGTTATTGAAAGGTGATGGAAATAGGGTTATGGACTATTTTGCATGGTTTGGTTGTATCAAATTATGGAAGATGGATATGGTAATTGAGTTATCGAAGGTGGATATGGTGATATACTATTGTATTGATGATTATTTATGTCGATGGCTCAATTTGGTTTAATGGATTGGTTGGAAGGATAAATGAATCCAAACTTGATATTGGAGGATGTTGTATGAATATGCATGGCATGTGAATGTAATTGGAGTATAAGAGGGTTAAGGTGACACCCTTTATGGTGTAATTAAGGCTTACTACTTAACCACTAGTTTGGTGAATTCAAATAATTGAATTGTGACGTTTGGTTGCTAATACTAGATTGCTATATATGTTCATTGTAGATAAGTAATCCGTAAAGACGAGAAGTCCATTTGGGACTAGTATTGAAAGTTAATAGTCAGGTATGTAAAGCATACTCTATACCATATCTTTGGCATGAAAGTGAACAATTGTTCTATTAAGAAAGTTTCCAAAGTTATTCAATAACATATGATCCATAATGGTTTTGTATGATGTCCTACGTTACCAATGAACTTGTTTCCACCCTACAAGATGTCAAGACATTCTAATACTTACTTGTTTTCCAAATCTTACATGTTTATTGTACTAATGAATATCAGAAGGTATCCGGTTACTCAAACAAGATCCATGTGCTATTAATGACTCCAAAACGTTTCATTGATATACCAATAAGTTCCTACTTCATTTTTATGGCATTGATGACTCCAAAATATTTCATTGATGTGCCAATGAGTCCTTACTTCATTGTTATTGCATTGATGGTCTATTTATATGTCTGTTATTGATGTATCATTGTTTTAAAGTATCAAAAATGCGGTGGCGACCGAAATAACAATCTCAAAGATTAATTGAACTAAGTGATGGAAGTTCTCTCTTATGGGGTGGTATCCCAGGGGCATAAGCCTATCATGGATCAATCCCAGTTGATATGTACTGGAGGCAGCCTAATGGTCACAGTACAGTACAATAATGATTACAAAGATGATAAGAACGAAGGTAAAGTGATTGAATAAATACAATGTACAAGTTGTCACAAGTTCTAGTAAGTGTGGTTCACTCCTATTACGATTTATTCACTTGTTTCTGGTTTCTATTGAGCTCCTATATCATATGTGATTATCTACAACTTTACATACTCAGTACATATTTCGTATTGACATCCCCCACGAGGGACCTGCATTTCATGTTGTAGGCACAGGTACCTCAGCTCATACACCGCATAAGCAGGAGCCAGGATATCCAGCTGCTTTTGGTGAGCTCCAGTTTGCTTCGGGGCTTTCCGTGTCATATCCAATCACTTTTGGTATTGTATAGAAGTTAGTTATATGGCGGGGTGTGTCCCGACCTTAGTTAAACTCTGTGTATTGTCTAGAGGCTTTGTAGACCTAATGTACAGTCAAGGTGGTGTTTTGTTAATAGATGTGATGGCTCCAACGGCCAAGTATTGTATATACATATATATGTGTGCTCGAGCATATACAGCGACATGATGCTGTCCGAATTTCAGGTTGTCATAGAGGTATGCATGGGAAGTATAAGGTTATGAGCTGGTTCTCCCGGGCTCCTCGGTTACGGGTGCCAGTCCGCCCCAATAGGATTTGAGGCGTGACAGCTAAGCACTTCAAGGATCAACTTATGTGATAATCCATGTTACTCTCCAACGTATCTGGTAATCATGCAAGTAATGGTAACTGATGCCTCATCTATAGAGAAACAACTTGCGAATCTGACAAGGCAATTGAAGGCCTGACCAACTATGTTCAGAATCAAGAAGCTAGGATTGATAAGATAGTAGATAGGGTGGAAGGCCTGATAGACGGAGAGTTTATCCATGTACCTGGAAAATCTCCAGAGGTTCAGGAGATAGAAAATCCTATGAAACAAACACTCCCGACTAAAGGGTGCAAGTTTCTTCTGAGGGGATGATCCCGATTGGGCAATTGAGGGAATTCATTGAAAGAAACCTCAAAGACAAGTATAATGTTGTTACCAAATCTTCCCTTGTGTATGCCAAGCCCTACACTACGAGGATAGATAGCCTCAAAATGCCTGCCGGCTATCAACCCCCCAAATTTTAATAATTTGAGGGCAAAGGGAACCCAAAACAGCATGTCGCACACTTTGTTGAGACGTGTAACAATGCTGAAACTTACGGTGACCATCTTATCAAACATTTTGTTCGTTCCCTAAAGGGAAACACCTTTGATTGGTACACGGACCTTGAGCCTAATTTTATCGATAGCTGGGAACAATTGGAGCACGAGTTCCTAAATTGCTTTTATAGCACAAATCGTATAGTGAGCATGATAGAGCTCATAAATAATCGGCATAGAAAGGATGAACTAGTCATTGACTTCATCAATCGATGGAGAAATGCTAGCCTAAACTGCAAAGATAGTCTCAGTGAAACTTCTGCAATAGAGATGTGCATCCAAGGAATGCATTGGGAGCTTCTCTACATCTTGTAAGGCATTAAGCCTAAATCCTTTGAAGATCTAGATACCCGTACTTATGATATGGAGTTGAGCATGTCTTCTACTGTAAAGAGGGCAACACTTATCCCATAACCCTCGAAGGGGAAAGGATAAGCAGAAACCCAGAAGATGGGGTAAGTTTGTCCCTAAAAATGACAATAAGGAGTCCATGAATGTTGTTGTGTCTCCTGTGAAATTCACCATGAAGGTGAGCAAGAAACAAAGTGTGAAGATGACTTCTGGAGCGTGTCCGAATCAGAAAACTTTAAAGGAGATAAAAGAAAGGGAATATCCTTTCCTTGATTCTGATGTTGCTGAGATTTTTTATGAACTCCCTGAGCATAAGCTCATTGAAATCCCAGAGATGAAATGTCCCAATAAAGCTGGAAGGACCACTGACCTTAATTATTGCAAATACCATAGGTTCATAAGTCACCCTCTGGAAAGGTGCTTTGTCTTTAAAGATAAAATCATGCAACTGGCAAAAGAGAAGAAGATCTTCTTCGATGATGAGACAGCTAGCTCTCATCAAATCTCTATCACTTTCGGCTCGCTTGACCCTGTCCAAATATATGTTAAAAAGCATAATAAGAAGATATTAGATTCTGACAGGTCTTTAGTTGACGAAGACGATGATGAAGGTTGGACTCTGGTAACCAGGCGCAGATGCAAGAAGATGAGTCTGCGAAAGGAAACGTATGAGCAACCAACTAGAAAGAAAATGATGAAAAAACTAAGGAAACAGAAGTTGGTTGAACTTTCAAAGAAAATGAGGGTGACAGAGATTCGCCACCAAAAACCTCGGCGTATGGTGACTTTAGAGAAATTCTTACCAAGCTGGTTTCGTGGAAAAACTGCCTAAGTCAACCTTGAGGTATCTTGTTTTAATACTGCCAGAAAGGGGACAAAGGGTGAAAATATACCCATAGAAGTTCCTTCATCCTCTGAACCGCTTGCTAAATCTCTTGGCCAAGAGGCACATGTATATGATACAAAAATCACATTCACAAATAACGATCTTCTTTTTGGTGAAGCCCTACATAACCGTCCCTTATACATGGTGGGTCAAATTCTAGAAAAAAATCAATAGAATCTTGATAGATGAGAGATCCAGAGTCAACATACTGCCTATCCGCATGATGAAAGAGCTTGGCATCACTGCTGATGAATTTAAAGAGAGTCATATAATGATCCAAGGCTTCAACCAAAGGGGCCACAGGGCCATGGGATCTATCAAGTTGGAGATTCGTATGGATGATTTTCGATCAAATGCATTGATGCATGTGATTGATGCCAAAAAGTCATACAATATATTGCTTAGTAGGCCTTGGATGCACGAGAACAAAATTATCTTATCCTCTTACTATCAATGCTTAAAATACCTCGAAGGTGGAGTGGAAAGAAAGACAATAGCTGATGATAAGCCATTCACAGAAGCTGAATCACACTTTGCCGATGCAAAATTCTACTTGAAGAATTATGTTGTGAATGAGAAAAAGGTTAAAGATGTTGTCACACCCCTTTTTACGTACTCCAAAAAAATATTTATGTTTTAAGGGTCGAAAAGGGTTTTATTATTTAAGTGACAAGAAACGAAAATTTGTTTCGGAAAAGGATTATTTACATTTTTTTATTCAGAGTCGCCACTTGGCATAATCCGGTGTGCCAAGTCACCTTTGGAAAATCCTTTTCGAACCATTTGACTCTTAAACTGGCTTGCGAACAGAGACTTTGGCTAAGGAATTCTGTTGACCGAGGGGAAGGTGTTAGAAACCCCTCGATCCCGTGGTTCAACCATGGTCGCTTGGTAGAGTGTATCAACTATTTTGGCATTACGAAATGTATAAACCACACAAAAGCACACAAAATAATCAAACAAAAAAAACAAAACAATCCAAAATGTAAAGTTCAGTCCAATTATTACAACCCGAAATAAAAGAGACTGAAAGTAAACCTACACTAATCCTAAACTGATGCTCTACCTAACGCCTCGGGCCTTCACCACGAACATCCTCCGGGTACATGACACCTCGGGGCATTCCCCGGTGAATAAATATATACAGATACTTCGGGGCATTCCCTGGCCAAATTAATACAATTGAATCTCAATGCAAAAATTAAAACCATTCCACAAACATTTCACCATTCAACAATCACAACTCCTAAATCTTGCCTACCCAACCTACCTTTGCCTAAACCAATCGGCGTATCACGATACTACCAAGTTCAATTAACGCTCGTTTCAAGTTAAACACACAATGAAATCAACTAATCCAAATCACTAATTATATTAAATTTTAAATGCTCACCCCTAAATCCATTTTAACCACATGATTAGTGCATGCTTCGATTTTTCAATTACATCTCATAATCCGAAACCAACATCAAACACAACACAAACAACGAAGATTCAAACCAAACACGCCACAAATAAATCATCCACACCCAAAAACATCAATAAAGAGTCAAGATAACGTAAAGATCGATAGAAGAAATGGACCTCAATGAAATTGATCCTTGTCGATAATAAAGAAACCCGAAGACCAAAATACTCAAACGGAGAACCTCAATTTTATTTTAATCCGTAAATTGTTCGACGGCTCAATGATGATTTTATTTCAAATATCAGTCAATCAAGAACAAGAAGATGAATCCGCGTGCCAAAGAAACTTGAATCGAACGCAAACTCGACCAACAACCTCAATTCCGAACTCAGTTTAATCACCACATCAGACCAAAATATTGTAATAACGAAAACCCACAAACAATTTCACGGAGTCAAGTTCAAGCGACCGATTAGCCTAGTTTAGAAGGAGCAACGGCGAAATCCAGTCCAAAATATCAATTTGACCAAGAAACAGAATGCAACACAAAACCACGACCGACCCGATTTCAAGTCGGAACCGAACACAACCACGATTCCGTTGGACGTTGCTGGAATCCGATTGCACCAACCTCCCAATCTTTCGATCCCTCTCACTATTTTGATCTCTCTTTCACTTAAACCTCTCTTTCACTCGAATCTCTCTTTCTCTGTTTGTGTATGTGCGTATTCCGATGAAGCTTTTCCTTGTGATGGTGTATGAATGTGTATCGATTGTGTGCTACCATGATACGTGCATTGTGTAGAAGAAATAAAAATGGAGTCGGTTACGTTAAGAAGACGGTGGCTGTGTTAATGGCAAGAGATCTCTTCTCTGGTCGACGGCGGCGACGACGTGGAGGGAGACGGACTGTTTCGCCGGCGATGGAAGGAGGCGGACTGTTTTGCCAGCGACGGAGGTTTTCTGGTTTGTTGGGGCGGGACGTTGGTTTTGAGGGGAGGAAGACGATGATGACGGCGTTATTGCCGTCGTTGTTGGTCGGACGGAGAGGCGGCGCCGCTTCTCCCTTTAGTTTTTGGAGAGAGAGAGAGTAGAGAGAGAGTGGAGCTCATTTTTTTTTGGTTTTTGATCGTGCCTTCCAATTCCCTGGTGAGAGTATGTGTGTGTTTTCTTTTATTGTGAGGGTCACGTGAGTGGGGAATTGAGGTAGGGTAGGTGGGGTAGGGTATGGGGTAGTGATGTGTTTTATTTTGATTGGGTAGGTTGTTAGGATGTGTTGTCAATTTTTGGTTGGTTGGGTTGTTAGAATTTTAGGATAAGACAAAGTTAGGTAGGGGGTTGTTATTTTTTTGTCATTTTGTGGAGGGATTATCACACGGGTGAGGGTACACGGTAGGATAAGGTAAACAATAGGTAAAAACGATATCGGGGAGGAACGAAATTAGGTGTCTACATCATGCCCCCTTTGAATGTAAACAGGAAGTGTTTTCAGGCAAAAAAGTAGACAGTGAGACCAAATTTTGACTCGACCATTATTCAACTAAAGAAATAGAAGGAAAAAGGACAATTGGGTCTTGACTTAAGACATCCTTCCTACCCAAATTATGAGAGAATCAAGCCACGGGTATTTCAAAGGATTGGAAGAGGTGGACTATACCGAGTTGGAGATTCGAGCGAGGTTCCGTTGAGGTTCTGAATTGCGGCTCTGTTATTACATCAAAAAAATAAAAATTACAAGTTAAAACGTAAATGAAATTACAAAAATTCTAGCTATACAGCTTTTGTTGGCTCTTGACTCGACTTTCATCACCCTATTCTTCAGGCGAGCTCCTGGCTTGCTATTTCATCAACTTGTTGCTATGCTTTCAACTTCTTCACCCTATTCTACAGGCGGGCTGCTGAAATCACATCAAAACTAAAAAAAGAAAATTATCCCCAAACGAATATTATTATAAAGAGAAATTTCGTTTATTCGCCTGCAAAGTAAAGTTTCAAAAACGGAAATTGAATTTTTTGCCCCAGTTTATCCTCAGAAGACTTTTTGGAAAAGTCACATCATACCTACTTGCATGTTGCAATGAGGAATCAAGACTCTGACAAAATAATGCATCTCTTAAGAGTAAAATTAAATAACCAAGACTAGGAAGTGCTTCTCCTAAGAATTAAAGTGAGGGATTCTAACTAGAAAGTGCGTCTTCTAGAGATACAAGTTTAATTTAAAAGTGTGTCACCTAAAAAATGAAAACTAGCAAGGAAGTGCGTCTCCTAAGGATTAAGTGCAATAACTCGACTAGAAAGTGCATCTTCTAGGAATCAAGACTTAAGTTAGAATGTGCATCACCAATGTTGCTTGAATTATCAAAATAAGGAAGTGTATTTCCTTACCAACGCCTCTTGAATTACTCAAACAAGGAAGTGCGTTTCCTTACAAATGTTTCTTGAATTGCCCGATCCAGGAAGTGCATCTCCTTACAAATGTTGCTTGAATTACCCCAAACAAGGAAGTGTGTCTCCTTACCAATGTTTCTGGAATTACCCGAACAAGGAAGTGCGTCTCCTTACACATATTGCTTGAATTGTCAAAACAAGGAAGTGCGTCCTCTTATAAATGTTGTTGGAATTAGCCAAACAAGAAAGTGCGTCTCCTTACAAATGTTGCTTGTATTACCAAACAAGGAAGTGCATCTCCTTACAAATGTTTGCTTAAATTTCCCACACAAGGAAGTGCATCTCCTTACAAATACCGCTTGAATTACCAAACAAGAAAGTGTGTTTGCTCACAAATGTTGCTGGATTTACCAAATAAGGAAGTGCGTCTCCTTACAAATGTTGCTCGAATTTCCTACACAAGGATTATCATAAGGCAGTATTTCATTCTGAAAGCGTGGTCCCATTTTTCAGGAGGAACCCGAACAGAAAGTAAAATCTCATTTTTCAAAAGGATCTTGAACAGAAAGTAAAATTTCACTTTTCAGGAGGGTCCTGAACAGAAAGTAACTCCCATTTTTCAGGAGGGACCTGAACAGAAAGTAAAATCTCATTTTTCAGAAGGGTCCTGAACATAAAGTAAAGTCCCATTTTTCAGGAGGGTCCTGAACTGAAAGTAAATTCCCATTTTTCAGGAGGGTCCTGAACAGAAAGTAAAATCCCATTTTTCAGGAGGGTCCTGAATAGAAAGTAAAATCTCATTTTCAAAAGAGTCCTAAACATAAAGTAAAGTCCCATTTTTCAGGAGGGTCCTGAATTGAAAGTAAATTTCCATTTTTCAGGAGGGTCCTGAACAGAAAGTAAAATCACATTTTTTTAGGAGGGTCCTGAACATAAAGTAAAGTCCCATTTTTCAGGAGGGTCCTGAACCAAAAGTAAATTCCCCTTTTTTAGGAGGGTCCTGAACAGAAAGTAACTCCCATTTTTCAGGAGGGACCTGAACTGAAAGTAAATTTCCATTTTTCAGAAGGGTCCTGAATAGAAAGTAAAATTATATTTTTTCAGGAGGGTCCTGAACATAAAGTAAAGTCCCATTTTTCAGGAGGGTCCTGAACTGAAAGTAAATTCCCATTTTTCAGGAGGGTCCTGAACAGAAAGTAACTCTCATTTTTTAGGAGGGTCCTGAACATAAAGTAAAATCCCATTTTTCAGGAGGGTCCTGAACATAAAGTAAAATTCCATTTTTTAGGAGGGTCCTGAATAGAAAGTAAAATCCCATTTTTCAGAAGGGTCCTGAACATAAAGTAAAATCCCATTTTTTCAGGAGGGTCCTGAACAAAAAGTAAAATCCCATTTTTCAGGAGGGTCCTGAACATAAAGTAAATTCCCATTTTTCAGGAGGGTCCTGAACTGAAAATAAATTCTCATTTTTCAGGAGGGTCCTGAACAGAAAGTAACTCCCATTTTTCAGGAGGGTCCTGAACAGAAAGTAACTCCCATTTTTCAGGAGGGCCCTGAACAGAAAGTAAAATTCCATTTTTCAGAAGGGTCCTGAACATAAAGTAAAATTCCATTTTTCAGGAGGGTCCTAAACATTAAGTAAAATCCCATTTTTCAGGAGGGTCCTGACCATAAAGTAAAATCTCATTTTTCAGAAAGGTCCTGAACATAAAGTGAAATCCCATTTTTCAGGAGGGTCTTGAACATAAAGTAAAATCCCATTTTTCAGGAGGGTCCTGAACAGAAAGTAAAATCCCATTTTTCTGGCGGGTCCTGAACATAAAGTAAAATCTCATTTTTCAGGAGGGTCCTGAACAGAAAGTAAATTCTCACGGATGTGCATTTCCAATGGTAGCTGAATTAAGTGAAATGAATCTTCCCCTATTTCAACAAAAAAAATTTGTCAGTTAAAAACTTAGTGGTAGTTTGCAGCACTTGGCTTTCCAGGCATTTGTTCTAGTGTTCATTCCCTTCATTTTGTTTCAGATTGCTGACATTTGCCCCTGCTTTGTCATGTCATTGACCCAAACTCAGATCATTAAGAGTGACTCCAAAATAGCCACAGTATCTCTGCTTTGTCATGCTTCTCAGATAAATCCTTCAAACCTTGGTATTTCATAAGTTCACAATTATGTCACTTTCATATGCTGACTTTGTCTTGCATTGTGCAATTGAAGAAGTTGGTGGCCAGTTTTGAAATCTTTTCTCACTTATTTTGATATGGACTTGACTAAAAAACAAGAGAAAAATGACAATGACTTTTATTTGGACCACTGACTCAAGAAAACAAAATAAAATAAAGAGAAAAAAGAAAAGACAATGAGTGTGCCCATTTGAAACAAAGAAATGACAAATTTTCTAAAAATGATAGTCAACTCTAATGATTATGCCATGCCTTTTGGATTAAGCTACCTGATCTTTCCATCCAACCTCTCTACCAATTATTGTTGAGTTAATGGCCTTGAAACTGAATTGTTTCCTTAGGCCAATTGCATTCAGACCTCATACGGCTAGTGACGTTTTGAAGGGTCTTTCCCTCAGCTCACCCTTGTCTTATGGTGTCTGTGAGGGTTTTTACTAATGAGACTCTCTTATTCTCATTTCTCCCAACTCACAATCATCTCACAGTGCCCGTGAGGGTTTTCACCAATAAGACTCTCTCTTTTTTATCTCTCTCAACTTACTATCGCCTTACGGTGCCCGTGAGGGTTTTCACTAATAAGACTCTCTCATTTTTATTTCTCTCTTGATTCCTTGGGCTGAGAAAGACAGGTAGTTCCCAAATACATCAGTATATCCCTTGCATGCTTTGCCTTAACATCCCCAAAGATTGATCTGAAGGTCTTTTCTTTGGTTGTAACTTGGCTTTTGGATATGGTTAAAAAGAAAGGATGGTGTGAGGCCCAAACGACACTTGAAGTTGGTTAGGACTTACAACTTTTGGAATCGACTCAAACAATGAGGATTAACTTATGCCCCAGTTTCTTTTGACTGGGTGATTCTAAATTATTTATTTGGTTGGACCGAGCCCTTAGTAGGCAGCCTACGTATCTCACCCCCGAGAGAGGAGAATCAGGTCATGCGTAGTTCTGGCAGCTTATCCTTTTGCTTTGATCTGATTTTTTTTATATTTGCTCTTTTCACTTTGCGATTCTTCTTTTCTAACTCTATTTTTCTTGACATTCTTTTTTTTGGAAACATTTTTGTCTCTTTTTTGTAACTTTTGACTTTATCTTCTTACTCGACACTATTCTTTGAACTTTGCTTACTCTATCTTGATTCCAAAAGAGGGGTATGAAAGAAAATAACACTAAGGCTCAAATGAGGTAAACAAAGGATGACACAATGTTTAGATAGCAGAATGAAATGCCTTCATCATATCAATCCTTGAGAATGCAAGTATATAGCACGCAATGTGAAAGTACACGACCAATATCACTTATGACATGTTTTACAACACTAACTTGCCTCGAACATGTGTTTCACCTCTTTTTATATACTTATCAAAGATACAACTCTACCTTTGTTATGCATCCCTCATATCGAGTGGTTCATGCTTCTGTGGAGCTGATTATCTTCTTGTTAACCTTGATATAGGGATCACACATCCACTATTTGACCTAATTGAGACCTGTCTTTCGATCGATAGCCAAGTTATTCTTGTGATTCTCAAAATAAATGTCTTAACCTATTACCAAATGTCTCAACACTCTATCTATTTTCTCATATGCTCTTTTCTTTTTTTTTTTCTAACTTTAACCCTCTGATTCAAAGTTCATGCTTAAATTGGATTTTAAGATCCGGCTGAAAATTTCACTGCATGTCATATCACTAGAGTTAACACAAAATGCACTATGTAAAGAAAACAAACAAACGACACATATTTAAAACACAAAGGAAAATGAGACACTTTATTTAGTCAAAACAAAAGATAGAAGGGTTTGAACATAAATAACAAAAGGACAAAACAAGACAGATCCCGAACTACAACCCTGAAATAATTCGGAGAATAGAAAATAAAATAAAACAAGCTATTGGACCCTTTCCTAGTAAGGGGAGGGGTGACTTCTTAATTGCTCAGCCTAACATCTTAGCCACTGGTTTGCATATCAGTATGACTAGAGCTTTCCTCACTATCAGTGTTCTGTACCATGATTGATTTATCTTGAATCATCTTTTCAATTTCTCTTTTCAAAGCACGATAATCTTCAATACTGTGACCCTGAACATCAGAATGATATGCACATTGTACATTTGGATCAAAACTTCTTGAATGTGGGTTGGGAGTATACCCAAGGAGAGGAGTGATCATGTCCTGCTGTACCAATCTCTGGAATAAACTTGCATACGACTCTCCAATGGGTATGAAGTTATCTCTCGACTTCTTTCTCATTTCATTATTTGGCTTAAATTGAAAACCAGGCCTAGAAGGGCTTCGGTATGTATGTGGAGTTGGAGGATGACTCGACAGAGTTGGCGCACGCCAGTGTGGGTAGATGAAGGTTGAACATAAGGTTGCGCATTATACATTTGATATGGAGGTGGGGGAATGGGATATAATGAATTTTGGTAAAGATTCTGTGGAGCTTGGGCATAAACTTGGGTTTGAGCCCGTGGGTAACGATGGTGTGGTCCTCTTGCCCATGCCTGTTGTTCAACTGCAATGGCAGATGCATCTTCCACATTCTTCTTTCCTCCCATACTTCCCAAACCTTTATGAATTTCTTGAGTAGTCGCTTTTAATGTTGCAAAACTCACAATGCGACCAGTCTTAATTTCATCCTCTATCATCTCCCCCATTTTGAGGACCTCAATAAATGGCTTGCCTAATGCAGGTAATAAGTGTTGATAATATATTTCATCCTGCACTTGAATAAATGCCTCCACTATCTTACTTTCTTTCATTGGCGGTTTCACCCTAGCAACTTGTTCACGCCACCTAATCGCATACTCTCTGAAAGTTTTAATACTCTTTTCATTCATATTAGTTAAGTATTTCTCTTCAGGAATCAACTCCATATTGTATTGAAATTGTTGCACGAATTCATTAGCCAGGTCATCCCAGTTATTCCACTTGTCAATGTCTTGGTCAACAAACCATTCTGAAGCTAGACCTTAAAAACTCTCACCAAAATATGCCCTGAGTAGCTCTTCCTTCCCTCCAGCGCCCCTTAGCTGGTTGCAATAACGTCTCAAATGTGCTATAGGATCGCCATGTCCATCATACTTCTCAAACTTTGGCATTTTAAAACCAAGAGGAAGATGTACACCTGGAAACATGCACAGATCTTTATATGAGACACTTTTGTACCCCCCAAGTTCTTGTAATTTTTTCATAGTCAGTTCCAAACTTCTCAATTTTTTGGCTATTTTCTCTTGTTGTTCTGTCATAACAGGTTCAGGCGGTTGAGGAAAATCGTAAGGACCAGTCGACTTAAATGTGGGCTCGAGAGCGTAATGCTGATCACTAAAAATATTCAATACAGGGTCGCTTGTAGAGTGACGAATGACAACCGTTGGATTGACATTAAAAGCAGGAGCTTCAGACGGAAGTGGGGCTGCAAAAGCATGAATAGCAGGCGGAATCGAGCATGTGGTAATTTTGTATTGAGGAGTGAGGAAATGAATATTGGAAGTGGTTGGATATTGTTGCCCCGGAGTCGATCCTGATGCATGTTGTGGCATATCAATAAAAATGGGAAATTGTGCATGTGACATGGGAGGCAAGCTAGAAAGATATTCCAGATTATCAGTGGGAACCGGAGGAGGCGGCAACCCATTAGCCCAAGCTCGATGCATTTCTATTATTTGCCGCCTTAATTTCCGAATCTCTTCATTATCTCCTACATTCTCATTCCCCGAACTCCCTATCTGATTAGTGACAACTAACTCGGTATCCTTGTTGGCCATAACTTCCTCTATGACTTGGAGCAATATGAAGGACCAGCCAAAATGCCAAAAACCAACCACCTTAAACTAACTGGACAAGAGATAGCAAATGGTTAGAGTTCAACAGTTTTTCATAACCTCTCTATTTTTATTTTATTTTATTTTATTTTATTTTGAAAAAAATCACCGAACCCAAGAAGGACGCCTACGTATCTCACCCCCGAAAGGGGAGAATCAGGTGTGCGTAGTTTGTGAAGTCGTGCCAAAATGGCCAATTGAACTCTTTTTCTCTTTTTTTTTTGAAACTTTAAGAAGAAAAGAAAATAATAAATTGTCAAAAGAACTGACGAAAATCTTTTTTTGCATTTTTAGGCTTAACATCCTTATACAAAATGAAAACTATGATTAACAAAGAAAAATCTTTTGGGTTTTTTGATTTTGAATTTCATAGGAAAATGAAACTTGAAACTATTAAAGAAAAATCTTTTTGTAGTTTTCTTTTAGAGATGTATATGAAACACCTACTCTAAATGAAGAGTGAAGAAAATCTTTTTGAATTTTCAGATTTCTGTACAAAATGAAATCTATGATTATCGAAAAAATATTTTTGAATTTTTTTTTATTTTGAATTTCATGCGAAAAATGAAACCTGAACCTGTTAAAGGAAAATATTTTTTGTTGTTGTTTTCTTTTAAAGATGTACATGAAACACCTACTCTAAATGAAGAGAGAGAGTGGAGCTCATTTTTTTTCTGGTTTTTGATCGTGCCTTCCAATTCCCTGGTGAGAGTATGTGTGTGTTTTCTTTTATTGTGAGGGTCACGTGAGTGGGGTATTGGGGTAGAGTAGGTGTGATAGGGTATGGGGTAGTGATATGTTTTATTTTGATTGGGTAGGTTGTTAGGATGTGTTGTCAATTTTTGGTTGGGTGGGTTGTTAGAATATTAGGATAAGACAAAGTTAGGTAGGGGGTTGTTATTTTTTTGTCATTTTGTGGAGGGATTATCACACGGGTGAGGGTACACAGTAGGATAAGGTAAACAATAGGTAAAAACAATATCGGGGAGGGACGAAATTAGGTGTCTACAGATGTCACAAAGACCAAGTATGACGATCTTGTATCTAAGAAGGTCGCGGTGACTGTAAAAAAGTCGCCACCAAGAAGTCTCTCTCCACTTCAAATAAAGAAAGCGTCGCTCCTACAAAAAAGAAGGCAACTCTTGTCCTTCACTACGTACCGAAGGTAAAGAAAGAGAAAGATCACCCATCTAATGCCTAAGATAATGTGTTAAAGGGGATAACTTTACCTATTAGGAAGATTGACGCAATAAATCCATCTTCAAAGCTACTTGGAGAGTCTGTGGCTCAAAATCTGCTACAAGACATGATACTCCTTATGAAACGTACGAAGGATAGCTTTGTTCCAAATGCATACAAGCTATTTGTAAAGGCTGGATACAATCCAAATGAGCAATCAAGGTTGGGAAAACTTCCGTCGGAAGGTACGACCAGGCAGGCACATAAAGTCCTAGAATATACCCAACCACCTTCAATTCGCATCTTCATAAGAAGCGCGGTTAGCAACTACATCACTGTAGAAGAAGAGTCTACTGCATCCAACAAAAGGGCTTCTGTCTTTGACCGACTTGGAGAATCAACTGCAAGAACTTCTGTATTCGAAAGGTTAGGACCTCTAAATAAGAAGAAAGGTAACAAGCGTCAGAGAAGTCGTCAAAGCACGATGATGCACTCTTCACTTAAAATCCAGAAAGACTTTCAAATTTTGATCCCTTCTAGAATGAGGCGACAGACGAAAGTCGTAGTTTCATGCAACGAGGTGTTAAAACTAAAGGCTCATAATGTGGTTTATACCAAGGAACGTGAGAAATATGAAGAAAGTGTTGGCTCCTCATATCATGTTACAACCCAAAATGAGAATGAGGCCTCGTCTCAAATAAAGGTTGATGAAGAAATGAAAGATACTTTCTGGTGTCACCACATAGCAATCAACGACGATGATCCTCAAGAAGAGGAAGATGTTGGAGATTCTCCGTCTCAACTTAAAGGAGTAAAGGCCACAATAGATCCCTTAAAAGAATTTAATCTTGGAATCGACAAGACCCAAGACCAACTTACCTGAGTGCTTTTCTAGAAATGGAGGAAGAAATCACATATGTGGACATACTCAAAGAATATATAGATGTCTTTTCTTGGAGTTATAAGGAAATGTCTAGCTTAGATCCAAAAGTAGTAGTCCATCAGTTGGCGGTCAAGAATGGTGCTCGTCCTGTTAAGCAAGCCCAAAAGCGCTTTAGGACGGAGTTGGTTCCATTGATCAAAAATGAAGTTAACAAACTCATTGAAGCTGGATTTATTCGTGAAGTCAAATATCCCATGTGTATTTCAAGTATTGCTCCAGTACGGAAGAAGAATGGCTAAATTTGAGTTTGTGTCGACTTTCGACATCTCAACAACGCATGCCCTAAGGACGATTTTCCAATCCATATACCAGAATTGATGATTGATGCCACCACTGGTTATGAGGTAATGTTCTTCATGGATGGTTCATCCGGCTACAACTAAATCTGCATGGCGCCAAAGGATGAAGAGCTCACTGCATTTTGTATGCCCAGAGGTATTTATTGCTATAAGGTGATGCCTTTTGGTTTGAAGAATGCTGGAGCCACTTATCAAAGGGCGATGCAAAATATCTTTTACAACCTACTCCACAAAAATATTGAATGTTACGTGGATGACCTAGTGATGAAGTCAAGAAAGAGAGACGACCACTGAAAAGACCTAAGAATAGTATTTGAGTTGCTTTGAAGATATCAACTTAGGATAAATCCATTGAAGTGTGCCTTTGGTGTAACTTTTGGAAAGTTTCTTGGCTTCGTTGTATGACACCGAGGAATTGAAATTGATCAGTCCAAGGTCGATACAAGTTTGAAGATGCCCGAGCCTAGAAACATTCACGAGTTAAAAAGCCTACAAGGAAGGCTAGCATATTTAAGGAAGTTTATCTCAAACTTGGCCAAAAAATATCAACTATTTAGCCATCTCATGAAGAAAGATACCCCTTTTGAATGAGACAAAACTTGTAGTAATGCTTTTGAGAGTATCAAATCATAATTAATGAAGCCACCAGTTCTTCCGGTACCCATACCTGGGAAACCATTAATACTCTACATCGCGGTACAAGAGAGGTCAGTTGGAGCATTACTGGCTTAAGAAAATAGTGAAGGCAAAGAAAACTCTCTCTACTATCTGAGCAGAATGATAACGCCGAATGAGATAAAGTATTCTCCAATCGAAAAGTTGTATTTGGCATTGTCCTTCTCAATTCAAAAGAAGAAACACTACTTTCAGGCCCATATTGTCCGTCTTGTGTCTAGGGCAAAACCGATCAAGTTTGTAATGTCGAAATCAGTCCTTAGTGATCGACTTACAAGATGGTACTTTCAATTTCAAAAGTTTAAGATTGTGTACGTTCCCCAAAAAGTTGTAAAAGGACAAGCATTGGCTGACTTCTTGGCAAATCACCCAATACCTGATGACTGGAAATTGAGTGATGAACTTCCTGATGAAGACATAATGATTGTTGAAGTTAGATCCCCATGAAAGATGTACTTTAATAGTACTGCACATCGAGATGGAGTTGGTGCTGGTGTAGTGTTTGTCACTCCACAATAAGAGGTCATCCCCTGCTCGTTTATCTTGATGAATCGTTGCTCTAATAATGTTTCTGAATATCAAGCTTTAATACCTGGACTCGAGATGGAATTTGACATGAAACAACTGCAATTACAAGTCTTTGGTGACTCCCAATTGGTAATCAAGCAGCTTTTGGGAAGCTATGAAGTTAGGAAGCCTAAGCTACAACTATATCATGATTATGGACAGAAATTGATGGGGTGGCTTGGAGAGGTTACCCTCCAACATGTGCCAAGGAGAGAAAATAACCAAGCTGATGCCCTAGATGCTTTGGCCTTAACCCTGACTCTTTTAAATCAAACGCGAGTTACTATCCGCCAAGAATGGGTAGTACCCCCGTCAAATGAGAAAAACAAGGTTGAATACCTCGTCTCCATGTCCGAAGATGTAAAGGAATATTGGCGACAACCTGTCATTGACTACTTATGTTATAGGATACTTCCAGAAGATCCAAGGAGAAAGATCGATATTCGTCATCAGGCACCTCGCTTTCTTTAATACAAAGACACGTTGTACAGAAGATCATTTGAAGGAGTACTCTTACGGTGTTTGGGAGAGAAAGAAGCAATTCAAGCTTTATAAGAAGCACACTCGAGAGTTTGTGGATTGCATCATTCTGGACTGAAGCTCCATTTTCACATTAAAAGGATGGGATACTATTGGCCAACGATGGTGAAAGATTGCTCGGACTATGCTAGAAGATGCAAAGCTTGTCAATTCCATGCGAATTTCATTCATCAACCTCCTGAAGTACTATATCCGACTGTATTATCCATACTCGCTTGCATTTGGAGTTAAAGTAGTCCTGCCACTTGAGCGTCAAATGCCTTCTTTGAGATTGGCTAATCAAGAAGGGCTCACCGATAAAGAAAATACTAAGTTGAGTCTTATGGAGTTAGAAGCTCTTGATGAGAAGAGACTAGAGGCTCAACAAAATCTTGAATGTTACCAAGCCCGTCTATCTCGTTCCTTCAACAAAAGAGTTCGCTTGAGGTGCTTCCAAGTTGGAGATCAAGTCCTTGTAATAAGAAAGCCCATTATTACTTCTCGTAAGTCTGGGGGCAAATTTACTCCAAAGTGGGATGGACCATATGTCGTACAAGAGGTATATTCAAATGGTGCTTTCAAGCTTGTCGATGCAGATGGCATGAGGATTGGTCCCATTAACGCCAAGTTCTTGAAGAAGTACTATCCTTGAAGGAAGATGTCACTCCTTAAGGCACTAGTATAAATTGCATGTCTACTCCTGGCCCTCACGAGTATAAACTATGTATGACTCAAAAAAATCCGCTAGGTTGAAAACCTTGAAAGACGCGGCCTAGGCAAAAGTTAGGGCACACACAAAAAAAATACTCATCCAGAACTACGTTGTGACTTGATCCTCTTTACTGAGGTATGTAGGCGCTTGGAATTTCATTATGAGTTCAGTTGCATGAGTGTCAAAAAAATAAGTCCCTGCAGTATCCGTCATATGGATACGAAGTATGAAAATATTCTAATCAAATTTTGGACTCACTCTAAGTATTGGTGGATCAATGGGGGAAAAACCCAATGAAATATGAACTTTGTTCACAGAAGATAAAGTCTCCAAACTCTCCAAATTTGGAAGTTGAACCACTCAAAACGCCAAATTTGGGAGTGAAAGTTGACAAAATCTTGAAGTCTTCAAATCAAGGCCTCAAAATTTCCATGCCTTAAGGTGGACAAAATTTGTCCCTTTGTACCTTAAGCTGGCATCTTACGGGTTTATCCTTAAAAGGATCTCAAAATTTTCATGCCTTAAGGTGGATACAATTTGTCCCTTTGCACCTTAAGCTGGCCTCTCAAGGGTTTATCCTTAAAAGGATCTCAAAATTTCCATGCCTTAAGGTGGACAAAATTTATCCCTTTGCACCTTAAGTTGGAATCTTATGGGTTTATCCTTAAAAGGATCTCAAAATTTTCATGCATTAAGGTGGACAAAATTTGTCCCTTTACACCTTAAAATGTCTTTCACTGGTTTGTCCTTAAAAAGATCTCAAAATTTTCATGCCTTAAGGTGGACACAATTTGTCCCTTTGTACCTTAAGCTGGCCTTCACGGGTTTATCCTTAAAAGGATCTCAAAATTTTCATGCCTTAAGGTGGATAAGATTTGCCCCTTTGCACCTTAAGCTGTCCATTGGAAAGAGCCCATACTTAGTGAAGACCATCGCATAAATGCGTCGGTGAAATAGCCCATACTTAAAGAACACCATTGCATAAGTGCATCGGTGAAATGTCCCATACTTAGTGAAGACCATCGCATAAATACATCAGTAAAGGGCCCATATTTAGAGAAGATCATCACATAAATGCATCAGTGAAAGGTCTCATACTAAAAGAAAACCATTCCGTCTTCAAGCAAAGTCTTTCAGTCTTAAGGTGACAGAGGTGAAGTTAAACTCTCGCCACCTTAAGCCGAACAATTATTGCATAAGTTTTTCGGTCTTAAGGTGACAGCGGCGAAGTTAAAATCTTGCCACCTTAAGCCGTCCAATTGTTGCATGTGTCTTTCGGTCTTAAGGTGACAGAGGCGAAGTTAAAATCTCGCCACCTTAAGCCGGTCAATTATTGCATAAGTCTTTTGGTCTTAAGGTGATAGAGACAAAGTTAAACTCTCGCCACCTTAAGCCGGCCAATGGTTTCATATTGTTATTTGTTTCAACCCTGCAAAAAAAGAAGGAAACAAGAAAGTAAGTAAAAACACAAATAGAAATGATGTTACCTGTCAAAGTGTTGCGATCTTGAAAGTTGTATATCATTAACTGGGATTGAGACAAGATGTCTTGATGAGAATAAATCCCTCAAAATCTAGTTTGAATCAATCAAAACGCTCTTTGGTGGTGATGGTCCCACATCAAGATACAAATTATTTGGTAAGGCGATGTAAATCTTGAATCCTCTGTCAGATAGCATACAAGATCTACTTCAAAAAATCATATAGGACAATCCAAGAAGTTTTAAAATTCAAATTTTGGATATGTTATATATGCATGTTTTGGAGATCTATAAAATCAAGCGGATCATATTTGATACTCTCACATTGATATATAATTTTTTGGTGATGTCTCATATATTTGAAATTGTTGATGCATCAAAACTCAATGTTGATTTCGGGATAACACCTGAAAATATTTCGATTGTATTAAATTATGAATTTTGGATATGTTATAGTTATTTGTGTCTAGTTTCACAAGAATCAAGCAGCTTGTGATTTCATCCTTCCTACTTCAAGATATGAAAGTTTTAGTAAAGATGCGCGGATTTGAATTTTGAATATGTTATAGATCTCGAAGTCTAGTTTCTGAAATATCAAACGGTTCATAATTTTGATATTCCTACAATTAGATATGAATTTTCTACCACTAATATATTGTGATGAAAAAAAGTGACGAAAATAAGAGAAAAGTAGGAGGGAAAGAAATTACCTCAATATTGTTGATGGCTTGAAAACCCCAAAATTGATATTGAAAAAGTGGGGAAAGTACCTCCTTTTATAGAGTTGTAGGATGGATGTTTTCTTCTCCAATATAAATTCAGATTGAAATAACTTCCATCTCCAAATGCAAATTGCAGATTGTTTCCTTCTCCAATATAAATTTGGATTGGAATAACTTCCATCTCCAAATTCAAATTGGAGATTGTTTCTTTCTCCAATATAAATTTGGATTGGAATAACTTCCATCTCCAAATTCAAATTGGAGATTGTTTCTTTCTCCAATATAAATTCAGATTGGAATAACTTCCACCTCCAAATTCAAATTGGAGATTGTTTCCTTGTTCAATATAAATTCAGATTTGAATAGATTCCATCTCTAAATTCAAATTGGAGATTGTTTCATTCTCCCATACAAATTCAAATTGAAGGTTGATTTTTTTCTCTCATACAAATTCAAATTGGAGGTTGTTTTCTTCTCCCATACAAATTCAAATTGGAGGTTCTTTCCTTCTCCAATCTGAGTTCAAATCGAAAGAGTTTTATTCTTGGTTAAGTAAGGAGATGAAAAGTCTTCTAAAATCTATTTGAAATTAGATATCATGCCTCACCAACGAGTCTTAAGTATAGAGATTCGTGGGAAAAAAAAAAGAGTTTTGAGAGGCAAATATCAATACGGTTCGGCTTTAAATTTTTGAATGAGGTATTTATATGTATGAAAATCATTGAAGCACGAAGGAAACATGTTTAAATAATCATACTTCAAGGCTAGTCTTCAAAATATTAAATGTCTCGATGAGTCTTGAAGTAGGGGGCATTTGTGGGCGATACAATTTTATTAAATTTAAATCCATACAAAATTCGGATTATATTAAATTATATTAGTCCCAAATAAATATTGCAGATCAATATAATTGGATTAATTATTTAAGTCCAAACATGTATGGATTTAAATAAAGTCTAATCTATATTGGGCTAGCCCATTAATTTGGGCTACAAATAATGAGTCCACTTTACTAAGCTCAAGATATTGTCATATTCTAGAGGCCTAAATAAGCGCCACGTGTCAAATGACGTGGCATGCCAAGTCAAGAGAAGGGTCCAATAGGATCATGCCACATGTCAAAATGATGCAGGAAACCCAAAAATCAAAGCCCACAAAGGTGTCACGTCACTCAAATCTGATTGGTCAAAGGAAGTCCATCTTCATCATGACTCTTTCCCTTTCCACACCTATAAATAAGGGTCTCATAATTCAGGAAAAAGACCCCAGAACTCTAACAAGTAGCTAGAGAAAACTCGTGGATCAAACGCCGTAATTTCTGTAAAAAGCTCAAGCATTCAAATCAAGTTCATCAAGATTGAAGATCAAGACCACAATATTTAAAAACAAGCTCAAAAACTCTTGAATTCAAGCACAAGTCAAGATCAAGTCCCTCAAATCAACAAATCAAGTTCAAATTCAGGATCAAGCTTTAAGCCCTTGAATTTATATTTGAAAAGGCGAATCAGAAGATTCATAGAGATTGTAACACACGCATTGAAATCAATAAATTGATTGTTGCAATATATTTTTCTTCTCTTGAATTATTTATTTATTTTTTATCTCGAGAATTTTATTATTCAACAAAGATCAATAGAGTTGTTGCAAAATAAAATGACGGAAAAAATAGCCATGGCAGATGTTCAGTGAAGAAAAAAGAAGAAAGAGAAATTTTGATATTCCTACAATTAGATATGAATTTTCTACCACTAATATATTGTGATGAAAAAAAGTGACGAAAATAAGAGAAAAGTAGGAGGGAAAGAAATTACCTCAATATTGTTGATGGCTTGAAAACCCCAAAATTGATATTGAAAAAGTGGGGAAAGTACCTCCTTTTATAGAGTTGTAGGATGGATGTTTTCTTCTCCAATATAAATTCAGATTGAAATAACTTCCATCTCCAAATGCAAATTGCAGATTGTTTCCTTCTCCAATATAAATTTGGATTGGAATAACTTCCATCTCCAAATTCAAATTGGAGATTGTTTCTTTCTCCAATATAAATTTGGATTGGAATAACTTCCATCTCCAAATTCAAATTGGAGATTGTTTCTTTCTCCAATATAAATTCAGATTGGAATAACTTCCACCTCCAAATTCAAATTGGAGATTGTTTCCTTGTTCAATATAAATTCAGATTTGAATAGATTCCATCTCTAAATTCAAATTGGAGATTGTTTCCTTCTCCCATACAAATTCAAATTGAAGGTTGATTTTTTTCTCTCATACAAATTCAAATTGGAGGTTGTTTTCTTCTCCCATACAAATTCAAATTGGAGGTTCTTTCCTTCTCCAATCTGAGTTCAAATCGAAAGAGTTTTATTCTTGGTTAAGTAAGGAGATGAAAAGTCTTCTAAAATCTATTTGAAATTAGATATCATGCCTCACCAACGAGTCTTAAGTATAGAGATTCGTGGGAAAAAAAAAAGAGTTTTGAGAGGCAAATATCAATACGGTTCGGCTTTAAATTTTTGAATGAGGTATTTATATGTATGAAAATCATTGAAGCACGAAGGAAACATGTTTAAATAATCATACTTCAAGGCTAGTCTTCAAAATATTAAATGTCTCGATGAGTCTTGAAGTAGGGGGCATTTGTGGGCGATACAATTTTATTAAATTTAAATCCATACAAAATTCGGATTATATTAAATTATATTAGTCCCAAATAAATATTGCAGATCAATATAATTGGATTAATTATTTAAGTCCAAACATGTATGGATTTAAATAAAGTCTAATCTATATTGGGCTAGCCCATTAATTTGGGCTACAAATAATGAGTCCACTTTACTAAGCTCAAGATATTGTCATATTCTAGAGGCCTAAATAAGCGCCACGTGTCAAATGACGTGGCATGCCAAGTCAAGAGAAGGGTCCAATAGGATCATGCCACATGTCAAAATGATGCAGGAAACCCAAAAATCAAAGCCCACAAAGGTGTCACGTCACTCAAATCTGATTGGTCAAAGGAAGTCCATCTTCATCATGACTCTTTCCCTTTCCACACCTATAAATAAGGGTCTCATAATTCAGGAAAAAGACCCCAGAACTCTAACAAGTAGCTAGAGAAAACTCGTGGATCAAACGCCGTAATTTCTGTAAAAAGCTCAAGCATTCAAATCAAGTTCATCAAGATTGAAGATCAAGACCACAATATTTAAAAACAAGCTCAAAAACTCTTGAATTCAAGCACAAGTCAAGATCAAGTCCCTCAAATCAACAAATCAAGTTCAAATTCAGGATCAAGCTTTAAGCCCTTGAATTTATATTTGAAAAGGCGAATCAGAAGATTCATAGAGATTGTAACACACGCATTGAAATCAATAAATTGATTGTTGCAATATATTTTTCTTCTCTTGAATTATTTATTTATTTTTTATCTCGAGAATTTTATTATTCAACAAAGATCAATAGAGTTGTTGCAAAATAAAATGACGGAAAAAATAGCCATGGCAGATGTTCAGTGAAGAAAAAAGAAGAAAGAGAAATTTTGATATTCCTACAATTAGATATGAATTTTCTACCACTAATATATTGTGATGAAAAAAAGTGACGAAAATAAGAGAAAAGTAGGAGGGAAAGAAATTACCTCAATATTGTTGATGGCTTGAAAACCCCAAAATTGATATTGAAAAAGTGGGGAAAGTACCTCCTTTTATAGAGTTGTAGGATGGATGTTTTCTTCTCCAATATAAATTCAGATTGAAATAACTTCCATCTCCAAATGCAAATTGCAGATTGTTTCCTTCTCCAATATAAATTTGGATTGGAATAACTTCCATCTCCAAATTCAAATTGGAGATTGTTTCTTTCTCCAATATAAATTTGGATTGGAATAACTTCCATCTCCAAATTCAAATTGGAGATTGTTTCTTTCTCCAATATAAATTCAGATTGGAATAACTTCCACCTCCAAATTCAAATTGGAGATTGTTTCCTTGTTCAATATAAATTCAGATTTGAATAGATTCCATCTCTAAATTCAAATTGGAGATTGTTTCCTTCTCCCATACAAATTCAAATTGAAGGTTGATTTTTTTCTCTCATACAAATTCAAATTGGAGGTTGTTTTCTTCTCCCATACAAATTCAAATTGGAGGTTCTTTCCTTCTCCAATCTGAGTTCAAATCGAAAGAGTTTTATTCTTGGTTAAGTAAGGAGATGAAAAGTCTTCTAAAATCTATTTGAAATTAGATATCATGCCTCACCAACGAGTCTTAAGTATAGAGATTCGTGGGAAAAAAAAAAGAGTTTTGAGAGGCAAATATCAATACGGTTCGGCTTTAAATTTTTGAATGAGGTATTTATATGTATGAAAATCATTGAAGCACGAAGGAAACATGTTTAAATAATCATACTTCAAGGCTAGTCTTCAAAATATTAAATGTCTCGATGAGTCTTGAAGTAGGGGGCATTTGTGGGCGATACAATTTTATTAAATTTAAATCCATACAAAATTCGGATTATATTAAATTATATTAGTCCCAAATAAATATTGCAGATCAATATAATTGGATTAATTATTTAAGTCCAAACATGTATGGATTTAAATAAAGTCTAATCTATATTGGGCTAGCCCATTAATTTGGGCTACAAATAATGAGTCCACTTTACTAAGCTCAAGATATTGTCATATTCTAGAGGCCTAAATAAGCGCCACGTGTCAAATGACGTGGCATGCCAAGTCAAGAGAAGGGTCCAATAGGATCATGCCACATGTCAAAATGATGCAGGAAACCCAAAAATCAAAGCCCACAAAGGTGTCACGTCACTCAAATCTGATTGGTCAAAGGAAGTCCATCTTCATCATGACTCTTTCCCTTTCCACACCTATAAATAAGGGTCTCATAATTCAGGAAAAAGACCCCAGAACTCTAACAAGTAGCTAGAGAAAACTCGTGGATCAAACGCCGTAATTTCTGTAAAAAGCTCAAGCATTCAAATCAAGTTCATCAAGATTGAAGATCAAGACCACAATATTTAAAAACAAGCTCAAAAACTCTTGAATTCAAGCACAAGTCAAGATCAAGTCCCTCAAATCAACAAATCAAGTTCAAATTCAGGATCAAGCTTTAAGCCCTTGAATTTATATTTGAAAAGGCGAATCAGAAGATTCATAGAGATTGTAACACACGCATTGAAATCAATAAATTGATTGTTGCAATATATTTTTCTTCTCTTGAATTATTTATTTATTTTTTATCTCGAGAATTTTATTATTCAACAAAGATCAATAGAGTTGTTGCAAAATAAAATGACGGAAAAAATAGCCATGGCAGATGTTCAGTGAAGAAAAAAGAAGAAAGAGAAAAGAAAAGCAAAAAAAATAAATAAGAAAAAAAATCTAGCAAGATAAATACAAAAATAAAATAAATTTATAATCTGCTTTTGAGTTTCCCACTCTCTTAAAGAAAGTGCATACACTCTCCAATACAAGTGGCAAAATATGAATGTAATAATATCATTTTAGAGTTGTTTAATGAGGGCAATAGGACACCTACAAAATTTGAGTGTTTTTTTTTTTTGTAAATTTGTTACAACTTTAATCGTGACTTTATGTCTTTTAAAAAAAAAAATTATTTGAATTTTTTTTTTTTTTTTAAGTCACTCCATTTACTTTACCCACCAGCCAAATAAAAAATGCTAACTACCGCAAGCATCCACCAACCAGAGTAAAATACTAACCAAAGTAAATAAAACTAAATAAAAACACCTCAATAGATGTTATTAGAGATGGACATGATATGATATATATCGAATTAAAGCTTTGATATTATAATTTTGGTATTATGGTGTTTGCTATAGTGTATATACATATATATATACATATACACACACCGAATATCATATCGAAGCATATAGTTGTATAAATAATTTATATGTGTTATTATAATATTAACGTATATACAATGTAGTATTAGTATGAAACAAAATGTTTAGACCTAGTAACTTTGGTTACTCAATTTCGATTGAAATGTCTTTTTTATGTAATTGATTAACAAAAGAATTTGTTTGTACTTTTTTTGAATATATATTTTTACATGTGTAATGAGTTAGTACATTACAATTGAGATATTTTTTATTAATAGTCGAAGTCATAATACTTTATTATATTGTTCAAGTTGAACAAATTACGATTACCAATTATCATATCGCAAAATGTCAAAATCAAACTTCAAAAATACTGAACCAAATCAAATTAATATGATATGATAATGCTAATGATATATTATTTTTTAAAAATCAAATACCTTAATTATTGTATCATACCATACCATACCACACCCACTCCTAGTTGTTATATTTATGGACATTTCCATAGTAAAAATTCCAAAGCATGGCCAACTTGTACTCCTTTGCTTCCTCAACCCATCTCCATTCATGGGCATATAATACTTAAATCCGGAAAATCGAGTGTGTCATTAATAATAATGTTGTTTACTTTTTGTATTAATGTAGATATTAGTGAAGTTGTGAAAGTTAGGTTTGGTTAGTTTGTTAGTGTTTAGAAATTAAGGATATAAATCATATTTATAGAAAAAATACATTTAAATTCTATTATGTTTTTTTCAAATATTATGATCAAACACAATTCTAACATCAAAAATTTCAAATAAAGTGAAATTATCATAGTCAAACAACTACTCAATACTAGTGCCTTCGTTTTATTTTATATGACCTTATTTTTAAATATATTTATTTCAAATTAATTGTTCATTTTCATAAATTAAAAATATTTTATTACTTCTTCTTTATATTTTCTCAGTATTAAATAACTAAAGAAAATAAAAATATTATTAATTTTATAAAATATACTTTTATATTCGGGTGAAGTCAAAGAGAGCAAGTAGAAGTGAGGAAGGTGCTCATACAGTCATACTCATATCTGCTTCTCCTGAGTTGGGAACATAACTGAAAGTAATAGAAAACCAAATAATTTCAATAACCAGAAATTTCTGCTGGTAAGATGGTAGTATTATTTTTCCTCTTACTCTTATCTACTTAAATAAATAATCTAGTGACGTTCACTTAATTGACACTCTACCAATCACGCTTTGCCTGAGCATACACCGAAGTAATGGGTAGCTATAGGAAATTGATCATTGATTGAATAAACAAACAATAACCTTAGATGACTGTCCACCATTTTTAATATTAATTTTAGGGAATTCGTTGAATATATATGTAAAATGATTGTTCTTGTTCTTTGAAAAAGGAAATTTCAATGGTCAAGGGTTTGAATGGAAAAGTCCTGGTAGAATCGTAAAAGATATGCTTTGCCATTTTTTAAAATAGTCGTTACTTTCCCTAATCTCTAATAATTGAATTTTTAAGCTCATTTCTAATATTTAAAATAGGTTAATAATTTAATATCAAAGAAGGTTATTGAAACCTTTTTTTTTTCACTTTTTACCCATTATTTGCATTTTCTAAGTAATAAGTTTAAAAGAGTTAATTGCTCATTTTTATGATTTTACAATAGATTTAATATATTTATCTCTATTTTCATGACTATTTTAAGAATAACTAGAAAAGCAAAAGTAAAAAGTGATGTCAATTTATGTCTTAAATTTTTTTCTTAATAAATATTTAGTTATCTCACATATCTTTTCACCCTTTTCACTAAAGTGAAATAATTTTTCTAAAAAATATAAATAATTCTCATGGTTAAACGGCTACTTAGTTAATATTTATTAGAGAAACTAATATGACTAAGAAGTTTGTATTGAATTATTTTTGATGTTGAAGTTATTATTTTTTTATTCAATTGATAACCCAGGCGGCTCAATATAATTTGTGGCGTAAAGCGAAATTTCAAAATAAGGCCTTATATTATTTTCTCAAAAAAATTTATTTTTAGATAGATTTTTATTTCGAGATGCGGCGTGCGAGGTATAAAGGGAGGGGTTAAGCAAGTTGATAGATTGAGAGTAGGGTCGTGGAACATTGGGACCCTGCAGGGTAAGTCGATAGAACTGATTAAGATTCTAAGGAAGAGAATGATTAATATTGCGTGTGTCCAGGAGACCAAGTGGGTAGGTTCCAAGGTTAGGGATGTAGATGGATACAAGTTGTGGTATTCAGGTAGTGATAGGCGTAGCAATGACATAGGTATCTTGGTGGACGAAGAACTTACGGAGTAGGTAGTGGAGGTTAAAAGGGTTAGTGATAGGGTTATGACTATTAAGTTGATCGTTGGGGGTTTACTTTGAACATCTGTAGTGCGTATAAGCCACAGGTGGGCCTAGAAGAAGAAGAGAAGAAGAGTTTTTAGGAGGTTTTGGACGAGGTGGTTAGAGGCGTGCCTAGTTCGGAGAAGATTTTCATAGGTGGGGATTTCAACGGGCACATCGGGTCTTCGCCGTTAGGGTATGATCATGTTCATGGGGGATTTGGGTTTGGGGTTAGGAATGATGAGGGAGCAGCTCTTTTGGATTTTGCGAGGGCCTTTGGGTTGGTGGTAGTGAATTCCAGTTTTTCGAAGAAGGAAGAGCACTTAGTTACTTTCCGAAGTAGGATAGCCAAGACTCAGATTAACTTTTTGCTTCTTAGGAAGGGAGATAGAACACTGTGTAAGGATTGTAAGGTAATCCCAAGTGAGAATCTTGCGACCCAGCATAGACTCCTGGTGATGGACTTGGTTAACAAGAAGGACAAGTTGAGGCGGGGTGGGAAAGATCGACCTAGGGTTAGGTGGGGCAGCCTGACCCCGGCTAGTGCTTTGGAGATAGGGGCGAGGTTGGAGGGGATGGGGGCGTGGGAGGGCAGGGGGGACGTGGATAGTATGTGGGATAGGGCGGCTGGTTACATCAGGGAGTCTGCTAGAGAGGTGTTGGGTGTGTCGAGGGTCGGGTCTAGTCGGTATCGGGGGGATTGGTGGTGTAATGAAGATGTTAAGAAGAAAGTCGAGGGAAAGAACGCAGCGTACGTTAAGTTAGTTGAGAGGAAAGATGAAAAAAAGAAGCGGGTGAGCATGGAAGAGTACAAGCTAGCAAAAAAATGAGGCTAAGTTAGCAGTCACGGCTGCTAAGACTGTAGCTTTTGAGAGTTTGTATAAGGGATTAGAGGAGAAAGGCGAGGAGAAGAGGATGTTTAGGCTTGACAAGGCTAGGGAGCGGAAGGGTCATGATCTGGACCAGGTAAAGTGCATTAAGGGTGAGGATGGCAGAGTTTTGGTAGAAGACGACCTCATTAAGAAGCGATGGCAGTCCTATTTCCATAGGCTCCTAGATGATGAGGGGGATAAAGGTGTTGAGTTAGAGGAGTTGGAGCATTCCGGGGAGGATCGCGACTTTGGCTATTGTCGGCGGTTTAAGGGAGATGAGGTCAGTGAGGCTATTCGAAAGATGTGAAGAGGCAGGGCGATGGGGCCCCACTAGATTCCGGTGGATTTTTGGAAGTTCTCTGGCGGGTCAGGGTTGAGGTGGCTGACCAACTTGTTTACCAATATTTTCAAGTCAGCTAAGATGCCTGAGGCGTGGAGATGGAGCACGATGATTCCTTTATATAAGACCAAGAGTGACATTCAGAGTTGCAACAACTACCGAGGTATTAAGTTGTTAAGTCACACGATGAAGATTTGGGAGAGGGTGGTAGAACGAAGGTTGAGGAAGATTGTGTCTATTTCGGAAAATGAATTTGGTTTTATGCCTGGTCGCTCCACGACTGAAGCAATTTACCTTATGCGAATACTGGTAGAGCAGTATAGAGAGAGGAAGGGGGATCTTCACATGTTGTTTATCGACTTGGAGAAGGCGTATGACAAGGTCCCTAGGGAGGTTCTTTGGAGATGCTTGGAGGCGAGGGGGATCCCGGTGGCATACATCAGAGTGATTAAGAACATGTATAAGGGAGCGAAGGCTCGGGTAAGGACAATGGGAGGATCAACTCTTAGTCCGTTTTTATTTTCTTTAGTGATGGATGTGTTGACGCAGAGTATACAAGATGAGGTGCCTTGGTGTTTACTTTTCGCGGATGATATAGTTTTGATTGATGAGTCTCGACAAGGGGTTAATGATAAGCTGTAGGTTTGGAGACAAACCCCGGAGTCTAAAGGTTTCAAGTTGAGTAGGACCAAGACGGAGTACTTGGAGTGCAAGTTTAGTGACTCGAGGCAAGAGGAGGTGGTGAAAGTGAAGTTGGATTCTCAGGCGGTTTGTAAGAGGGATAGTTTTAAGTATCTCGGGTCTACGATTCAGGAAAATGACGAGATTGACGAGGATTTCTCTCACCGTATAGGGGCAGGTTGGATAAAATGGAGGCTCGCTTCGAGAATTTTATACGATAAGAAGGTGCCCCTTAAGCTGAAAGGGAAGTTTTATAGAGTTGCAGTCTGGTCTGCTATGTTGTATGGAGCGAAGTGTTGGCCGGTTAAGAATTCTCATATCCAAAAGCTGAAGGTGGTGGAAATGAGGATGTTGTGTTGGATGTGTGGAGTCACAAGGGATGACAGGGTTATGAATGAAATTATTCGGAAAAAGGTTGAGGTGGCATCAGTGGAGGATAAAATGCGGGAAGTGAGGTTGAGATGGTTTGGTCATGTGATGAGGAGAGGCACGGATGCACCGGTTCGTAGGTGTGAGAGGTTGGCCTTGGAAGGTTTCAAGCGGGGTAGGGGTAGGCCGAAGAAATACTAGAGAGAAGTGATTAAACATGACATGAAACAGTTACAGCTGACCGAGGACATGACCATGGATAGGGAGTTATGGAGGAAAAGCATTAGAATAGAGGGCTAAGGGTGTGGATGAGTCTTAGTCAGTATTTAGGTGGACTTTATTGTCCTTTGTTTGGTAATGTACTATTCTTGTGGATGTCGTACCTATGTTATTTAATCGTGTCCTATGCTTTTGATGCTTTTGTTTACTGTCTTTTTATCTTGAGCCGAGGGTTTATCGGAAACAGCCTCTCTACCTCTCTAGAGATAGTGGTATGAACTGCGTACACTCTACTCTCCCCAGACCCCACTATGTGAAAATAAATTGAGGTTGTTGTTGTTGTTGTAATAGTATACCTAGTTTAGTCGATTCCATCTTAAGCAAGGTTTTATCAATTTTTACTTTTAAAAGACTTTTTTCCATTGAGACAATTGTTATAAAATGTACTTTATAAGTAATATATGCATTTACAAAATAATAAAATTTTATATCTGATTGAAATATATCTTATCTTTTACATGTTACGTTCAGTTTCACTTGAATTATTGCTTTAATTCTTTTTATGTCCATTAAGCAAAATAATAAATACAAGACACAATTTATTAAGTCACCTCTATTATTTTTTTTAGAATCAATCAGTATTAAAAAATATTTATTTAATATTAAAGATAAAATCAAAAATAATTATTAATTTCAGCCTAGAATTTGTAAAATGATAGTTTTATTTAAGCTAATGAAACCTTAAAATGAGAAGAAGAAAATACTAAAAATACTCAATTTTTTCTGAAGGAAAAAAATTACAAGACTACAAATCTATAATTGCTCAAAAATGGGGCCTCTAAGTCTTTTGACTTGAGTTGCTTTCTCTAGAAGCACGCTCCGTCGAAAACTGAAATGTTTTGGTTGGCTGCAATATTATTTGTACCCTTTAGAACTAATTACACTCTCACCCATTTTTTAAATTATTTTACTCTCTCTATTAATATACATAATATAACTGACATAAACATAATATTCTGTGTATATATTGAGATTTTTGTAATATATTTAGGAAGTTGAAATTTTTTGTAATATTGAAAACATAAGTTATGTATTTGTGTAATTTTTATATATTATTTTATCTAAGATTGCAAAGAAAAGTCTCACTCTTTACTTTACTTATATTTTTCTACTTAATGATAAATGACAAAGGGCCCAATAAACAAAATGAACAAGTGTTTTTCTACTTAACAAATTGGGAAACTTACATAAATCCCTACTAGTTTATCCTTAATTACTAAAAATCACCACATTTTTCAAAATCTCCTAAAATCTCAACATTTTACTTCTGGTGATACAAGTTAACAACATTAGATACATACTGCTGATACATGTATCTAGTTTACTGTAGCAGACAACTTTCCATAAAATCAGCATTAAAGCTAACTAATTAAGGGGGAAAGCAAAATCAAATCCCATGATTAGTGGGAATCCGTTTATTACTCCATTTTTTGAAAATATAAAGTCTCTTTTAAAATCTTTTAGAAATTGACAAATGTTAATTCTTCTTGTTCATACAAAGCATACCATTTTTTTTATGTGTTAATTTTGTTTGTTTGACATGAACATTTCTGTGCTTTTATGTCATTTCGATGTTTGGGCTAACGAAATTGAGTATGTTGGTTATAAGAGTGATGGAGTTGTGGTTAGTGAACATGTTACTTACGAAAAAATGATTTCTATAATTATGGTAGAACTTGAAATCGACGAACCAATAAAAAAAATAGAAGCTCGTTACATTGTTTGGGGTAATGCTTGTCCGTTGTTCATTAGGAACCAAATGATTGTGAAGTATGTTAAAAGATCTGACAAGAAAAGATATGTTAATTTGGTGTATGTTAATTGAAATTTATATTCAATGTTTGGGTGATGAATAATTTACAGATTTTGTTTGTGTTTTTATGTTATTATCGCAGCGATATATTTTCTTCTGAAAATGATACATTTTGCTAATTTTGTATCGCAATTTATGAAGTTTTGGTTAATTATGTTTGTTGTTGTGTGTTAGTTTCACATATATATCATAAATGTCCTAGAAACATATAAATGATGTAGATACATGTTGTTAATTTACTAGATACATGTTGAACAAGTTACATGTATAGATTCATTTTCTTCTGAAGATGATACATTGTGCTGCATGTCAGTTTAGAAAGTTATGTTAAATTTTGTTTCTTGTTGTGTTTTATTTTTGCATATAAATAAAAAAATGTCCCTGATACATATAAACGTCTTACATACATGTTGTTACATTTATAAATACATGTTATACAATTATTCACTGTTGTTAATGAATGTAGAAATTATTGTTTTTCATATTTATTAAGATAAATTATTTGAACTTTTGTTTTCATTGATTCAGCCATGTCCTACAAAGTTGTACGAAGGATTGTGTTTGGATCTTTCAAGATTCATGTCGTTGGGGAATAGAACTATTTAAAGTATGATTATTCGAAGATGTTCACACATACCCGTTGAAAGACCGAGTTTTTACGCAACTTCAACCTACAGTGGGATTTGTTAGTGATTTTGCAAAATTTGTAATAATGGTAAAATATAATTGTATCATGTAAAATATGTATTTTATTAGCTAGATACATTTAATTTCGTAAGATGTTTTTCAGTTAATTTTTTAGATACAAAATTTTTTAGATACAAGTTTAAATATTCACTTCTATAATACAATATGTCATTAGTTTTTTGATATAGTATTATTAATTTGTGCTATAATGTCTTATATTTTTTACAGACAACAGGTATTAGTTTGTAGAAAACAATGTTGGAGATTCTAGATAATGTAATATTGTGAAGGTTAATACCATTAAATTCTAATTTATGTTTCATTATATTAGATTCATATGATTGTAATTTAGTATAAAATATGTATCTAATACGATGTCGTTATAAAGTGCAAGAACAACGTATTTCGATACATAAATATATCTGAAATGATTTGGCATTGCATTATAATGGGTAACAAAATTAAAGAATTTTATCATTAAAAAACATAATGTATGAGTACCTAAGATTACCAATCTCATCAAAAAATCATTAAAGTTTCTATCAACTTCCTAATTTTTGTAATATCCAACAAGCAAACAAACTTGTATAATGACTTCTTAGATTCAATGGCCTCTATTAAGTATTCACTTGTATAGCGTACAACATGTATCTAATGACAAGAAACTTGTACGTTTACGTAAGTACCAGATAAGTACTAGATACAACTTAATACAACATGTATCTATTAAGTAATAACTTTTAGATACAAGTTAATACATGTATCTGTAAGATGTTTCTCAGTTAATTTTCTAGATTCAAAATATTTTAGATACAAGTATGAATACTCACTTCTATAATAAAATGTATCATTATTTTTTTGATATAGTACCATTAATTTATGGTATCATGTGTTATTGTCAATAAATTTCAGTTATTTTAAAACCAAACTGGTTTCAATAATATCCATTTATGTATCTTAATTTGAAGAATAAGTAGTAACTTGTGTCTGAGTTTATTTCAAATTGGTTAAAGAATTTACTTTAACATGTATGTAAAAAAAATTTAACGTAAACTTCAACGTAAACTTTATTAATGTTTCATAACCTTTGATACATATGATTGTAAAAAAATATAAAATATGTATCTAATATTATGTCGTTATGAAGTGCAAGAATAACGTATTTTGATACATAAATATATCTGAAATGCTTTTGTATTGCATTATAATGGGTAACAAAATAAAATAATTTTATCATTAAAAAAACATAATGTATGAGTACCTAATATTAACTAGATACATTTAATTAAGTAAGATATAAAATAATTTTATCATTAAAAAAACATAATGTATGAGTACCTAATAATAACTAGATACATTTAATTAAGTAAGATGTTTTTAGTTAATTTCTTAGATACAAAATTTTGTAGATACAAGTTTAAATATTCACTTTTGTAATATAATATGTCATTAATTTTTTGATATACTCTTAAATATGTTATATTATACTAGTTTTGAAATATGTCATTATTACATATGTTATAAATAGATACTTACAAGACAACATTCTATAATATGTTAGATACATACCTATTAAATATGTTTAAATATTCACTTGTATAATATAATGTAATATGCCATTATTTTTTAAATGGGAGCATCTTAAATATGTTGTATTGTAAGCATTTTAAAATATGTAATGTGACTATAAAAACATGTCATTAAGAAGAGGAGAAATTTAAATTCAGTTATTTTAAAAATTGTAAAATTGTCATTCTATCTTAAATGGATAAAAAAAAGAATATTACCATATAAATTGAAGCAGGAGTAAACAATCAGTTACTCTAGTTACCATATAAACTTGTATATCTTGTTAACAGATGTACAAGATAAAAGTTAACATAATATGTATCTATGAAGTCATAACTTTTATCTCTTATAATATAATTCCCAGACAAGTTTAAACACCAATAGATATATATCAAAGTATTAACAACAACTCATAGATACAAGACAACATAACATGTATTCAATGACAAGAAACTTGTTTGTTTACGTAAGTACCAGATACAAGTTAATACAACATGTATCTATTAAGTAATAACTTGTATATCGTACAATAAGACTTTCAATAAAAAATAAATATAAATAGATACTTATCAAAGTATTAAGAACTAGCCAAAGATAAAAGTGAACTTAACATGTATCAATTATAAAACTTGTATTTTTTGTTAACAGTTGTACAAAATACAAATTAACATAATATTTATATATGAAGTCATAACTTGTATCTCTTATAATATAATTTTCACAAGTACCAAATTTTCTATCCATGCCCAACGATCCAAACTTTAAGCAGAATACCAAATTTCAGGTAGCCAACAATGTCAAAACCCTCCATATCCATGCCCAAAAAAATTAAACTTTAAGCAAAAAATAAGAAATACAAATAGCCAAGAATTCCAAAACCACAGATTCATGCTAAAAAATCCAATTGTATCTCAATCCTTTGCGGTGTTAATCAGCGTCTTCTCCATATCAGCAACCTCATCAGTCCTGACAAATGCATCTTGAGTTAATACAATATGTATCTTTTAAGTAATAATTTGTATCTCTTACAATAAAATTTCAGTAAAATTTAAACATAAATAGATACTCATCAAATCATTAAGAACAACTGAATGATACAAGTCAACTTGACATGTATCAATTAAAAAAGATATTTCTTTTGTTAACAGTTGAACCAGATACAAGTTAACATAACATGTATCTATGAAGCACCAAATTTCATATCCATGTCCAAAGATGCAAACTTTAAGCAGAATACCAAATTTCAGGTAGACAAGAATGTCAAAAACCCCCTTATCCATGCCCAAAAAAATCAATCTTTAAGCAAAAAACAAGAAATACAAGTAGCCAAGAATTTTAAAACCCCATATCCATGTCCAATAATCCAATTGTATCTCAATCCTTTGATGGTGTTAATCAGTTTCTTCTCCATATCAGCAACCTCATCAGTCCTGGCAGATGCATCTTGAGTTAATACAATATGTACCTTTTAAGTAATAACTTGTATCTCTTACAATAAAATTTCAGTAAAATTTAAAAATAAATAGATACTTATCAAATCATTAAGAACAACTCAATGATACAAGTCAACCTAACATGTATCAATTAAAAAAAATATTTTTTTTGTTAATAGTTGAACAAGATACAAGTTAACATAACATGTATCTATGAAGTATCAAGTTTTATATCCATGTCTAAAGATCCAAACTTTAAGCAGAATACCAAATTTCATATCCATGCTCAAAGATTCAAATTTTAAGCAGAATACCGAATTTCAGGTAGTCAAGAATGTCAAAACCCCCACATCCATGCCCCAAAAAATCAAACTTTAAGCAGAAAATAAGAAATACAAGTAGCCAAAAATTTCAAAACCCCAAATCCATGCCCAAAAATTCAAACTTTAAGCGGAATACCAATTTTCAGGTAGCCAAGAATTTCAAAACCCCCCAGATCCATGCCCAAAAATTTCAAAACTTCATGAAAACCACCAATTTCAGATTTAAAATCTGGAAGAAAATTTACAACTTCTTGAGATTTTTTGATACTCTGTAATTGAGAACCCCAGACTATCTCTACCAAAAGACTAAACTTTCAGATATCTTTACTTGCAGGAAATACTTTTTTTGAACAAAAAAACATAAAAAAGGTATTAAATAAATTGAAGCTGATTTTATGGGGGGGGGGGGGGGGGAGGGGGTTACCTTGATTGAATTCTTTGATTCGGATGGAGAAGATGGAAAGAAAATGATCAGATTTTGTGTCGTTGATAGAGGAGGTGTGTAGTACTTTTGTTAAAAAGGGACTTTTTAGTTGTAGGTTAACTTGTATCTAAACATTAGGAAAATATAAGAAATGTTGGGATTAAGGTAATTTTTAGGAAGTGGGGGGATTTTTTGAAGTTTAAATATTTATGTTGTGGTTTTAGGTAATTTTTCCTAATAAATTATCCCTATAGTATTATTAGATCTAAAATAATAAACTTTAGCAATATTTTTAGATAATTGCATTAATAGAAATTTAGTTACAAGTTATAACAACTTATTAAAAGATATATTATTTTAATTGTATTTTCAAAATTCATTTTTAATTATATAATTTAAAATCAGTTCCATATTTATAGGGTTATAATTAATATTCTCCTTAAATTGTGTATTGATAATTATGGTAAATAGATATTCTCTTTCTCCATTCTAATATTCAACCTTTCAAAAATTTATTGAAAATTCTGATTCCAGTAACTTACTCATATAATATTCATATTCTTTCCTTGAAAATACAAGATTAAAAAAAAGTGGGTTTCATATAATATTCATCTTCTTCATTGAAAAAAGTGGGTTTAACATAATATTCATCTTCTTTCTGAAAAAAATAAAATTGATATATATATATTTTTCTTTCTCCATTGTGAATCATGTGTAAACCAAAATTCGATTTTAGTCCTTCTCGTAAAGTCCTAAAAGATTCAACCAATGATTTGTTCCATTGTGAATCATTATTCAACCAACGATTTGTTCTCCTTCATCAGAAATTCTCTTTCTTCTATTTTTCATTTTGTTCTTTAAAAATAATATGATATAAGGAGTATTGTCAATTTCTTTATTAAATACTCATTGTATATAACAATAAAAGATATGTCAATGGATATTAGAGAAAAAATATTGAACAATCAGTTTGTGTTGGTAACAATATAAATAAGGATTTAAATATAGATCGTAATCTTTCATAAGAATAATATAGTGAAAATTATCTTGTATAGATTTATTAAACTGTTTCATGTATGAATTCTGTATAAAATCAGTATGAAATAGATATAATGATTGCAGAAGTTGGTATAGAAATCGACTTTCACCAAATATTATACGTTATTATTTATTTTAGTGTATGAAATAAATATAGAAACTTGTATTTTTTGAGTTATTTCATGTATGAAACCTGTATAATATCAATACTACATTCATGGTTTATAAAATAGTTTCTTACATGTTAAATTTATATGGAATGAGTATTATATGATTGTGATATTCAATCAAGAAGATATATTTAAGATTATAAATTAAATGGAATCAGTTTATAAAGTGTTTTCTCACATGTCACATTTGTATGAAATAGATATATAAATTGACATTTATAGATTGCGATATTAAATTTAGGTGATACCAATTTATGAAACGATCCCCAAGGGAGAAATAATCATACTTCTGTGGAGGATCTTTACCAGTTGAAAGGTCTTAACTTGACGATTGGTAGCCGTTATTGAGTGTTTGTAGTGGTTCCTCGTTGCAATAAAAATTCATAAAGAATGCAGTGTATAAATTTAGGTGATACTAATTTGTGACTGGAACAACTAAATGATGTATGAAAAGAAGGTAGTGTATGAAGATGGAAACTCTTAATGAAAGCACTAAAATAGGAGAAAAGAAAAACGGTTAGAGAAATTTGGAGTGGATTGATATCAATAATTAAGGTTAACTATATTTAAGGAAGGAGTATTGCATACTAGTTGTATTAAATCTTTATTTTATTTTTCAGTAATTACTTCTTTGTATTTTTTTAAAAAAGAAAAAATATTTTTATTTTTTATTTTTTATAAGATTTGCTATATTGAAAAAAATAAAAGTTATGCTATAAGTTGTAATTTTTTATCTAATAATAATAATTGCTATATACGGTTTTTTTTTCCTTATTATTTTATCTAAGATGGCCAAAAAAGAACTCGGAACCAAAATAAATCAACAAATAAATAAAATGATCAAAATAGGTCACCACTTTAATAAGTTTTTAAAATAGATTAAACGTAATAAATTATTATATTTTTTACTTTTTTCTTAACAATGATGTGACGGTTGTGTATAGTGAAAAAAACTGTTTGTAAAACGTGATAAATTATTACATTTTATGAAAGTTTTATAAAACGTAATAAATTATTCCTTTTACAAAAAAATTAATAGAACGTAATAAATAATTACTCCCTCCGTTCAAAAACAAGGATCTATTTTGACTTGACACAACGTTTAAGAAAATAAAGAAGACTTTTGAATCTTGTAGCCTTAGATTAAAGTTGTGTCAAATGTACCAAAATATCATTTAATCTTGTGATCCTAAACATGTCATGTGAAAAGTTAAAATTAAAATACTATCAAAAAAGAAAGGAACCATTCTTTTGAAATGAATTAATAAGGAAAGTAGATCATTCTTTGTTAAACGGAGGAAGTACTTTTTATACAGAAATTCTAAAGATAAGATAGTGTATTGTACCATCAAAAGTTTTGTATAACCAATTTTTCTTAAAAAAAAGATATACTAAGAGGTAAAGAATCATGGTGTGCACAGTGGTTGCATTTTCTTCAAATTTTGCATGCCCCTACTGATATGTTATTTAGTGTGAAAAAAGTGATATCCTTGTTTAGCCAAGGCTTAATCTTGTGAAATGAACTTCTTTCTTTCTCAAAATATAAATTATGTGCTATTTTATGTGCTTGTAATCTATGCTTTGATAAAAAATCATGATATTTTAAGACTCTCTTACACTAGGATTTAACACATATATAACGACACAAAAAAACAAAACAAAAACATGAAACCTATGTTATTTTTTAATTATTGAACTTTTTTTATAAACAATAATCATCTATAATTATTTTTTAAAATAACAAAATAGTAGTTTAAACTTTTTTATTATTTTGGACTAAACTCTTTTTCCAAGAATAGTGGTGGGAAGCTAGGCTGGCACTCCTGGCAGTGTTACTTGCGAAATTAATGGGTTTTTTGAGTTAAAAGTTTCAAAAAAAATAATTTTAAATGAGGTGTAGGTGACTCAAGTTTTAATAATTGAGTGTAGGTGATAATTACTTTACTAAGAATTAAGAAAGTAAGAGAAATTTAAGAATAGCCCACAAGTCTTTTTAATTTATACTTTGATCCAATTTAAAACCTAAGTATTAAGTATTAATTAGAGGTAACAATTTTAAGATTAGTATTAATTACACAAACCTTAAAACCCCTAAATTTTATTATTTACATAAAGATTCTTACTTTCTCTTACCATACCCAATCCCCTCCACACCTCGTCTATCACGATCGTTGTTGCTGCCATCACTCCTACTCCTACACCACCCTATCTATCCCCTCCACATCTTTTTTGGGGCCGCTACCATCACCACCATCACCTCCTCTTCCTCCACCATCACCATCAACACCATTGTCACTTCTTTCTGATCCACCACAATTGCCACCTCATCCAGATCCACCACCATTTTCTTATCAACCACAACCGTCATTTATTTTTCTTTTTCTCCATCATCACCACTATCAACACCACAACAATCATCACCTTTTCCTTCGGCGTCACCACCTCCTTCTTCACCATAAATACCATCTCTCTTCATAGGTTGCTCCTCCACCACATTAAAAAAAAATTAAGTGAAGATCGAAGTTGCTGCAGTAACAGTCGTAGTTGCTACAACAACAGTCGTAGTTGTTGCAGCAATTTCGATAATTGCTACAACAACTACAATAATTATTGTAATTTAATAGTAGTAGTTACAACAATTACTGAAATTATTGCAAAAACTAATAGTAGTTGTTGCAGCAATTATCGTAACTGCTGCAGCAACTACCGTAACTATTGCAGCAACTATGATAGTTGTTGAAACAATTATCGTAGTTTCTTAATTTTCTACATTATTTCTTCAATTATTTTTTATCAAAATTTTCTTGTCAAACTTCTCAAGATTTTAAAAGAAGTCCATAAAAATTTAAAAAGGAAGAACGATGATGTAAAGGAAAAGAAAAAGAAGAAGAGAAGACGGAGGAAGATGAAAATATGGAGAGAGAAAGAAAGATTGGAAAGATAAGAGAAGGGGGAAATTCTAAAATTTGAAATTTAAAATGAGAGAAAATACTTCTTAAAAAGTTAATAAGTTTTAAACAATTATATTTTACACCCCAATTAATTTAATCTTAAATTAAGTGAAGTTTTGATCTTAGCTAATCAAAGTTTTCACCATTTTTAATTTAAAGATTTTTTGTCACCCTCAACTCAATGCTAACCAAAACATTGTCCCTATTTTCATAATTCTCCAAAATACCCTCAACACTGCATTACCAATGTATCATATTAGTAGTATAAGTAGCACGCATCTTTTCCTCTCAATTAACTAAACTCAACTTTATCTTTTATCCTGCACAAACATACCACATTGTGTATTAGCCATGTCTTTGATATGGGAAACAGTATTAGTAGTTTGTATTGTGTATGCCTTGCATGAGCTGCTAAATATGTGGAAAAGAAAAAAGTTCCCACCAGGTCCAAAGGGGCTTCCCATTCTAGGACATCTTCATTTGTTAGGGAAAAACCCACACCAAGATTTACAAAAACTAGCCAAGAAACATGGTCCACTTATGTTTATGCGACTAGGACTAGTACCTACATATGTTGCCTCGTCTGTTGATCTATCTGAGAAATTTTTCAAGACATATGGTCACATCTTTGCGGATAGGCCTCATAATGAAGCAGCTCATTATGTGGCATATGGGCAGAAGGATTTGATATTTTCAAAGTATGGACCATATTGGCGCAACCTGCGCAAATTGACCACTCTGCACCTTTTGACTAATCAAAAGATCAATTCGAATCAACCCATGAGAAGGCAACAAGTTGAGCTTATGATCGAATCGCTTAAAAATGAAGCTCGTGATCGCCTTGTTGTTGATCTTAGCGCAAAAGTTGCGACCTTGAGTACTGATTTGACTTGTTTGATGGTGTTTGGAAAGAAGTATATGGATGAAGATTTGGACAAGAGAGGATTCAAAGCTGTACTTCAAGAGGTTGTGCATCTATCCGTAACACCAAATCTTGGAGACTTTTTCCCCTTCCTTGGTGTAATTGATCTCCAGGGACTCACTCGTCGGCTCAAGGATCTTTCAAAGGTGTTTGATGACTTTCTTGAGAAGATTATTGATGAACATGTCCAGTCTTATGATCAAAAGCAATCCAAAGACTTTGTCGATATCTTGTTGGACATTATGCAATCAGGAGATACGGAGTTTCAGTTTGACCGTATCCGTATAAAAGCTCTCCTCTTCGTACGTCATTTAATTCCATCCCATTAAAATATGGAGTACTTATTATAAGGATTAATTTTTTTTCGTTTCCTTTTCTACAACAGGACATGCTTATTGCAGCAACTGACACTTCATCAACATCAATAGATTGGATACTAACAGAGCTTCTTAGGCACCCTCATGTGATGAAGAAACTCCAAAAGGAGCTGGAACAAGTGGTAGGCCTTGAAAGAATGGTAAAAGAATCAGACTTGGAGAATTTGAACTACTTAGACATGGTTGTAAAAGAGGGCATGAGGCTGCATTCTGTAGTGCCAATATCGCAACGTGAGGCCAGGGAAGATTGTGTAGTCGATGGCTTCCACATACGAAAGGGATCCCGAATTATGATAAATAATTATGCAGTTCAGAGGGATCCAAATGTTTGGTCCGAGCCTGAGAAGTTTTTGCCGGAGAGGTTTGTTGGGAGCAGTATAGATGTTCGTGGACACGACTTCCAACTTTTACCATTTAGTGCTGGCAGAAGAAGTTGCCCTGCAGTGGAGTTGGGGATTATCATTGTCCGCCTTGCGGTGGCGCAATTGATGCATTGCTTTGATTGGGAGCTTCCAAGTGATATGAAGCCTTGTGATTTGAACCTTGATGAGCACTTTGGGTTAGTAACATCGAGAGAAAAGCATCTAATGGTTATCCCTACTTATAGACTAAACGAATGATGAAAAGACTAATTTTCATTTACATACCAGGGTTGTACTGTGAAAATTTCAACCTCATCTGGGGTTCTACTTTTATGATTGTTGTGTGCTTCACCTACTATTCCGCAAATACTACAATAATAATTACTTCTATCCATGCCTAATTAGTTTTTTTTTTTTAATAATCTGACTATATATGCAGCTGAAAGTTAACTCTTCAGAATTAAAATTTACACATTTAAGTACTTAAGAAAATTAAACAAAATCTAAACTTCCACCATTTTGCTCTTTTCTTATTAGTTAGCTCATGAAGTTCCCTATAGATTTGCTGCGTTCCGTTATTTTATTTCAAAGGTTCTCGTTGTGCAGAGAAGTAGGGGAGGTGCAAACGGTAGCAAAAATTGAGTTGGCGTTAAGTTTTGAGATGGAAAGACCCATTCTTTTAGGGGTCATTTGGTAGAGTGAATTAGAAAATATAATGCTACGTGTTAGCTTTGTGAATTTGCTAATGTTTTGTTTGATACACGTTTTCATCTTATGTATAACTAATGTTTGTATTAAGTATATATTCTATATTCTATTTGGTATTAAGGCGTACTTTACTAATACATGAAAATCCATATTATTAGTAATGCAATGGATTCTAATGCATGCATCTCCATTAGAGCTTTGGAGCAAAATAAGTCATTTTTTAAATTAATTCACCAAAGTAAAATATTTTTTGAAACTTTACCAAACCAATATAAACGTTATTTCTAGTAACGTATTATGCTTTAAAAAAAGTTAACAGACCAAAAAGAGTTGTGGATGACGTTAGAATAGGAATCGTTACTGTCAGTAACGTTTTTGACATAAAACGTTATTGTGAGTAACAAGACTTTGCAACTCTACCACATCAGAATATCTGTATAAATCTAATGTTAAATTCGTTACTGCCAATTATATTTTAGCTTTAAAACATTACTCCGAGTAACAACAATACTATCATATCAACTCAAAAACCCGTGGCGTCAGAATTTTTGACATTAAAATCGTTATCAGTAGTCACCTTTTAAGATAAAAACGTTACTATGAGTAACGATTCTATCGAATCAAATTACGGACCTGCAAAGTTGGAATCATGATGATTGATTTACCAATAAAACGTTACTGCAAATAACGTTTTAGCTCTGTGATGTGACTGACAATAACAATTAACAACAAACGACATATATTACGAGTGATGACAAATTATTGTCACTGACAGTAACGATTCCTATTTTAACGTCATCCATAACTCTTTTTAATTCGTTAATTTTTTTTGAAGCATAATACGTTACTGAGAACAACGTTTATATTAGTTTGGTAAAGTTTTTAAAAAACATATAACTTTGGTGAATTGATTTTAAAAATGACTTATTTTGGTCCAGAGTTCCAATGCATTAAAATCCAGAGGTCTGGACCAAAATAAGTCATTTTTTAAATCAGTTCGCCAAAGTAGTATTTTTTTTAAAACTTTACCAAACTAGTATAAACGTTATTCCCCAGTAACTATTATGCTTTAAAAAAAGTTAACGGACCAACAAGAGCTGTGGATGACGTTAAAATAAGAACCGTTATTGTCAGTAATGTTTTTGACATAAAACGTTACTGTGAGTAACAATACTCTGCAACTCTGCCACATCAGAATCTTTGTATAAATCTGACATTAAATTTGTTACTGCCAATTATATTTTAGCTTTAAAATATTACTTCGAATAACAATACCATCAAATCAACTCAAAACTCTGTGGCGCCAGAATTTTTGACATTAAAGTCGTTACCAGTAGTCACTTTTTAAGAAAAACACGTTACCATGGGTAACGATTCTATCAAATGAAATCACAGACCTGCAAAGTTGAAATCTTGGTGATTGATTTACCAATAAAGCATTACTGTCAAAAACGTTTTAGCTCTGTGATGTGACTGACAATAACAATTAACAATAAACGATATTCCAACAAGTGATAACTCTATGATGTGACTGATAGTAATTTGTTGTCACTTGTAATATATGTCATTTGATGTTTATTGTTATTGTGAGTCACATCATAGAACTAAAACATCATTACGATTTTTAAATCACATTTTGATCATCGGTTTGAAAAATTGTAATTTCATATTTTGGGGGAAAACTTTCTGAAAACTATATTTTTTTTGAAAATACGATTTTGCTAACGCGTCCGAAACGCTGAATTTAATATGGTTGCATAGTTCATTTGTGTATATTGGACTCCAAACGAATTCGGGCACCCCGTCAAAGTTTGAATTGAACTTTAAAAAAAAAAACTTTTCTACAGATTTTTCTGCAATGTATATAGCAGTTTCGGACCCATTTTGCTTATTTATCATCTTGCCTATTAGGAGTTAAACCTTAAAATAGTATGGGAGCTTAAAAGTAAATTTTGTGGGAGCTTGAGAAGCTAGATTAACATCTATTCCTTGATTTTATTAAGGATTTAAGGTAAGAATTCACTCTTTTCTTATTAATTTCTTGATTAATTTCTCAAAACCCCAAATATCTTAGCACTTGATTTTTAAACTCAAAATTTAATTAATTTTTAATTGAATAGTATTTTTAATTATAATTACTAGTTTTTCATTAATTTAACCTTCAAAACAACTTCGATTCTTGATTTTAACCCAGATTTCAAAGATTTTACCTGGTAAAACTCAAAAATAGTTTTTCTTCGATTTAAACCTTGTTTTTTATTCGATTTAACTTGGGTTTTCAGCTTTAGGTTCCTTAAATATGGAAAACATGTTTTTGAAGTAAAGTTCTGATTTTGCCCTTCTTTTTTAGGAATTCGTTCCGGGGGTTTGTTTTAACCCCTAACCACAATTAGTCATTATGGATGTCGTTGGTTTTGTTTTAACGTGTATATTCCATATTTGATTTTTTTTGTGGGGTTCAGAATTTTTTGTGAAAATTAAGATCGTAAGTTCGAAATGTAGAGGACCGATTTTGACTTTTGAGGTAGGTTATGACTTAACTCTTTTAGACTGTGCTGGAAAGTAAATGATGGTAAAATATACATGTTAAGGGTGAGAACTAATCATGAAAAAATTATAATATATGTGTTGTGCCCGTGTTGGACCCCATATGTGATTTAACTGTCAAAATTGAGATATTATGTGATGTGTGTGACTGTGTGGAGTCCTATGTGATGTTGATAGCCTTGAATATATGTGAATAATCGTATTGTGTTGTTGAAATTCCTAATGTGGCACCATTGGTGTATTGTGATATATTTATGCTTGTTGTTATATGATACATGTGGAAAATCATGAGTAAAAATGAAAATAATGAGTGTATATTAGATCACGTGGCTGTGGAAATTAAAAGTATTATTATGGTTGGTTGTGGAAATATATCATTGTGATTGGTTGTGGAAATACTCATTGTGATTGGTTGTTAGCATTACATCCTCATATCATACTTATTCATGAAACTTTGGTACCACCGTGATAACATCTGAGAAACACTGGTAACACTTTTTATAAAAACCTCCCCAAGGGAAGTGTCGGGGAGTAGATATTGTAACACCTTATAAACCTTTCCCGAGGGATGTATCGGGAGGAGATATGAGATATGTGGATTGTATACAGGTTGACGAACCCCCCATGGATCCTGCATTGGTAGGCTTGCCTCTATAGGTGTATACGGGGATTGTACGATGATCCTGGAGGTTGTACGATGACCTCATACATCATCATCATAATGTACATTGCACTTACTTTATAGTGTATATTATGTTGTATTGTCATATTGATTTGCCCTCTATATAATTGTCTTATCTTCTTTTACTTGTATTTTTATGATTTTGTATATGCATTTTCCCCCTTGTTCTACTTATATGTAATATAATGTATACTTGTGTTCTATCTTAGTGTGATATTGTAATATATGTGATATATTAAAACTGTTAATGCAAGTGGTGTGGACTACCATTGCGGAATATTTTCTGATTGCAGGTAACGTGCCATCAGTATACATTTTATATGCTTTATTTACTACTTTGCTTAGTCGGCCTATGATACCTACTGAGTACAAGTGAACTGTACTCATGCCTACTGCACCCTTTCGGTACAGGTCCTAGCTCGAGTGCGCCTCAGCTTACTTAACTCAGGCAACTATTGGAGCTTCCAAGGTAGCGGTTAGACATTCATGCATCCTGAGTTCACCTATATCTTTCTATAGTAGTTATGTCTATATTCGTTGTATTCAAAGACAAATATTATTTCTTTATGGTTATTTTTCTGATGAATTTGACTCCTGAATTGTATCAGTAGTTCTTTCACTAGTGACACCCGATTTTGGGCATGATTGGTATTTTGAATAAGTTTTTTCCGCATTGTTATGATTACTTGTATAGTTCGGCTTCGTTCTAGAAGCCTTACCTTAGAGTATTTTTGTCTTTTTCTCTTTTTGTATCAGTTTGGATGATAATCTTACTTGTCAAGGTACGCCGCAACAAGTGCCATCATGACCCTCATTTTTGGGCCGTGACAAATTGGAGCATTATTGGATAAAGGATTTATCTTACCTAGTGTTTTGCCTTGGGGTGCTTTTGTCTTGTTTGTGAAGAAAAAGAACAGGTCTATGCGGATTTGGATTGATTATCGATAGTTAAATAAGGTGACGGGTAAGAATAAGTATTCTCTTTATCGCACTGATGATTTGTTTGATCAACTTCAGAGTGCTACAGTGTTTTTAAAAATTGATTTGACGAATTATAACCAGTTGAGGATTAGAGTTTCGTATATTTCGAAGACAGCTTTTTGGACTATATATGGTCATTATGGTTTCTTGGTCATGTTATTCATGTTGATCAATGCCCCTGCCGCGTTCATGGAGTTGATAAATCGGGTGTTTCAATTATATCTTGACTCCTTTGTTATTGTATTTATAAATAATATCTCAATTTATTCTAAGAGTGGGGTTGAGCATGAGGAGCATTTGCGGATTGTTCTTCAGAGATTAAGGGATGAGAAGTTGTATTCTAAGATCTCTAAGTGCGAGTTTTGGTTGGAGTTTGTTTCTTGCTTGGGCCATTTGGTGACTAAGAAAGGTATTATGGTTGATCCAGCCAAGGTTGCAGCTGTTCGTAATTGGGCTAGACCTATTTCGCCCACCAAAATTCAGAGTTTTGTTGGCTTGGCAGGTTAATATCGGCATTTTGTTGAGGTTTTCTTATCTATTACAGCTCCTTTGACTAAGTTGACCCAGAAGAAAGCTTTTTTTCAATGGTCTGATACTTGTGAGTCGAGCTTTCAAAAGCTCAAGGATTTCTTAACTTCAGCATCTATATTGGATTTGCCCAAGGAGGACGGGAGCTTTATCTTATTTTGTAATGCTTCAGGTGTTGGATTGGGAGAGGTATTGATACAGGAGGGCAAGGTTATTACTTATGCATCTCGTTAGTTGAAGCCTCATGAGAGGAATTATCCTACCCATGATTTGGAGTTGTGTGCAGTTTGCCTTGAAGTTGTGGAGTCAATGCTTGTATGAAGTCCGTTGAGAGATCTTCTCAGATCATTGTAGCTTTCAATACTTCTTCACCTAGCAAGATCTTAATATGAGGCAGCATTTTTGGCTTGAGTTTCTTAAGGATTATGAATTAACTATTCTTTACCATCCGGGCAAGGCTAATGTGGTTGCGGATGCCTCAAGCCGAAAGTCGATTAGCATGGGTATCTTGGCACATCTTTTAATCCAAGGGAGGCCTTGGGCCTTAGAGGTCCAGTCTTTAGCTAACTAGATGGTTAGGCTTGATATTTCAACACTTGTGTCACGCCACAAAATCTCATCGGGTCAGACTGGCACCCGAAGCAGAGAAGGCCCGGGAGAACCCGTTCAAATACCTGTACTTTCACTTACATGTCACCAGAAATTTGGACAGCACTTCGTTGCATATAGAAGGGTCTAATTACCTATATCAGCACAACACGCACAAATATATATATATAATACTTAGCCGTCGGGGCCACCACATATACAAATATAACATCACTATATAAACTCCCATGACTTTACCCTTCCTTATGTCTACAAAGCCTCTAGGATATACATGACATAACTAGGGTCGGGACAAACCCCCGCCCACACATGACTCCTGTACAATAACAAAACATCAGGAACCGACTCGGAAAGCTCCGAAGCAAACTGGAGCTCACCAACAATAGTTGTATGACCTGGCTCTTATCTATGCTGTGAATGAGCTGAAGCACCTGTGCCTGCAGCATGAAATGCAGGTCCCCCGTGAGGGACGTCAGTACGAAATATGTACTGAGTATGTAAAGCTGTAAATAATCATATGTGATATAGGGGGATCAAGAAAATCAGACGCAAGTGAATAAATCATAATAGAAGTGAACCACACTTCATAAACACTTTTAGGATCATGTACATTATCATTAATCTGAATTGGGTTCTTGAATTCAAACACATTTGTGGAACAGTATACATTCGTTCATTTCATTCTTTACAATTATCATTCGTCATTACCTCCTTTTCCCGAACCTCCAACCACCTAACAATAATCAATACTATATCGTACAGTGACCATTAGGATGCCCCCAGTACATATCAACTGGGATCGACTTATGCTAGGCTTATGCCCCTGGGATACCACCTATAAACACATAAATAGGGATCGACCCATGCTAGGCTTATGCCCCTGGGATACCACCCACACGTATATCAAGTAACACACATAAGAGATCTTTCCAATAACTTAGTTCAAAAGCTTTTGAGATTATTACATTAGTGTTCATGCCAATATAGTACCTTTGGAACAATGATACATCAATAGGAATCAAGTAATAGACCTTCTATACAATAACAATGTCATAAAGACTCATTGGTACATCAACAATGTGTTTCAGAATCATCAATATCACAATAATGAAATAGGAGCCTTTTGGTATATCAATGAAACATTTTGACACTTTATAGAATGGAAACAACTTCGTTGGTAATGTAGAACAATACATGTTTTTGGACAACCTCGGAATCTTACTTGATGGAACATTGATATTTTCATGCCAAAGAACATCGTTAGAGTCTGCTTTACATACCTCGTTGTAGATTCGGATACCAATTCAACACAACTTCCAGCCTTTACAAATCACTTATCTACAATGAAATGTTTGGCATCTAGTATTAGCAACCCAACACCACAATTCTCTTCCATAATTCCATACAACCAATATTTGCAAAACATTCCAAAAACCAACTTGAACAATAGGTTTATGTGTATATATATGTATAATCATCATTTCAATACCACATCATCAATACCACATCATCACACCAAATCCCTTCACAATTCAACATAATCCAACATCATTTCCCAATCATCTTTCAACAACAATCACATAACATACTTCTTATGCTTACGTGCATATATATATATACATATCCATATAAATAACACCAACATAATTTACATCCTTACCATAAAATGGCCCTTTTGATTACGAAGTCCTGTTGGCACAAATAAGGGGTGCTTCTCGAAGCCCTCGAGACAGTGAACACAACTACGAAATCAATTTGGATTTTCTACGGTTGAATCACAAGATAATTGGAGTTGAAATTAGGCTAGGGTTTCTTATTTTCAATAATTTGATGATAATTGATGGCTATGAGACTAATTATATGTATATAATGACCAATTTTCATCCATGAGGTGATGGAAAATGACCATATTGCCCTTAAAAATTTAAGTAAATCCGAATCTGTCCATGGTGGACTGTTTTGACAGGCTAAAGTAAATCGGCCATAACTCTTTGATCCGATATTGGATTTGGGTAAAATTGGTATTGTTCGATAGATAATTCAAAGGGATTTCATTTCATATAAAGTAGGCCACCCAGTTCGTCCTGTACAAGGAGTTATGATCGTTTGAAGTTGACCCTAAAAATCTGTTTTGAGAGGCTGAAGTAAAATGAGTATAACTCCTTACTCAGATGTTGGATTTGGATGAAACCAATTGAATTGGAAATAGGACTCAAAGATATTTCTTTTGATAGGTCGCAGCTCTCCCAGTTCATTATATTGAGGGAGTTATGATCGTTCAAAGTCGACCCAAAAAACTGGCAGGCCTCAGTAGTTTGTGTGCAGGAAATTTTCCTGCACATTTACGCAAATCAAACGCAAGTCAAGATACGCAAGTCAATCGGCGGCTGCTGGAGACCGAGGGGGCTGGTCGTCATTTGGGGGAGAGGAGGCCGAACAGAGGGTGCCAGCGGCGGTGCTGGGCTGGTTTGTCGCGGTTGGAGATGGAGATGGAGATGGATGGCAGCGATGGGGTCACCTTGTTGACGTTGTTTGTTCGTCGGAGGTGCTGAGACGGAGAGGGTCGTCGGTCGCTTGGGTCTGACCCGAACTGGACGGCGGAGCGGTTGGGTAGGATCTCGCCAGAGCTGGCGTCGGAGTTGGGGTTTACGGCGGAGGTGGATGGCTATTTCTGTGGCGGAGGTGGCGGCACTGTTTCGCCGATGGCGGCGCCGGGCGGGTGTCGTTGAGGTATGAACGGAGGGAGGCGGATCGGAGCCGGAGGTTGGCGAAGGGGTGGCGGCGGGGAGCGGCGACGGGGGGCCGGATGTCGGAGCCGGAAGTCGGATCGGACTCTTCAAAAATGTCAATAGGTGCATGTCGGATACTCCTAATAGAGGGTGCCAGCGGCGGCGCTGGGCTGGTTTTTCTGTATGACTGTTTCCCAAAATTTCAAATACATAGTTTTATCTTTCTTTTTACTTTTTTTTTTTTCAGATAATAAAAGGGGGGTCGGATCGGATCGGTCCACATGAGCGACCCATGATCCATAAAACTGCATTTGTTGAATTATGGGTCATGGTCGCCCATGTGGACCGATCTGACCCCTTTTTTTATTATCTGGAAAAAAGAGTTTTTCCAGATAATAAAAAAAGGGGTCAGACCGGTCCGCATGGGCGACCCATGACCCATAATTCAATAAACGCTGAAATGAATAATAACCCTAGAAGCCTCTCCTTTTCTATTCTTCAATATTTATTTAAAAACTAGAATTAATATTTTACAAAGAAAAAGTTGATCGCTAAATAAAATATTTTTTTTTAAAATAAAGCGTACCGACGAAAGTTTGTTGCTAAATCCGTTGCTACGAAATAATTAACATAACGACCAATATTTCGTTGCTAATTTGTCACTAAATTTAGGCACCAATTTTTTTTGGTATTATTTAGTGAAGGAATTACAATTCGTCACTGATTCGTTGCTAATAGCATATCAAAAAATTGAGCTGCTATGTATGAGACCAAATTGAATGTTTCGTTGCTGATCCGTCGCTATATAATGACGAAAATCGATCTGTCAGTAAATTTCGTCGTTAAACACAATTTTTTTTTTGTAGTGTACCTCCATTGGAGGAGCTAACCGAAGAGCTAAGTAAACAAATTTAAGAAAAAATTTACTATATATACTAGGATAAGTGGTCGGATTATTTGGGCCGAAGTGTTTTGTATCAGGCCACATTTGGGCCGGACTATTGTAGAACTTGGGATACAAAGTGCCCATTTAGAACTTAAAAGCCATTTTAATGAGAATTCTATCTACAACAAAATTTCTTATTTTAAGTACGTTAATATGTACATTAATATTATTATACTGGTTAAACAAATTAACAGCAACAAATTTGACATCGAAGACTAGATGTAAAAATTTCAAATTAACAGCAACAAATTAATAAAATAAAAAGAAGACTAGGTCTGAAAATTTCTAACAAATTTGACATCGAAGACTAAATCTGAAAATTTCAAATTAACAGCAACAAATTAGTAAAATAGAAATTAGACTAGATCTGAAAATTTCAAAGACAGATATTTCAAAAAAAAACTATAAATGAGTAATCAGTATTATTGCAAGCATAGAAACAAAACAAGAATTCAATCTTCAAATCAAATAGAACAGATTTGACATAAACTAAAGAAGTATGAATTCATAGAGTTAAACGTATCGGCACTTCAAAACAACAAGAACAGAAACACACGATTTAAACTTAAGTAATCTTTAAAGCAAGAAGAACAGATCGACACAAAATAACAATACAGGCATACATAAATATCTATATAATAAAATTAAAATTAAAAGAAGACTTAATCTGGAAAACTTAGATAAAAAATAAATGACAAAATTCCTAAATTCATGAGAACTTTTATGGAAACTTTTGATGGATAGGTGAGTCCTAATGTCGATAATAATTAATTAAAAGTTTCAAACTTTATTTAGCTTTCCTCCTAACAGCAGTAGATTTGAATTTAAGAAAAAAAAAACAAATACAAAAATCACGATTAAATTTTACTTATAATTACAGAAGTCAAATATCCACGGCATGATTTTTGGGGGGGGGGGGGGTATACCCAACAAGTTCAACTATATTAATTAGGTGATGTCTATTCTCTATAAATAAAAATATTATCATTGTGTACAAAGGATATACAATATATTCATTACATGAATTTTCTTTCACCACGTTGTTAAGAAAAGGGGTATATAGAGAGAGAAGCTAATAGCAAAGTTTACATTGGATACAATCAAAAAACTACAATCGAGAAAATACTGCTGTGTTACGATTGACACTTGACAAATAATATTTCAAGTGCGAAGATATTTAAAATGTGATTCAAATTTTTGGCGTTTCTTTAAAAGGTTCCATAATAAAAAATAATTTTTTTTACGTATTTTCTCAAATTATTAGATAATTACTTTTATAATATTTAAATTAAAAAAATCAATTATTAAGGAATCCTAAAATATATACTAAAAAAAATATATATGATTAGATATAAGATCCTTTTAATCAACTGATTATTTAGTTAGTAAATAACCTTTCGGCGAAATTTTACGTAGATTATAACATATCGTCGTTGTCTTATTTGTTATCTATGTTATACTTCACCAAGGGATTGCTATTCCCGACATGTAGATTTATATTGTCTAAATATCATATGTATCATGATAATTGATAAATATTAAATTCTTGTTATCCGCTTTATTTGAAGATATTTTATAAATTAATTTTATCTTTATGATCAAATGTGATAAACTTTATGTATCTATTTTGTTTGTCTAATTTTTGATTTGGCATCAAGTTAGATTATTTGTCTCTTACGAGCAAGTGAAAATGACATCAAGTAAGATTATTTCTCTCTACGTTTATATGATATCTTTCACATTTTGATATTCAATATTTCTGATTTGAACCAATAAATTCTCCTAGTTTTTTTTTTTGTAATAGAGATAATACATCAACCCCCCCGCCCCCCTAAACTTGTCACTCCAACTCACTTTAACACTTAAACTTAACACGCGTTTATTTACCCCCTTAACATATTTAAAATGAATTAATTTCACCCCTAATGCTGACGTGGCATTTAAAAAAAATGTGTGATTTTTTTATTTTTAAAAACCTACACACACACACATATATTAAAAAAAAAACCTCATTTTCTTCTAACCCCCACCTCCATTACACCCCACCCTAATTCCCTAATTCTCTTCCCAACCAAATCCACCACCCTCCCCCAACCTTAACCCCAATTACTCCTCCAATTACCAAATCTGTTACCCTCAACTTCAATTTCTTCTCCTTCAACAACTTAGATCAATAAAAAAAAAGAATGAAATTGATTTTGAAAATTAAAAAATTGACATGATTTGAATGTTTGGTTATTGATTTTAGAGAATTTGTTGTTGATTTTGATAAAATTTATAAGGTGGGTTGTAGTGTTTGATTCAAATTTTGATAGGTGGAGAAATTGGTGGTGATGGGTATATATATACTATGTGGTGGTGGTGAGGTGATGTGGTGGTGTGGTTGGTGGACAACGGGGGAGAGGTGGCGGTAGCTTTTATATAGGGGTGGGGGTGTTTGCAGGGGTTGGGGGGGAGAGGATGGGTGGTTGTGAAGAAGATGGAAAATGGGAGGTGGGGTAATTTTCTTAATTTAATTTTATATTTATTTAAAAATATGTATGTATATATATATATATATATTATGTGGTGGTGGTGAGGTGATGTGGTGGACGGCGGGGGAGGGGTGGCGGCAGTTTTATATATGGGGGTGGGGGTGTTTGCAGGGATTGGGGGAGGGGGAGAGGATGGGTGGTTGTGAAGAAGATGAAAAATGGAGGGAGGGGGGTAATTTTCTGAATTTAATTTTTTATATATTTTAAAATGTGTGTGTGTGTGTATATATATATATAAAATATTTTAAAAATACTTTATTTATGTGGCTCCGACGTGGCGCTGATGTGTCAGCGAGTGTGATGCACTCTCCCTCGTGAGAGTGGTATTATATAATAAGGGGTGAAATTAATTCACTTTAAAGATGTTTAGGGGGTAAATAATTATTCATAAAGTTTAAATGCTAAACTAAGTTGTCGGGACAAGTTCAGGGGGGGTTTGATGTATTATCTCTTTATAAAACTTATAAATATACTAGGGTATAAATTGAAAGAATTAATTATTTCAAATTTTAATTGGAATAACAAATTAAAGTAAAAATTAATTCATTTAACTCTTAAAATAGTTCAATCATCAAATTAATTGAGACCAAAAACGTATTTGATAAAGAACATAAATTTACGGATCAGGTCTCTAAAATTTTGAGATACGCATAGGTGGAGATTCGGAGTACTTTCCGATTTTGATAGGGTTTTACCAGGGATCGACTTTTAGCCCTTTTTTATTTGCCTTGATGATGGATGTTTTGACGTGGCATATTCAAGGGGGATGCCTCGGTGTATGTTATTTGCTGATGATGTGATGTTGATTGACGAGACTCGAGAAGGAGTTAATGATAAGTTGGAGATTTAGAGACAGACCCTGGAGTCTAAAGGATTTCAGTTTAGCAGGACTATGACGGAGTACTTGGAGTGAAAGTTTAGTGTTGTGTCGCAGAAGGCTGACGTGGTTGTGAAGCTGAATTTTCAGGACATTCAGAAGAGAGAGAGAGAGAGTTTAAAGTATCTGTGGTCTGTGATTCATGGAAATGGTGAGATTGACGAGGATATCACGCATCGCATTAGAGCAGGGTGGTTGAAATAGAGGCTCGCTTCGAGAGTTTTATGTGATAAGAAGGTGTCCCCTAAGCTTAAAGGTAAGTTCTACAGAGTGGTTGTCCGATTGACTATGTTGTATAGAGCGGAGTGTTAACCAGTTAAGAAATCTCACATTCAAAAGTTAAAGGTGGCAGAGATGAGGATGTTGTGATGGATGTGCGGCCAAACCCAGAAAGATAGGGTGGGGAATGAGATTATTCGGGAAGAGATGGAAGTGACTTTGGTGGAGGACAAGATGCGAGAAGAGAGGTTGCGTTGGTTCGGGTACGTGATGAGGAAGGGTTCTGACGCTCTAGAGCAGCTTACGGAGGACATGACCCTTGATAGAAAGATGCGGATTAGGGTAGAGGGTTAGAGGGTGGGAGTGTGTCGGTAACAGTAGTGGAGTGTTATTTATTTGTATCTGAAGTGTCTTGTTCATGGTGTTGAGTGATGTCTGTGGTGTCAGATGTAGAGTTTTAGTATTATTTTGTGGCTCTAGTACTATTATCTTGTGGCTAGTGTTGTTAGTTTATTTTGCATATTGTACAAGTTTATATGCATTTCTGTATTGTAGTAACACATCTGTAATTTTTTTTAAAAAATTATTTTAATATTTTAGATGAATACAAATTTTAGTCTATATAGATTTATGTGGTACATATATTTTAAGGAAAAATTCTATTGTGTATATATATAATGTGTATGGTCTTGGCTGGTGGGTTAAAGGATAAGTGAAAAATTTATTAGATTTATATATGTATTATTTTGGTGCAAGTGGGGGTCACTTTATTATTTGTTTTCTCTACAAAAATACTTTTAAAAGAAAAAGGAAAAGATGAAAGGAAAAACCCTGACCATCTTTATTAAACCAGCCCCCTTTCTTCTTTCTCCTTTCTCTCTCCTCTTTCTTTAATGCCATTGCCATAGCTTCCACCGTCGACAAAGATCACCAACAAGCGAAATCCCCACTGGCATCACCGCCCTTTCTTCTTTCTCCGCCTTTCCGTCTCTCCACTGCTCTAGCCAGCCGCCCCTTTTATTTTTCTCTCTCACTATTCTCTTTATCCACTAGTTCAGCCACCACCGATGATCCAACCACAAGCAAAGCTCACTACTGCTCCAGCTGGCAAACCATACTAATACCACCAAATAGATTTGGGTTGGAAAGAGGGAAAGGTCAATGGTTTCTCATCATTGATTTTGAAATATTAAGTCGGTATAGTGATTATCTATCGAATTGTGTAAATTAGAAGTTGGCAAAGCAAAGATTACACTCCCGTGGGTTGAATTGTTTGATACCTGTGGTCCTACCATTAGCTAGGAAGACATCAAAGGTATGTAAAGCTAAAACCTCTTTCTTTATAGCATATCGCCTAAAGTCACATGTTTCTCCGAAAAGAGTCTGCATAAGTTGTGTGATTACCTATATAAATAGAGCGTTCACGTTACACGTTAAGCACACGACTACATGTTTGCCTTATCCGTACATCTTCATGTTCTTGTCATTTGAATGAACTTGTCTCTATACTTCCTGCGTCCTTCGATTGAAATCATGAGGTCAATACTCCTGGCGAGTTATGTACCTATAGAGTTCTAACATTGCTATGTTCGTATCTATAAGAAATTCTTAGAAATCACGTTTTATATATATATATAGCGACATGTTGTAAGATAATACAAAGACCTCGTATTTATATAACTCGATACTATTAAATAAGTTAATCATTTATGAAAAGTATTACTCGAATGGTTAAACAATACTTGTCATAATATACCGTCATAGGCTTCCAAGGCACTACTTGATAAGCACTAATGACGAGAGGGTACATAGGTTTGGCCTGGCAAATTCTCTAGACGTGATTATGTGCATAGAATTGAGACCAGACCACTATAATGGGCCCGAGCATCGTGGCACACCTGCCCTTGTGGCATCATTTGCATTTGGAGTCATCTGGACTAGTTCCCCTGACTCGAGCCAATATATGACACATATGGCCTGTGGGCACACCCTTATAGTGAGTCCCTAACGAGGGGCGTACCCTGTATCAGACTGCGATTACAGTTATATGTATGAAATCTTAGTCAGGAGTATCTGGGTAACACATATGACATATAATGCCCTTGATAGGCCATCACATGATTATTTGTATTAAAAGTAGGTACAAGACATCAATTAGGCAAATTACTAGGATTTTATAATGATGACTTACTCGTAAGCGCTTATATGATAATGTAATAAGGTAAATCATATGTAATAGTTTATATGGAGAATTTGGCACCTATCTCTCATAAGCTTTTGTTTCATATAAGAGTTTCTAGTAGTCAATTGTCTGCAGTTGCTCATTTTGTTGTTTGATTCATTGAGCATACTTACACATATGCTTGTTATTTTTTCCGCTTTATATACTAGTACATATTTCATTTGTACTAATGTCCCTACGTTGGGGGAACTACATTTCTGCAATACAGGATCAGGTCTATTGATGAACAGACTTCTAAATTAGGCATTTATTCGTATTCAGTAAAGCAGTCGGTGAGCTCGTCTCTTACCTAGGGCTATTATACGCCGAGTACTATTTAATCGTGTGTCTAGTTATAGTTTGGATATATAGGAGCCCTTCCCCGACCACCTCCCCTAGTACAGTTATAATTTCTGTTAGAGGCTTCGTAGACAGAGATAAGTTGTCATACGTGGTCATAGTTTCATATGTTTGTAACTGATGAGTGTTCAATGGGATAGAATTGGTTTGTACATGGCCCCTTGTTATTGTCTATGAGTAGTAACTCCATACTTTATATATGTCAGTCATATAGCTCATGCTCACTCGATTTTTGTCCATCCTGTTGTAATACCCCATATTTTCTTAGCTCATTTAACTCTCAGTCTATGAATTATTCAGTATAAAAATTTTGAAATACTCAGTGTTTTTCAATTTAGAGCCTGCGAATGCGTAGGGAATTCAGTCAGCTTTCCAATGATATGCAATTTGCCCAAATCCAATACTCGGGCGAATTGTTAGAATAGATTATGTAAAAACAGTGGCTCACCGCGATTAGGTCGCATCGCGGTGAGTATTGCGATGAGAAATCCATTGCGTCGCGCTAAAGGCCATTTCAACATTTGTGAATTTCCAGTGGGTCATCGTGATTTTACCGCATCGCGGTGAAACTCAAAACGGCAATTGTCACGATCTAGAGAGTCACCGCGATTCCACTGCATCGCGATGGCTATAGCGATGACTCATTCACTGCGTTACTGTGAGGCCTTAATCGGCGTTCCAATTGTGGGACTTTAGATCCCAAGGGCAACTTAGACTTTTTCCATGACCCAGATCAGCCTTAAACACGAAATTTATCCCTAATTGGCCTAAATATATCTTTATTCACTCAATTTTCCCCAAATTTCATCATTCTTTCTCAAAACCAAGAAACTCTAGTTTCAAAATTCAAGAACAAAGCTCAAGAATTTTTCAAGAACCTCTATGGATTAACATTCTAAGGTATGTTAGGTGTTCATTTATGGGTTCCTTTCACCCATAGAGTCCAAGAATTTGTTTTTAAAACTTTAAGATTCATGATTTATGATTACATGCTTGGAATTAAATATATTCAAGTTCATGTTAGTAATTGGGATCCAATTCATGTTTGATTATAAGTTTCCATGAAATTAAGATAGTTATGTGATGGATTATATGAATTGCATGCTGAACCTTTGAATGTGAGATTGATTATTATATCTATGATGCTTATATATGACTTTTATCATGTGAAATATGCCATGCTCCCCATGTGTTGGATAAAATGCCTAACTGAATGAAATAGTGTCATTATACCATGATAGCATGTATCCCCATTCATGTACAAGTTAATGCATTACAAGTGTTTGATGAAATATCTAAGCAAGTGAATTATGAACATATAGCCATTGTCGTGCTTTCAAGATTATATTATGCTTTACTCTTCATGCTATCGAGTCTTGGGGGTATTTAATACCCGATAATTTAGTTGTATGACTAGAGCTAGTGTCAGTTATAGAATAGTCTCAGTCATATCACGACTAGTAGTACTCTCAGTCAGTTATAGAACTCAGTCAGTTACAGAACTCAGGAAAACTCAGTAAGCTCAGCATCAGTCCAGTTCAGTTCAGTATAATCAGTTCAACGTCTTTCAGATGTGAGTTGGATACAGCACCGAGTGAACCCAAGGACGAGGGCTCACTTGCCAGTAGAGGGTGCGATCCGTAGAAGAAATTCTTGCATTTCAAAACTACGTAGCCAACGTAGGTTAAGACATCAACCTGCTAGTTGAGGGTTGATGAGGTGCCTTAACTTGCCAGATGAGGGTTTTTACCATTCTCATTAGAGTACCTTCCATATGAGGGTAACTCTCAACTTGTCTTTATCCGTGGCACGGTATTAAAACCCTTTCAATTGGAGTTATAGATTGGACCCCAACTCAGCTATCTTATCTTATTTGGGGCATGTCGGTTAGATAATTACCTTTCACAATCTCAATATCAGTCTTCAAAATAGAACTCAGTTCAGTTCTACAGAATTAGAACTGTCAGATAAAGTCAATCAGTATCAGTAACTACAGTTATCAGTAATCTTATGTTATCAGTTACTCAATATTTAGAATTCAGTACTTAGCTTCAGATAAGCTCAGTTATAGCATATATGTATGCCAGTACTGCATACCCAGTATTATCAATAGTTTCAGTTATTCATGTACTCTTATATTCGGTTACTCTATATCAGTTAGCCAGTTCTTGTTCATGCATATGAACCCTTGTACTCAGTCTTACCTTATCTAGCATACCAGTACGTTCCATGTATTGACATATATTCTTTCTTTGCGCTATGATGTCTTATATCATAGGTTTGGACTCTCAGGTTCCCGAAGGCGCATAGTCAGATTTTGATTCAGCCAGCAGTAGACTTAGTAGTGAATCCTCATCATTCAAGGATATTCTTTTATTTTATTATTTCAGCTATTTTCGTATATCAGTAGATGGAGTTAGTTGGGGGATTGTCCCATTCAACTCCACTTTTAGATAGTTCAGATTAGAGGTTTTTCAGACTAGTTTTCAGTTAGTATTCAGTTTTATAGATTTTATCACAGATGTTATATTATATCAGTATTTCAGATATTTTGAACCTTATGACGTTTTAGCCTATTATTCCATATTTTACAGTATATTATTCAGTGCTCAGTTACAGATATCAGTCATGGGTTATCTTGTGGTCCTTCGGGGTCATAAACACCGTGTAATGTCTGGGGTACAGACTCGAGGTGTTACACCCGCCTAGGATAGAGGCATTGAAAAAAGTGTTATCAAAGCCCTAGGTTTATGGTGTCCTAGGGAGTCTGCGAAGCTGTGTCTAGTAGAGCCCCACTTATGGATGTGTTGTGCACCACATTTATAATGGGGGAGTTGCTTAGGCATTTAGGATTTTGGACTTTTTTTTTCATTATCTACATCGTGCAACAAAGCTAAGTTATAAAGAGTTACTTCTGATTCATATTCTATTTAATCTTCATACGAATTCATCCTATTAAGGGTAACCTTAAATCAAGCCAATGGGCAAGATACTAGCATTTCAAAAGGAAGTTTACAGCTAAAAGCTCAGCCATAAGACTCAAACTAAGATTCGAGATAGTTTGCTAAGTTTGACATTTCTGGTTTACATTTGCTTATAGAATAAATATAGAGAGAGATTCAGATGGACTTCACTTTTATAATTGCATTGGTTGGTTATTGTAGTAGGACCTATAGGGGGATTACTCATATGACTATTCAGTTAAGGGTTGTTTAACTATGGAGATAGGAAGTGGCATTTTCTGATATAAATGTTTCAAAAAGTTTAGTGGTTTTCAAGTTCTAAAGCTTATCCACATGATCCCTCTAATACTTATAGGATTTAAGTACATGGAGTATGTTCAGTATTTTCTTGGTAATATACCCATAAGCTTTAGTATAATGTATAATTTAAGAGTAGAGGCAATCAAATTGGGTCTTTATGAGTTTAGGTACACGAGTAGATTTCACTGTTAGGTAAATTTATCTCGCCAGTGTTAAATAAAGATACCCCTAGCTAGTCAACTAGGCATAGATGCTTTATAATATATTTTCTTTATAATATATTTTTCTAGGCGAATGTATAGACCATTCCCATATAATACGTGCATTTGATTACGTTGAGTAGGCAATGACCTATATGTTTGAATCATTGTAAGACTAGCAAGCTCAAGGATAAGTGTTGTTATTATTTTGTAGGAATATGTGAGTATGGATTATCCCATTGTGATTTGAAAGATTAGAGTTGAAAATACCTAGAGTCAAACATAAACTAAGAGTTGTCATTTGTGTCTGGAATAGATCAAAACATAGTATTGGTTAATTAGTTATAAGAGGAAAAATTATTACATTTGAAGAATAGTAAAATATTATTTGAACATCTTAGACTACGTATATACGCAAATAGCGCGCCTACATAGAGTATGACTTTTATGGGGAAAAAATTATAGAAATATGATTATATAACTTTAGTGGGTTGCGGTGCCACATTGTGAGGAATAATGTTATCATCACCTTGATGTCTAGTACCCTTTCTATACAAAGTCAATTAGTAGGGCCTTTCGATAAGAGATACATTGGTCTAGTACGATGCTTAAGAATGCACCTGCATCGAAGGAAAAGAATATATCTGGAGATGTATAGATTGCCCATAGTAGATTACAAATGTCTTACAATATAAAAATTATTTTTTCATTTGATTTCACATGGTTGTACTTATTTGTAAGGTGTCTTTGTGGACTAACTAGCTGCTTCCTTGATATTGATGAAGTTTATAAGATTTTCTCTCTAAGGAAGGGATGGGATGTATGTCTTCACCTGATACATGTTCAGCATAAACTACTGATATTTAGCCTGAATAAAAATATATTGGATTACCCTTAAACAATATTAATAATATCCGGTTCTTATGTTCGAATATATATATATATAGAGCGAGAATTTTCTAGGGCCAAAAAGAAAAATAACTTGGTTACATAGATTCCAAAAAATAAGAAAATATGGATAAGAGTAGCCTTTGCATTATTTGAAACCAGTAGGAGTATGCTCGCATGTAAATTATGATTACATAACTCCCTGGAAATCCTCATAGTTTATAAAGGAACTAGATGCCAACAAGATTGAGTTGGCATGAATTCAATATGTATGTGTTATAGCTAACTTGTTTGCAAGATTATATGTATTGCATGTATGCATAACTCACAATTAGTTTTATTATTTCCTGTTTATTACCGTGACAATATAATAGGCAGCCATGCAGATGGACTTTTGCCTCTAGAATGCTATATGTAATCTCCTTCAAAATACACACACATATATATAAGCGTCTATATTTGTATATGATATGCTGATGTGGATTTGTAGTTTGGTGTTGTATATGTGTTTGTTACATTATTGTGGAAGACTACACTCTACTTCTTTAGTCCTTTAAGAGCTGCTTTATAGTTTTCCTGATCCCGGAGATTTCAAATATCCTCCATTTAACATCTTGAAAAGTAAATTTGGTATTAATTAGTAGTGGTGGGATATCCTTGAAAAATATTATAATTTGCTTTTGTTGCTAGAACATCATGAATGACCAACTTAAAAAGTTCCTATATCTAACTTTATCAGAATGTTCATAATCTATACCTAAGTGTTACATGTATGCATATTGTTACGATTACCTACATCCGTCCTTGCTCGCTGGAAATTCATAGTGGTTGTAGATATCATTTTACTAGTCCTCTTTCTAGTCTGCAACTTTAGTTTATGGGAATTTTAGTCCATTTTCAATGATCCATGGACAAGAGAGATTGACTCTTGTTGTGCTTCTTTTTTGAAGAAAGTGCTCTTATTCCTATTCGACATGTGCTTTCTAGTTGCAAATAGGTCGTTGAGAGTATGTTGTTTCACTCTGAAATATAGTCATATAACTTCTTTATATTATGGATGACTAGTTTTTTGTCCACATAATATGTCTTTGGTGTGATAGGGCCCTACCTATCCCTACATCTTTTTCCTTCAATTTCATTTTAATTAGTCGAATGTTGCCGGAGTAACAGTTGTTTTTTTTTACTTGAAAGAAATATTAAGTTCAATGTGGCTTATTAAGATGGTTAGTTTGTGCCTCAATGGATATTCCGTTGGACTTTAGATGTTGTGTTTTCTGAGGCACAGGTTTTGGAGGTCTTTTTCTTTGAAGGTAAAACAAAGTTTGTCTTAAAAAAGGAAATAAATAGAAAAATAATTTCCCGAATGTTGAGAATATATTCTAATCTGAACTGTGCGATAATAATTTTTGATCTGGGCTCTTAGTGAATATTAGGAGACAACATATAGTAATGCTCGTTACTTTTGTATTTGATCACTGATATTATTATTGGAAAAATTTGTACGCTTAGTATTTATTGGATAATGGTGGCTCCAACATGAAACCATTTAGTGTTGGTGTTCCCCAGCATTGTTCTGATATGGTCTCTAACGTAATTATTGATAATTAGTATTACATTTCAAGTGTAAATGAGAGTCCGTTTTTGCTAGGATGCAAGAGAGTAAATCAAGATTTGTTAAGATTTATGCATCAAGCACTTTCACTAGTTCATTTGTTTATATAATTGTACTATAAATGTTACGATACAATTCATTTTTCTACACGTTATATATATACATATATATATATATTGCATATTATAATGTATAACTTGTAGGTTGGATAAATTATTTGCTTAATATGTCACCTTAATCATGATATAGTTATTTGAGAATCATAATTTCACAGGGTACACATTTAGAAATATCAAGGGCCTATTTGTTTGTATAAGATCCAATTATTTGTTTACATCTAAATATTTATCTATGAGTCTTATAACCAGTATTAGGTGTTGTGATTAGCGTACTTGCTTGTTATGTACTTTTAAAATAATCCTAGAATCCATGTATTAAGTATTAAGATGATACCTGTCTATATGATCTAATGACAAATTTCATTATATAATTCATCTGTTTACATATTAAATTTTTAGCTCACATGTTCACATGCTATTTATCGTTCATATATTAATGTGTGATAGGTTTCAGAGTTTACTTCATAAGTTATACATCTGCTAAATTTTATATATTTATAAGTTAATTTTTTTTTTAGACTCAGATTTTCATATGGGTATATGCACTTCATGCTTATTTGCTAACATATTACAGTTATTGTATGATTTGATGGATTAGACAGGTATCACTTACCGGGGACTAACGGAAACAACCTCTCTACTTCTTCAGATGTAGTGGTATGGACTGCGTACATTCTACCATCCCCAGACCACTATGTGGGAATATACTGAGTTTATTGTTGTTGTTGTAGACAGGTATCACCTAGGGAAGGCGTCAAGTGGCTCTATAGAATCAACAAGTTAAGCCCTAAGGGTATAAGGAGAAACAATGATGCATGACTCTTATATTACCACAATTAAAGATAATCAAGGAGACCTAAGTGGGATGATAGCCTCCAGATAGAGCTACAATGCACCTAATATTCTTTATGTGTATACCTCCCTAACATTTTGAGGATATGATTTATTCATATGATCCCAAAAATCTTAGGTGTTCTTCTTTGGTGAATTATTTCTATTCAAGGACAAAAGGCGAGACACTTAACTTATTTTAAGGACTATTTGAATATACATGACGTGTGACTATGATTCTAGAAATTTGCTTGAATGCAACTTCCAGATGCGGAGTATAATATAAGTTACCATATTGATTATAGTTATTATTCAATTTTAAGGCCAAATGAAGCCTCTTGTATTATCTATTGGATGTTGTATTTGTTATGATGCTCTGTAAAGCGTAGTTATGTGTATTTTGGCTTGTATGTGTTGTGGCGCTCTACGAAGCGTATTCATATGTATTCTGGTTGGCTGACAGGTTCCCGATAGGCCTATTTATAGGGGAAAATCTTTCAAAATTTTATAAATTTTAAGAATTAGCTATTTTTTAAGATCTTAAGGAAAATTTAAGGAGGTGGAAGTTGAGTAAATGGTCTCATGAATGTCTTGGGTAGTTATAGGAGTCACTATAAGCTATACGTATCATTCGAGGATTCTTAGTGGGGGGGATTGTAACACCTCTGTAAATTTTTTAAAAAAATTATTTTAATATTTTAGTTGAGTATAAATTTTAGTCTATAAAGATTTACCTGGTACATATATTTTAAGGAAAAATTCTATTGTGTGTATATATAATGTGTATGGTCTTAGCTGGTGGGTTAAAGGATAACTGAAAATTTTATTAGATGTATATATGTATTATTTTGGCGCAAGTGGGCGTCACTTTATTATTTGTTTTCTCTACAAAAATACTTTTAAAAGAAAAAGGAAAAGATAAAAGGAAAAACCCTGACCATCTTTATCAAACCAGCCACCTTTCTCCTTTATCCTTTCTCTCTTCTCTTTCTTTAATGCCATTGCCATAGCTTCCATCGACCGACGAAACCCCCACCGACGTCGCCACCGTTTTTTCTCTCTCCGTTTTTCCATCTCTCCACTGCTTCTGTCAGCCGCCCTTTTTTTCTTTCTCACCGTTCTCTTTCTCCACTAGTTCGGCCGCCACCGACGAGCCAACTACGGGCAAAGCTCACCACTGCTTCAGCCGACGAACCATACTAACACCACCAAATAGATTTAGGTTGGAAAGGGGGAAAGGTCAATGATTTCTCATTATTGATTTTGAAATATTAAGTCGGTAAAGTGATTATCTATCGGATTGTGGAAATTAGAAGTTGGCAAACAAAGGTTACACTCCCGCAGGTTGAATTGTTTGATACTTATGGTCCTACCGTTAGTTAGGAAGACATCAAAGGTATGTAAAGCTAAAACCTCTTTCTTTATAGCATATTGCCTAAAGTCACATGTTTCTCCTAGAAGAGTCTGCATAAGTTGTGTGATTACCTATATAAATAGAGCATTAGTATTACACGTTAAGCACGTGACTACATGTTTGTCATATCCGTACATCTTCATGTTCTTATCATTTGAATAAACTTGTCTCCATACTTCCTGCGTCCATCGGTTGAAATCAAGAGGTCAATACTCCTGGCGAGTTATGTACCTATAGAGTTCTAACATTGCTATGTTCGTACCTATAAGAAATTCTATTAGAAATTCTTAGAAATCACGTGTATATATATATATATATATATATATATATATATATATATATATATATATATATATTACATGTTGTAAATTAGAATAAATGGTCATAATTTATATGTCATAAATTAGAATAAATAGTTGCACTAGACATTTGATCACATAACAACATGTTGTAAGATACTACAAGGACCTCGTATTTATATAGATCGATACTATTAAAGAAGTTAATTATTTATGGAAAGCACTACTCGAATAGTTAAACAATACTTGTCATAATATACCGGCATAGGCCTCCAAGGCACTACTTGATAAGCACTAACGACGGGAGAGAACATAGGTTTGGCCTGGCAAATCCGCTCGACGTGATTCTGTGCACAGAATTGAGACCAGACCACTATAGTGGCCTCGAGCATCGTGGCGTACCTGCCCTTGTGGCATTATTTGCATTTGGAGTCAACTGGACTAGTTCCCCTGCCTCGAGCCAATATATGACACATATGGCCTGCGGGCGGACCCTTATAGTGAGTCCCTCTTATAGTGAGTCCCTAAGGAGGGGCGTACCCTGTATCAGACTGTGATTACAGTTATATGTATGAAATCATAGTCAGGACTCAGGAGCATCTGGGTAACACATATGACATAGAATGCCCCTGATAGGCCATCACATGATTATTTGTATTAAAAGTAGGCACAGGACATCACTTGGACAAATTACTAGGATTTTATAGTGATGACTTACTCGTAAGCGCTTATATGATAATGTAATAAGGTAAATCACGCGTAACAATTTATATGGAGTATTTGGCACCTGCCTCTTATAAGTTATAGTTTCATATAAGAGTTTCTAGGAGTCAGTCGTCTGCAGTTGCTCATTTTGTTGTTTGATTCATTGAGCATCCTTATACATATGCTTGTTATTTTTTCCGCTTTATATACTAGTACATATTTCATTTGTACTAATGTCCCTACGTTGGGGGAACTACATTTCTGCAATACAGGATCAGGTCTATTGATGAACAGACTTCTAAATTAGGCATTTATTCGTATTCAGTAAAGCAGTCGGTGAGCTCGTCTCTTACCTAGGGCTATTATACGCCGAGTACTATTTAATCGTGTGTCTAGTTATAGTTTGGATATATAGGAGCCCTTCCCCGACCACCTCCCCTAGTACAGTTATAATTTCTGTTAGAGGCTTCGTAGACAGAGATAAGTTGTCATACGTGGTCATAGTTTCATATGTTTGTAACTGATGAGTGTTCAATGGGATAGAATTGGTTTGTACATGGCCCCTTGTTATTGTCTATGAGTAGTAACTCCATACTTTATATATGTCAGTCATATAGCTCATGTTCCCACGGTTCTTGTTCGTCCTGTCTAGACTAGAGGCGTGACATATTAGTTATATTGTTATTGGTTCTAAGTCGGGGTCTCTTGGAAACAACTTCTCTACTTCACCTGAGATAGTGATATAGACTGTGTACACTCTATCCTCTCCAGACTCCACTAAGTGAAAATACAATGGGTATATTGTTATTGTTGCGGGATATCAAATCAACCCTGCCCTTTCTTTAATTAAGTCAATTACTGCTAATTACTATCTTGGAATATGGCCCTTTTAGAACTTGTAACACTTTCTATAGAGAAGATGAATCATTTTTCCCCAATTTACTCCCTACGTACTTTTTTTTTGGGGGGTCATAAACAGAGCTATATATATATATATATATATATATATATATATAATACACACTATATTAAAAATATTAGTTTATTATACGTGCTTTGCACGTGTATAAATACTCCTAATTTTAGTTAAAATTATTTAACAAACACTTCGATTTATATTATAACCAGTGTTAATGAAAAATATTCACTCAAAAAAACTTAGTTAATTACGAAAGAAAGGGCTTAATATTTCAAATGATGGTCACTCGATTAAGGAATTTTATCTTGGAAAGTCACTTAACTTTGATTTTTATTTCAAAAGTGGCAACTATAAATGCGTACTTACAAAGTCACTTAATCTATTTAATTTTCAAATTAAAATTTGCTTACATATTTTTTTTTTTTCTAAAAGTAAAATTTTTAAAAAGTAAAAAGATATTCATTTAAATCATTAAATATTGATCTCTGTCGCCCCCAAAAATTTACTTATCCTTGTTCCACAATATTTTCCACCTTTACCGCTTCTCTCTCAAGATGTTACAATTAATCAACACTATCTTAATTAGATAAACTCACTTATTTCATATTGAATCAAGCGCAAACTGTTTTTATACTTGACAGTATTACATAAATAAGACTCCAACTTAAACGCACCATGTTTAGATAAAATAGGAACTAAGACTCACATCTTTAATGCATAAAGATGTGCCAATACATATGATTCGATTAAGGCATGGATAAGCCGGAATTTTATCTTCTCTAAAACTCCCTGAACAACTCTCCCACGTCTAAGTTGTTCGGAACTAATGAAAAGTCTAATACCCATATCGAATTCAAACAAGATTAATGAAGCAATATTAGATTTTTAGTGGTGGGGTCAAGTGGGGGGAGGGGGTCAATGACCACAGTCAAGTGATTATGGTTCAGAATTAGGAAATACACATGATAAGGGACCAACACCAAATCCTCAAATACAACATTAGTTGTTCCATTTACTTGGAGTTGTCCACTTCATAGCACATGAGTCAAATTTTTAAGAGCAAACTATAACACATAGCACTATATGCAACTGTAGATTTTCGAGAATCAGATTCAGAGGCTGTTCCTGGAGAACAACTGTTTACGTTAAATAAATAATCTTGATATAAATTGTGCCCACATAAAAGACAAATTAGACAAATTATACATGATAGGCATAATTTTTTCTCCAAACTAAACAGTCTTGCAAAAGTACGAGACAACATAAATAAAAGCAATCACATCAACTTCAGTCTTTCTGAATAAAATAAATTATTTATTAAATTTATAAATTATATAAATATTATTGAAAACTTCAAAATTAAAAAACAGGAAAAAAAGAAGAAGAGAATGATAGAATAATCATGTAATGTTGTTTATCATATAAAGTGGGCATGCACTTTCCCTTTATTCAAAATAAATAAATACTCACTACTGCCTCCGTCCTGGTTTACTTGTTCAAATTTTTTTAATTTGATTTCTATTTTAATTGATATTTTTAATAAATTAAGAAGAAATAATTTTTTTCATATTTTATTTTTTATATTAATTATTTTTTAAATTAAAATATAAATATTATATAATAAATTAATTATATTATTAATTATTTTTTTAATTAATATATTAAATTAATTTAAAATAAATAAAATAGAACGGAGGTGTACTATATTTCTTAACGTGATGTGGCTGGCATGCACTAATAAGTACTGACTTCGTCATAAATCTACCGTGAAGTGGCATGCAATAGTCATGTCATTTACTCACTAGTATTTACTTCCATGCATCAATCTACCCATCCATTATTTTTGTTGTTAATAAGATTGCATTAAATTAAAAGACCTCGATGGAGCAATTCAACACAGTTAGTTGGGGTTTAGAACAAAACAGAATCCAGTTCCTTGATCGGGAGTTAAATTACAATCATTAACAAATTTGATAAAAAAAGTTTCAGCAATATCTGCCCACAGAGTTCGTGGTGCAAATATCGGTGAAACTTCAGAAAGGTTGAAGTTCTGCTGCATTTCCAACTCCGTCCCCAACTTTGTCATTACATCCACTATCCTATTCTGTTCCCTAGAGCAATGGGACACCCTACGCCTTCCTAGTCTTCTTAATTTTAACCTGCATTCATTATCATTTTTATAATTTTAAACTTCAATTCATTCAGAAATTTATGATCTAATAATGACTATCAAAGTTATTTTTCATTTAATAAAATACAAAAAATAATTAAAAAATCTTTTCAACTCTAACGTTTATACTATGGATCTAAGTGTTTCATTATTCATCATGAGAATTATTGTCACAAAAATTTGATTAAGAAACATGAAGTAATCAATGAAGAAAAGAAAAAAAATCATAAGTAAAACAAGAAAAGAAAAGATCCAAATCAATGAAAGGTAGATTTATATTACTCTCTTCATCATTTCTAAATATTTAAAATACATATTTTATAATATGTATTAGGAAAATAAAGACATAATAAATGATTGCTTTTTCTTTTATCTTTATCATTAATCATAAACACGGAGAGTATTTATATAATGCTTGTTTTTTCTTTTATTTTTATCATTAATCGTAAACAGGAAGAGTATTTATATAATGCAAACGAGAGAAGTACACCCTTCAATAATATTTATCCAAATTACTAACAACGGATGTCCACAATAGTTATCTAGATTGAATAATCAATAGATTTTTTTATTTTATTTTAACCTTGATATTAAATCATAAATTTATTGTACTTAAAAGAATGATACGTAATATTATCCTAATTATTTATCATTTCTTGATTATATATCAAATAAAAAATGGATAAATATTTAAGTTGAACCTTGGAGTTATTAGTAAAGTTGTTGGAATGATCACAAATTTAAGTTGTGGAAACAACCTCCGATACAAATACAAGATATATAAGGTTGAATATAATAGATTCTTGTGATCCGATATTTCTCCAAAACACAACAGTTTTTGATAAAGGCTTAATATTCCGATTATTTTTTTTCTTAAATTCAGTTTACAACTATTAGGAGGAACGCTAAATTAAGTTTAAAACTTTTAATTAATTATTGCCGACATTAGGACTCCCCAATCCAACAAAAGTTTTCATAAATTAGAGTCTTGTCATGAATTTAGAAATTTTGTCATTTATTTTTTCATATATTTGTTATAATTAAAAATTAATATTTCAAAATTAATTTACGAATAATTATTTTTTTTTAAATAATTTTATTTATCATGCAACAATAAAGAATAAAAAATTTAAATAATATTTTTTTCAGAAAAATCTGTTGACGACAAAAAAAGAGTACGCAGGGAGTAAATTGATATTAGTAATAAATACATTTATCTCTAATTTGATGTTACATAATTCATTTTTTTTAAGAACTCATTATTATAAAATTAATATATAAATGAAAAGAATATGCAGTTTGACCGTTGAATGCCTTGTTCACGTGAATTGGGCTAAGGTGACGTATATGAGATCTACTTTATCAGAAGCCCGAGGATTTTCCTTTTCCTGCATAAAGTAAAGTACGCAGACTGTAAAGCACCTAATAGCATAGAGTAGCCACATTTGAATCTATGGGTGTGTTTGGTAAAATATTTCGCTCCAAAATAAGTTGATTTTCTATTTATTTTTTTATATTTTGTTAGTGAGTGAATTTTTTTTTAAAAATATTTTATTATGTTTAATTGGTGAGTAGATAATATTTTAAAAAAAATATTTTTAAGTATTTAATTAGTGAGTGAAAAAATACTTTTTAACTGTTAATTAATATATCAGTGACTCAAAATAATTTGTAAGAAATAATTTAAGCATAATAAATAATATCAATATCGAATTCTAAAATACTACAATCACTAAATTTAAGCAATTATTAATTAGTAAATATATGAAACACTTTTCAACATTTTGTTAAGACAATCTCAAGATACTACAATCAATAGACATATAATGAAATGACAAGTTTATTCAACCTCGTGAAACAAGTTACATCAATGACAAGATGAAATATGGAATTAGCAAAAGTAACATAGGTAAGTCTTTTTATATGAATATGAAAATAATAATACATACAACAAATATAGAAAATGAAAAAAATCCTGGTTTCATTTTTTTTTATTTTAAACAGTGAAAAATTAAAGTGAAATACAGTGAAAAATATTTTTGAGTAATATAAATTTTTGAGAAATATAAATTTTTTGAATCATACGAATATAAATGTTGTTGGGGTAAAGAAAAGGAATTGGGGTGGAGTTATACGTCTCATTTTCTGAAAAATGATTCTCCTCTCCCCATGAGGAAGTCATTTTTCATTAAATGAAAGAAAATAAATTGTTATGAAAAATATTTTTCCAACATTTCATTATTATCAAAGAAAAATTAAAAAACATTTTTCATCATTTACAACTTGTGGAACTATTTTTTATCTTTTTTTTTATTTTCATTCAGTGTTCAGTATTTATATTGAAATTCAATTAATTTAAATTTTTATCGCGCAGTCCGAAAAAGATTCTAATTGTCTTTTTCCTCTCTCTTTCTTTTAAATATTTTTAATTAATCAATTTAATATCTCTCATTGATTGAACACTTTTATCGCTTTTTAAATTAAATATTATTTAATTAACCAATGCATTTACTTTATTTTCCTAAACTAGAACCTTCAACGTTTTGTCACCTCCATTTACAACATGCAATTATTTTCAACTTCTTCCCCATATTCTCCATTTTATAGTACAATCGAAAAGCTCATCAATTGTTATTTTTTCACGCATTTCAATTTTGCGGTTCTTTACATAGATGGGTGAAGCTTGTTTATGATTACTCAGTAGTAGTGAAAAATATTATTTTTATGAAAAAATAGTGTGTAGTGATACTGATTTTGTAGAATCTCCTTCCAAAAGTGTGTTTTCGTCACATGCAAGGTGAAAAAAAAGGAAAATTGTTGATAAAAAGGAAATGTGTGTTAGTTTTGTGGATGAGAAACGAAGTGCTAAAGGAAAGGAAAAAATTATTGAAGAAAAAGTTGATGGTAAAGAAGAAAATGTTGGACCCATTTGCAGAAAAAAGAAGAAAATTGCGATTAAAAATCGCAATTTAAAGGTAATTTTGAACTTTTTACTTTTGTCTTTACATATGTATTTATATGTTTTTCGTGATTGTTATTGTATACATTAGTTGAAAACAAAATCTGTGTTGATTGAATTTTATTTAGCAGATGCAGGAATTTTACATTCCGGAAAGCAAAAAATTTCACGGTGTTCGCTATAGTTCCCACGTAAACGTGGATGTTGTGCGTAAGTTGAATGACAAGCTTAGCAAGTTACAATTGGAAATGTTTAGGGAGACTATTTTTGGTTATTTTCTTGACATGCCTGAAGTGTATGTTCAGAATCAAGTGCTTGTTAATTTGATGAGAAGGGAGTTAGTTCAGGAAAGAAATGATTTGTTTTGTGTGAAGATTAATGAATCAAGTTTGTGTTTTGGATTAAAAGAATTTGGAATTATTACTGGTTTACGATGTTTTGGAGATGATAAATTTGTTGGAAATTCTAATGGTGTAAATAGGTTAAGAAGTAATTATTTTGGGGAGAATTCTTCTGTGTCGTTAGATGATTTGGTTTCTTGTTTTGAAGATTTAGAAAGTATTCAGTCGGATGATGATGCTGTCAAAATTGCAATTTTATATTTTATTTACACTTTTTTATTTTCTGGCGTTGGTGGAACAACAACTATATGTAATCGTGATTTGGAGTTGGTTGAAAGTGGTGAATATCATAATTTTCCATGGGGAATAGTTGTTTTTAAGGCCTTATTGAAATCTGTTAGGGATAAAATGTATTATGTGAAAAGTTTCCATAGATTTGGTGGTTTTCCACTTGCTCTACAGTTATGGGTTTATGAATGTTGTTCAAGTGTAAGTCCTGAAATTGCATATCGAGTTGCTCGTAGAGTACCAAGAATCTTAAATTGGAAAGTGGTTCATCAGATGCCATCGACTAAACTCTTAGAGCAGTCTTTATTCAGCAAATCAAATGATAAGGTTAGTTTGATATACTTTGTTAAACTTTTAATGAGAGAAAAATCAGTTTACCAATTTATTTCTTATGGGTTTATGATACTTTTTTATTATATTTATAGGTATGGTCAAACATTTCTCCTGCAGTTGATGAATTGGGAGTACTTAACTTGCCGACTGATAATGTATATCAGTTTCATCGTACCCAAAAAAAATTCAAAACTCCAATGCTTAACAAGAAGGTTTGCAAGAAAGTGGTTAAAGCTGATAAGAAGGTTTGTAAGGTAAGAAACATTAATGCCTTTGTATGAACATTCTACTGTATTCAAATTACTCGCTCTTTGTACTTTTGTTATTGTTAAGGTAGCTCCTCCAAGCAAGTGAATTTTAATGATGCATTTACAGTGCATGCTTAATGTCTGATCAGCTTCAGTCTTTCCGAAACACGTCTGATTCTAGTTCTTTAATGCCTTTGCATCAGATTTTCTTAGTTAATCAAGCCTTATAATGTCTTGCATTATAGTTCTGTAGGGCTACAGAGTGTGGAAGCGTGATAAATTCAACCAAAGATTCCGAGAAATTAATAAAAACAGTAAAATTGACACCAAGGTTTTAGGTGGAAAAACCCTCTTTAAATAGAGGTAAAAAACCACCGGCGAGAGAGCCAAAGATTCCACTAATATTGACGAGAGTACAAAATATTTTCTCGGGACTAACAAGACAAAATAGCCCTTTACAAATTCTCTACGAGTATAGAAATACTCAACCAAGAAGTAGAGAAAGAAGAAAATATAAAGGAGAGATTGGCTATTGAAATGTTGTGTGAGTGTCTTTGCAAATGAAGTAGCATTGGCTTTTATAGCCAAATCTGAACCTCAAAAGTCTTGCCTTCATGTGTGAATGCAGCCACCGATGTTGAAAACACAAAGTTAAAAATGTCTTCATCATCCACAATTGTTGAAATATGAGCAACAATTGTTGACAAAAGGAGAGCAACAATTGTTGACCAACAAATCTCCACCTTGATCTCCTTTTGACCGGAAATACTCTCTCGCCATGAAAACCTGTTAACAATGAATAATACCAGCTAAGTCCAAGCAATGATCGAACTTAGCGGCTGGAAGTGGTTTGGTTAACATATCTGCAGGATTTTCAGTTGTATGGATTTTTTCCACAGTAATTTCTCCTGCATCAACAATATCTCGGATAAAGTGGCATTTAATATCAATATGCTTGGTCTTTGAGTGATGCTTGCTATTCCTGGCCAAGTGGACAGCACTCTGACTGTCGCAGAACATAACAAGAATGTGTTGTTGTAAACCAAGTTCAACAACCAAGCCTCGGAGCCAGATAGCCTCTTTCACTCCTTCAGTAGCAGCAATATATTCTGCTTCAGTGGTGGACAAAGCCGCAATGGCTTGAAGTGATGAATACCAACTGATAGCAGAGCCGCAGAGTGTAAAGATATAGGCTGAAAGTGATCTTCTCCGATCTAAATCACCACCGTAGTCGGCGTCAACATAACCAACTACGCCTCCTGGATCAGACCTTTGTCTATCAAATACCAAACCAATATCAGGAGAACCCTTCAAGTAACGAAGGATCCATTTGACAGATTCCCAATGCTGTTTTCCTGGGTTGTGCATGAATCTGCTAACAACACTAACCGCATAAGCCAAATCAGGCCTAGTACATACCATAGCGTACATAAGGCTTCCGACTGCATTAGAATACGGGACATGTGACATGCGCCTTTGTTCCTCTTCTGATTGTGGACACTGATCTGATGACAACTTGAAGTGGGCAGCAAGTGGAGTATTGACAGCTTTGCAATCTCGCATTCCAAATCTGTCAAGCATCTTCATTACATACTTTTTTTGTGATAGAAAAAGTTTTCCAGCTTGACGATCTCTGTTAATCTCCATTCCAAGAATCTTCTTGGCAGGACCTAGATCTTTCATATCAAATTCACTGTTGAGCTGCACCTTTAACTTGTCAACAAGAGTTTTATCTCTTGCAGCAATTAACATATCATCAACATATAACAGCAAGTATACTAGTGATCCATCAGATAATTTTTGAAAATAAACGCAGTTATCATAACTACTTCTAGAATAGCCATGTCCAGTCATGAAGGAATCAAACCTTTTATACCATTGTCTTGGTGATTGCTTCAAACCATAAAGAGATTTCTTCAGACGACATACATGGTTCTCCTTTCCAGGAACAACGAACCCCTCTGGCTGCTGGATATAAATTTCTTCCTCAAGATTACCATGAAGAAAAGCAGTTTTCACATCTAACTGTTCCAGCTCCAAATCATACAAGGCAACTAGAGCAAATAATACACGAATTGAAGAATGACGAATAACGGGAGAAAATACTTCGTTAAAGTCAATACCTTCCTGTTGATCAAAACCTCTTACTACTAATCTTGCTTTGTACCTTGCATTTTCAACACCGAGGATGCCTTCTTTTCTATTAAAAATCCATTTGCAACAGAGAATTTGGATTCCCTTCTCACTCATGTGGCCCAACCTCAAATGCCACAACTTCGTGTTGTCTTTGTTGGATGAGGCGACGGCTGCAGAGCCTATAACAGTTGAACCCTGAAGCAAATACAAACTACCAGATCGAATTGCCTTTAGTAACACAAGAGCTCCTTTGGACACTTTTAAAACTCCACCTTCAGCTGAGTATCTACACCCTTGAGATTCAAGAGTGCCTAGGGAAATGAGATTCCGTTTCAAATCAGGGACATGTCTGACACTGGTCAAAGTTCTAATGACTCCATCATGAGTCTTGATTTTGATTGTGCCTTTGCCGACAACTTTGCATTGAGCATCGTTGCCCATTAAGACAAGACCACCATTAAAAGATTCATAGGTGGTAAACCAGTCTCTATTAGGAGACATATGAAATGTACAACCAGAATCAAGAACCCACTCATTTTTTGATCTTTGATCAGTACCAGAAGCAATAAAACACTCTCCATCAGATTCGGTTTCTACAAAACTAGCTTCGGCAGATTTTTCGGGTTGCTTACCCTTATCTTCTCTGTTTTGCTTATTTTTCAATTTGTAGCACTCAGAGATTTCATGATTTCTTTTCTTGCAATAACGGCAATACTTAGAGTATTTACCTTTGGATTTGGATTGGTTTTTACCGCTAGCACCTATTTCGTGGTTTCTCCCTCTAACTACTAGTCCCTCAACCGAACTTTCAGAATGAATTTGGGTATCAAATTTTTCTTTGGACAGTAGGTTAGACTTGACATCATCAAAGCTCAAGGTAACATTATTGCCATATAGCATAATTTCTTTGAAATGTCTATATGAGGGTGGCAAAGAAACAATAAGTAGTACGGCTTTATCCTCATCATCAATTTTGACATCCAGATTTTCCAAATCAATTATGATGGAATTAAATTCACCAAGATGAGATTGGATGAGTGTACCTTCAGACATACGGAGTGTGAAAAGTCGCTCCTTTAACCGGAGTTTATTTGCAAGACTTTTGGTCATGTACAGAGACTCCAATTTACTCCATATGCCGGCTGCAGTTTTCTCATTGATGACTTCGCGTAGCACCTCACGGGACAAGCATAATTGGATTGTGGATAACGCCTTTTCATCCGTCTCTTCCCACTGCTCCTCCGTTGTAGTGGCTGGCTTCGCCGATTTGCCGGACAGAACCTTCTTTAGGCTATTCTGGGTAAGAACAGCCAGCATCTGGACTCGCCAGATAGCAAAACTAATTTTACCATCAAATTTCTCAATATCGAACTTCGTCGACATTTTTAATAAAAAAAAATCCCGGTTGAATTATCGTGACTTTGATACCAATTTGTAGGGCTACAGAGTGTGGAAGCGTGATAAATTCAACCAAAGATTCCGAGAAATTAATAAAAACAGTAAAATTGACTCCAAGGTTTTAGGTGGAAAAACCCTCTTTAAATAGAGGTAAAAAACCACCGGCGAGAGAGCCAAAGATTCCACTAATATTGACGAGAGTACAAAATATTTTCTCGGGACTAACAAGACAAAATAGCCCCTTACAAATTCTCTACGAGTATAGAAATACTCAACCAAGAAGTAGAGAAAGAAGAAAATATAAAGGAGAGATTGGCTATTGAAATGTTGTGTGGGTGTCTTTGCAAATGAAGTAGCATTGGCTTTTATAGCCAAATCTGGACCTCAAAAGTCTTGCCTTCATGTGTGAATGCAGCCACCGATGTTGAAAACACAAAGTTAAAAATGTCTTCATCATCCACAATTGTTGAAATATGAGTAACAATTGTTGACAAAAGGAGAGCAACAATTGTTGACCAACAAGTTCTTTAATGTGACGTACTTATTCTGTATTCATTTTGATGTCTTTATTGGTTTTGTTTGTTGTAATACATATAGTTTCTTATATTACTTTAACATTTAATATTTGTATATAAGCTTGCAAAGGAGTTGCCTACGTTGAGAAACGTCAAAGAAGTATCCGTTGTTGGGTCATTGAAGAAAGTGTCAATTAAGCATGATAATAATAACAACAATCATCCAGTGATGATTTCTAGTGAGAAGTCAAAAGTTCCAGCAGGTTCTTTTAGTGATTATGTTTTGCTGACTAAATTTGACAAGGTAAATATTCTTATTTATATTATTCATTACATTTTAATATGCTATGAGTTAGCGTATTATTAAGATTAAAATGTTTTATTAATATTTTTTTTATATGTTGATTTATTCATTTAAACAGCTTGATAGTGAGTTTAAATCTTTCAAGACCTATGTTAAGACGTCTCTTCAACAATTAAAAGTTAATTCAAATTGTGAGGTATTGTCAATTTTGTATTTATTAATATTACAAGACTGTAACTTATTACTTCTTGGGATCTAATTTTTTTGATTTAAATCTTGTCTGCTATTTTAAATCAATTATAACTGTTAGGAACGTGAAATAGAAAAGATTGATGTTAAAAATGTGTTGAGTGGTGGTGATCCTACAGGAGCTAAAAAAGCTAAGGTATATAGTTAAATATGTTGACTATCAACTTTACTAGTATACATTTTAATTTATGGTATATATATATAATATAGTGTTAACATATATTACCTTATCATATTTCTTGTAAAAGAGGTCTGTTTTGAAAAAAAAATAAAAAATTGATTCTTGATTATTTGTAGAAAATGTCAAGTATGCATGATGAAAATAACAACAATCATCATTCAAAGAATTGTTGTGTGAATTCAAGAGGTGCAGCTGCAGCTGATTGTTCTAATGATTATGTTTTGCGTACAGAATTCGACAAGGTAGTTTTATTTTCTTTTTACATTACTCATTACAATTGAATTCATAATATGTTGTTAGCGTATTGACATTAATTTATATATTCACACACAAACACATACATACACATTGCTGATGTAATCATTTCAACAGTTCAGCAGTGAGTTTGAGTCTTTCAAGAAATATGTGAAGACATCTCTTCATCACTTAACTGTTAAATCTAATAGTAAGGTATGTTTCATATGTGTGTTCATTAACTTATAACCATGTGAAATTCTTTATTTGTAGTTAATTTTTTATGTCGCTAAAAAATTGTTCATTATCTTATTTAATGATGTAAAATAATGTTGTTAGGAACATATAGGTGTTCAAAATTTTTTTGGTGATTCAGATCCTACCGGACTTCAACATTCTAAGGTATATGATTATTTATTTAAGAGTTAAAGTTTGTTTATTATGATCATATCACTTGTAAGTGTAGTTAAGATTGATGATAAAGTGAATGCTATTGTATTTAGTTGTATACTAAATCTTACTGTTGCCTAAAGTTTATTTTTTCTTCTTTCTGTAAAGTTTGAATGTGCAATTGAAGATGGACGCAGATCTAAGGAAGGCGATACTTCACCTGTTCAAGGTCTTTATACCCTTTAAATTTTAAATCGATATGTCAGATTTTAGTTTTTTAATATTTTTGTTCTGTTTATCGTAGGAATTCTACAATCTTCTAGTGGTGATTGTAATTTGTTATCAGATTCTCAACTCATGATTGCGTATGATCAGTCTGCTATTCTGTATTCGTCTTTGAGAGATAAAGTGACATCAGAATTGATTCCATATGAAGTCACTAAAGTGGATGAAGTATTACATTCCAATCTTAAAAAGAAATCAAAGATTTCTGGAATTTGTCAAAATTCGTCATGCCTCACTGATTTTGGTTCTTCTGAGTGTAGTAAAGTAAAGTTTGATAGCAAAAAGTTGTTTACACTCAAACATCCTTTCATGGTGGATATTGGAAATGAGATTGATTTAGACTTGAGCGAGGATTTTGCAAAGTTTGTTGATGCATATACATTGAAAAGAAAATTCAAGTAAGTTTTTTTTTTTTTTTTTTTTTTTTTTTTTTAAATTTACACTTCAATATAATGTATACATTGTTTTTAAATTTTTAATTTTTTCTTTCTTTTTTTTTAGGAATGACCAGGATAGATATTGTAAGGGAAGAGGTGAGCTAAAGAATGCCTTTTTGTTTGGGGATATATCTATTAGATCAAGGGATTGGTTTCACAAATTAAATTATGGAGGAAGTTTTCTTGATGACACGGTACGTTGCCTATCTATATATTTGCATATCGAAATAACTTTATAGCCATTTATATAATTATAAACTAACTTAGTTGAAAGTTAAGATATTAAATTGATTTTCTAATTAACTAAGTTAATCAAGTAAAAAATCTGATTTTTGTGATTTTTTTCCATGATTCGTCATTTATCTTGTGTCTGAATTGTGCTATCTTCACTTTATCAACTTTTTGAACTATTCTCTATGATATATTTGAACAGTATATGTATAAAATTAGTGTTTTTTATTATCTTGAATTTTTTTTTCTTTTTCAGCACATTGATGTTGTGTTATATTATTTGAGGAAGAGAGCTAAATATGGTGTTGAATTGCCGATCAGATTTACCACTACTAATTTTTTATTTGCTGTCAAGGTGAAGTCACTTCATGATTTTTGGATTGATAATAACAAGGATTATGGAGTGCTCTATCCTGATCATGAGATTGCAGCATATATTCTTGGTTTTTATATGCCATGTAATGATCCTTGGCATACAGTCGATTATATTTTGATTCCTATATGTGTTTATGGACATTGGATTTTGGCAATTCTCTCTTTTAAAGATAGAATTATCTATGTTTATGACTCTATGAGAGGTGCAAGACATGATGCGAAAATACGATCAGCTGTTGAACCTTTTGCCATTGTGATTCCTTACTTTCTTTCTAGCACAGACTTTTATAGGAAAAAGCAAGATTTGAATGTCAATCAACCCCATTATTTTGACAAATCACCTCTTCAGCCTTTGGACATACAATTTGTTGATGGATTGCCTATTCAATATGCTGCGTAAGTGTCTTGTATAATCTTTAATAGTTATAATTTAATTGTGTTGTTCAATTATTTGTTTTGCAATTTATTTGTAAATTTTTGTACAGGGATTGTGGAATTTACTTGGTCTCATTTGCTGAATATTTCATTCACAATATTCAGATTCCAAGGGATGATTTTAATGTTTGTCAACATCGACATAGATTGGCATGTTTATTGTGGAAATATGGGCGTATGAAGCAATTGGAAGAGGCGGAAAGTGATTCAGAGTTCTCAAAATGTCTTTTTAAGATAAAAAAGTTGTAAAAGGAAATAAAGTGTAGGATCTAACTGGCATTTCTTATCCTTGTTTTTTTTAGTACTCGTTATTCTGATCATGTTTTGTACATATGTACATATTAGTTATCTTCCTTAAATCAATTTGCAGACTTTCTGTGAATATTTATTTTGTGTATTTATAAACTTTGTTAATCTAATAGTACTTTTAATTATATTAATTATTTGATAGTTTTTTTAAATATATAATATTAAATTGCATCTCTTCATGTGATGTAGTGTAATAATTTATTACTTTTTTGAATCTTTTTGTCTTCAATGTACGTGTGGTCGTGTTATCAAATAAAAGAACTTCGAAAAGAAGTTGTCAAGAAGCATATTAATGAATGCAAAACACTAAAATGAATACAAAATAAGTATGTCACATTAAAGAAATATAATGCAAGACATTCTAAGGCTTGATCAACTAAGAAAATCTGATGCAAAGGCAAGTAACATTAAAGAACTAGAAGTAGCCATGTTTCGGAAAGACTGAAACTGATCAGACGGTAAGCATGCACTGTAAATGCAACATTAAATTCACTTGCTTGGAGGAGCTACCTTATCAATACGAAAGTACAAAGAGCGAGTAATTTGAATACAGTAGAATGTTCATGCCCCAATTGTACTCCTGCGTTTTAGGTTTCTGAATTATGTGTTTATGATGATGGTGATTCATATAGATGCAAAAATCAGTTTCTATTAGGTAGGAGAAAATATTGGTTACTTATTTTGTTTTTGATGAATTCGAACAGGTAGTATATCATTGTACAGTTATAACACTGGATGGAGTTACAGTTGAATCGACACGGTCAGAGTTTGGAGGTAGGATTGACATGTGGAACCTCTGAGGAGCTATAAATTTGGCTGGCAAACTTCTTATGCAGAAGGCTTGGGGATGTAAACATGTTGCTTATTCTTGTTCAGAATCCAGAATACCGAGTTATAGATTAGTACCACGAATAAATAGTACCATTATTCGGTTGCCGTCATTTCATTAATTTTTTTGTTACTCTGTTTCTTGGAATGATTGCACTACTTTTTAGTTTTACTCTCTCTTAAATCTATTTAACATGAACTCTGTAATTTGGAGTATGCCAATCTCATTTCTTTACAATTTATTATGCAGGCAAGGGTACCCCAATAAGGCATGTTATTGGAAAAAGCAAAATCATTTTAGGATGTCTGGAGGGGATTCCAATATTGTTGAAGGGTTAAGTTGCGATGGTATATAAATTTGAGCTTTTCATATAGTTACTGCAACCCGAATCTGTATATTTAAAGTCCTTCAAAAATAAATACTGTAACATGTTATTTTTCTCTGCAAAATTATCTCAAAATTGTGTAGTTTTCTTTACTTTCTCCAGTAGTTTCTTATTAGTTTCATGACAAGAACATGTTAAATCTACTTTTTTAGTAACCTCTTTGGAATATAATGCGTCTCCAATATTTGGATGCTGTTAAAAGGGATAAATTAGAAAAAAAATAATCTCTGGATCTTTTTCATAAGTTAAATACAATTATATGCCCCTTAATATGAGCTTGTGAAGTCATCTTCTCTTTGTTCTCACATCTTTACATGGATGATATGAAAAATCATATTCGTAGCTCACTCTTTGTTGGCTAATCTCAGTTCAAAATGAAACCTGAAATGCACTATGGAGAGAAGTACTGTCCAGTTTCAGCTCCAGATAATTTCCCAAGGATTCCGAGCTTCATTTTGAGATTGAGCTGAGTGAATTCTCCAAAGTGAAGGCAAGAATGCTCCTACATCCTATTTAATGACATTGAACTGAACGTTGCCATCAAGATCACTATGCTCCCTCTAGTTCCCGAATTAGTGCCCACATAGCCTTGTTGGAGCTGTATGTGCTGCTTTTTGTTCCTGGCCGTGGAACCTATTGATATCACTTATTTGTCCCTTGTTTAGCTGACCCCTACTTGATTTGGGACTGAGGCCTAGTTGTTGTTCTTGTAGTATGGTACTCCTATCTTTTTTACTGCATCTGATTGTTGCAAATTGCTACTAGAGTAGTGGTAGTACTACAAAAAGAAATGTTCTACTGAGAAGAAATCGATAGCTATCATTTAAGGCAGTTCCTATCATTTTTCGTTTTTCCTTTTATCTAATTCTTTGTAATTTGGTTTCGTTAGTTTTTTTCCTTCTCTGATCAGTACAGGATTTCCCCAAGTTGTGCCAAAGCTTTTCTGTCAGATTTTTGAATTCTTATTTCCCCCCCTCTTTTAGAAATTTTGGCAGTTTCATTTATGGTAGGATGTATCTCAAAATTTTGTCTATTCTTTTTTCACTCTCAGGTGATCACCGATGATTTGGGAGTCGTTAAAAACGTACACAGGTTGCTGCTTAACAGTTGTTTTCCTTCATCCACACCCACACCCACACCCACACCTTAAGTAATCTATTTGAACACTAGGGTAAAATGTATGCGAGTTCATACCTACTCGGACTGATTAGCAGCAGCTTTGATAGCTTGCAATTTTCGAGCATATAGTGGCAACGACATGAATGAGAATTGTTATAGCGAGATGTGGTTCCAAAATATTTACCTCAATTGTATTAGATGTAAAAACTGAAATGATTGTTTTGGAGTGTTAAACAGGTTATAGAAGAAGGACAAAGCTGGGAAACACCTCGGGAACCTTATGAAGTAAAAGCTTGGTAGAAACCCTTCTTTCTCTTGAGGCTCCTATTTCCTGTGGATGCTGCAATGATAGTTGTAAATATGTGAGTCTGCAAGTGTGAGTCAAATGTGTATAATCTGAATTTGATTTATTCTAGGATTTCGGCCAAGTCAGGAGATGGCAAAGTGATTCTATCGCGGACTCAGGATGAACCATATTTTTTTCACATTTGGTAAATCTGAGGTTCGGTAATGATTTTCATACCATGTGAAATTTTTCCTATATGCTCTTGATCACAGTTGTTTGCTTCAATATTCAATAGACTAAGCTATCCCCTTGTTTTTACCTTGGATGAAAATTTTATATAATTCGGAATTCCAGTTTCAATTGAGTTGGGATGCCAAGCTCTTTAGTCTTGCTGTCCAGGACGTCAGGGTTTGAATTTCCTTTTATCTTGATTGCGATGTATCTAATGGTGGGTTCTATTTTCGCCAACTCCAGGTACCCGAAGGTCTCGAACTGGGAATAGCAACCATGCCACGTGGAGAGAAAGCAGTCATTTATGTTAAAAGCCAATATTATTCAGAATCTACTTTAATGCCTGTGGTAGAAGGTGTTGACGAAGTTCATTTTGAGGTGGAACTTGTCCATTTTATTCAGGTTGATGCTCTTTACCATTCCAAGAGTGGTTCTTTCTATTGCAGGAGATATTCTTGTATGCATCTTTTTTATTCTTAAGCATCAACTTTCAGTCACAATATCATTAATGAAACAATGTCTTTGTGATTTTAGATGAGCTCTTCATTTGAATTGACATACCCGTGCTAAGCAGATGTCACATGAATTTGGATACTTTGCGAAGATCCTTAAAATTTAGTGTATCCTCAGACTTATCACTGTAATTTGTTGCATTTTCTGATTTTAATCTTGATGTTCTCACTTATCCTTGATCATATTTTTTCCATTGGTAGGATGTATTTCATTATTGCCACCTTACTATTATCCTTGATTTCATTCCACTTTCATAATGATAACGTGAAAAAGATACCCACAAATTTTAACATATATATTCAATGACTTTTATGTGTTGCTATTCTTGACTAATATGCTTGAGGCCAAAAGAAAGGAGCATGCTTCTTTAAAGCACAAATTATAGGTTATTTCGTATCTGAAGGTATGATTTTGGTTTCTCATTTTGTTTCAAGTTTTTGGCCTTTTTGAGCAATAATGATCTGAAGATGCTAAAAAGAGGATAAAGTAGACCTAGAATCATATGGAAGGAAGTTGTCTCAAAGGATCAATTTTGACATAGCTAAAGAACAGAATAAAATAGAAGCAGAGGATCCATTATAGGTGATATCTTCTAGTCAGGCTTTAGACTTAGTTGTTTTTGTTGCACTTACATTAGGTTGATGTTCATCAGGAATCATTTTAGTTTAGTTATAAACTTATCTGACACTAGGAAATAAGTGTGGGTTTAGGGGACCTGTAGTATTAAGCCGGGGGTCTATCGGAAACAACCTTTCTACTTCTTCGGAGGTAGTGGTATGGATTGCGTACATCTTACCCTCCCCAGACCCCACTGTGTGGAAATATACTGGGTTTGTTGTTGTTGTTGTAGCAGTATTAATGAACTCCTAATTTTCTGTGTAAGACGAATTATTTAGTGCTGGAAATAGGTCAAGATAAAGCGGAATGAATGTATAAATTCGCATGACTGACCCAAACTAATTGGATTGAAGCATGATAGATTGAATGATTGTGTATTGAGAAATGAAAATGTCGGAAGATAAATCAAGGGCGCTTTTTATGCACTTGCTAATTATTTGGGAGAGTAAAGGTGGTATTCTCTTAAATTTCATCTGGCTATTTTGAAAGTATTTTTATCACGCATTTCTATGCTAAGAGATGCTTCATCATGTGTAAATTTCCATTGAATGATCCTCCGGTGCTTGCGACCCCTCCTTCGTCTTCCAAAGGACCCGACTTTAAGTTCAGTATGATTTACAATTTATGGAAAAGCAAAGAAGTCTGCTGTTTTTTTTCCTATGAAGAATCTAACGGCGGGTATTATTGACTCAGGTGCGGGAAGTGCTTGGAGATGGACGCCTCATAAAACGCCGAATACATGATGGAAGAGGTACTGTTGAGACTTAATTCCTAGCATAACTTTGAGCTTATATACTTCGACAACTCTCATCACTATTATCTGTCAGGATCTGCTTAAAGGTATCTTAATGGAAACAAGACGAATCATGAGTTCTGATTTGGGTTTCCAAATATTACTTTTATCAGAGTCAAAAAGTTTATCTAGGGTCCAACAATGCACTCTATTTGTTTTCCATATGGTGATTCATCATGTGCCCTTGTTTCACACGGGTTTACTTCCCTAGGTTAACGTCCTTTTTCATGAACCCTTGACTATCATTCTCAAGTATTAAACAGCAGTTATCATCCTACACTATTTTGAGAAGCTAAACTCAACAACAACAACATACCTAGTATATTCCCCACCAAGTGGGATCTGGGGAGGGTAAGTGTACGTAGTCCATACCACTACCTTAGAGGTAAGATAGAGAGGCTGTTTCAGATTGAGAAGCTAAACTCATTTAAGTGTAAATACAATTGAATTTGCATAACCTCAAATTTATTGAATATCTTTGACAACAATTACACTATAATAACCTACCTTAGTTATGTGGATAGCTTAAGGGTCATTCTCACCTTCTACACTTTGTCCCTTTAAACGGATTTTTTGACGGGATTTGGCATCGTCGGATTGTCATTATCTTAGAGACTGGGAGGAGTGATGTCCAGCAATGAGGTGAAAAGACTTTATGTGGAATTACAAAATCTAGCAAGAGCCATTTCAATTATATTGCATGAGTCGCAATATTCATTTTATCGACTAGTGACGGTTGAAAAGTTCTTAATTATGGACCTTGTTATAGGATATTAACTGCATTCATGGCAAGGGATGATAATTGTTGTGCCTGGTTTCTATACGGAGTCGACCTGCTTGATAAGCTTTCGTCACGCTTGTATTTAAGATGTTACCTATTTGATGGAGGTGTTAGATGTTCTTGTGATTTTAATGCCATGCACGCCTTTATGTTGTTTGTTCTTTTTTTTGGTTTTAGTTACGTGAGTTAAAGCTTATCTACGATAAGGTTAATATTAACTGAAAAAGCGTTCTCTCTTCTATGGAATGATTAGGTGAATTTCCTATGGATTGCCCTCTGCAAGACAGTCTACTGAGTGTACACTACCAAGGTTTTCTTCTAAACGAAGAGAAGATGGTGTTCTATGACAAATCTGAAAGGTTAGGAGGTAGAAACCTTGGGCTTGTACTTTTGCCTTTCCTGGTGCTCCCCGATGAAATCTGTTCATCATAAACATGTCTTTTCTTATGAGAACTTTCCACTAATAGTAGCATTTACGATTCATGTTTTTATGGGCTGAGGCCAGCTAATGTTCCTGAAGGGGCTTATATGCAATGGGAGATTTGAGCTTCTTGACTTTAAAACACCGAAGGCAAAGTTACCAATAGTGGGGATGTAAAGATATTACAGTAGGGTGAGATAAGAAGAAAGAATTTGCATGCACTGGTGAAAAATCTCATGTTCTCGATTCTCTAGTTCATAGGACTGAATCCGTGTGCTCTCCATGTCAATTGCAGGACTGGACTGGTTTCAGTTTCCCAGAAATAATGGACGATGTAGAGAAGATCAAAGGCACGGTATGTATCAAGTGAATTCATGCAGAAACTTTTAGTAATACACATAATCTGCTACTTCCCAAATGATTAGAGTTTCCACGGTACATACATGTCTCTAGCTTGGAGTATGATTGGTATATGCATCCACTTAACAATCGGGTGCTTTGCCCTGACATTAATCTGGATGCTTGGACTAGGTTTAGTACCATAATAGTTAAACTTGTGATCTGAATATTTATCCTTTATGAAAGTTTGCTTTTTAGTTGGAAATGTGGTAGTCTTGTTCCCGGTTTAGACTGTAATTCCCGGTTAGAAATGGTTACCACAGGAGCTATTATTCATTTTTAAGGGAAGTCATTTGCTGCAACTGTTCCTCTTTCAGGGTAACAGGCTTTTCAAGGAAGGGAAATTTGAGCTTGCCAAAGCAAAGTATGAGAAGGTACGTGCGATCTTCTCCTCTCTGGGGATCTCTGTTCAAATTGATTCTTCCTTTCACTAGTTGGGGTTGGAGCTCTATTACATTCCGTTGTCATTCAAGGAGGACTTAATAACACATCCTATGTTTGTTTTTTTGTATTGTTATCATCATTATCCGATTTACCAAGACAGCATTCCTTCGGCAATCAAAAGACCTCTAATGAGCTGTTTGTTGCAACTAAATAAGTATCTTAAGTCATTTGTTTTCTTATTAATTATAATCGTCAGAGTTTTAATACTTAAGGTTTACCCGTTTGAGACTTTTGATTGATTGCTCCTCCATTCAATTGCTTTCTGATCATTGTATCAAAGCAATTTAGAACCTTGGAATTTTCTTTTTATAAATATTCGTTCATATTTCTAGCTATTGATTCTTCAAACCACACATTTATCATAAATTTAGATGTTTCATTTTGTGTGGTATTTCTATTTGGATCGATGAGGAATTCTAAAACTTTAGAGGTGGATTTTAAACTTGTATTTTTCTTACAGGTGCTGTGTGAGTTTAATCATGTTCATCCTCAGGATGATGAGGAGGGAAAGGAATTGCAAACACCGGGGTAATTTTAGTTTGCAGAGCAGATTATATCGTGTTTTGTTTCAAGAAAGAGGAAAATGGTGCTCTCGTTACAATTGAAATGATCATTTATATTTCTTTTTCTGTCAATTTTCGACTTCCTAAAGGCTTTTTATCTTCCTTGTGAATGTACAAAGAATTTGTTGCATCTCAATGTTGCTGCCTGCTTGCTGAAGTTGGGAGAGCATAAGAAGTCAATTGAGGCGTGCAATAAGGTGACCCTCGAACTTTGTGCTAGCAGTCATATATGCAGGGCTCGCTTTTGAATCCAGTTAGACTCGTTTCTGATGGTATTGTGTAGGTGTTAGATGCAAATCCTGTTCATGTGAAAGCTCTCTATCGATGTGGGATGGCTTACATGGCTTCCGGAGATTTTGAAGAAGCAAGAGCTGATTTCAATAAGGTAGTTTCTTCTTCATCTTGTATTTACGTTATTAGTGAAAAGGTAGTGGGGTATTTGGAATTTCACAAACATGGAACTCTCGCTGTTGATCGTATTGTTCCTTGAATTGGATAATTCCTCAACTTTCAAACAGTCTAGGTCTCATCGAACACTATTTCCGCAAGTCTTTGTCATCAACGTTGGCTGCAATACTAGCAAATACCTACTGACATGAACACCAACCCTCAGTATTTATCATTAATGTCGCGGCTGCTATGGCCAGTAAACACGAGTGATAGTGTGTAACTTTTGAATGTTATTATAAGAATCTTAATGTGGCCATTTTCCGAAGTTTAGAGGCTGACTAGATCAGAGATGAAAGGGGTTCAGTGCTACATTATTGAATAGTTGAACTCTCCTGACTTATTTTACGATAGAGTTTAGTTTTATACTGATGTTAGTTGTTGCGACGTTCTAAATTACACGGGCAACGCTTGTAGATGATGAGCATCGACAAGTCATCTGAGGGGAGTGCTAAAGCAGCTCCTTTGAAACTGAAAAAGGAGGAACAGGTAAGTAGTTGTATTATGCATAAAGTTTTTATCCATTCTTCAACACTAAATTCCAATCATTTGGACGAGCAGGAAGTCGGGAGGAAGGTTTGTAAACAATTTAAGGGACTGTTTAACAAAAGACCTGGTGAGATCGCAGAAGCCGGGACTAATGACAGGGGATGAGGCTACAAGTGAAAATCTTGAAAAAGATGATCTTGACAATTTAGACGACCATGAAGAGAGAACTCGTCAAACCACAGCACCTCCACCTCCGCCAGGTATTTTATCCCGATTGAGAAAGCTTTTCGCGTGTGTTGGCCTAAACCGATGCACCATATTGTGAGAATCTTGCAACATCATTTCGTTTCGGCGCAAGCATTAGAAGGTGATTTAGTCAATTTCTCAAAAGAAAACATAGAAGGTGATAGCTAGCTCTGTGTTACAACATAATAAATTGATGAAGATGAGAAAACAGATGACAGAAAATTTCTATCTTTGACATAGTTCATGATGCTGTAGTTGTTTCATAATGGGATTTACCTTTCTATCTATGAGGCCAAATGTATTAGAATTTTACAAATTACAAATTATAGCTTTGTTGAGGATAATACTATATGACTAATCAGAATCATGTCAACTTCACTGTGCACCTTTTAGAGTTATGTCAATGATACTACAGTCAAACCTTCCTGTAATGACATCGTTTGTTCGAATATTTTTTTGGCTGCTATGGAGAATGTTGTTATCCGTTTCAATTTGAGTCTTTGGTTTTGACTTGATACGGAATTTACAAACGTAAATAAGACTTTCGAATCTTGTGGTCTTAACTTAAAAGACATGCAGAATGTACCAAAATATATTTTAATATTGTAGTCTTAAACATGTTACGTGAAAAGCTGTAATTAAGAGTTGCAAAATTGAAAAGAGACATTCTTTTGAAACGAACTAAAACGGAAAGTTAGATAAATAAATTGAAATAGAGGGAGTGCACATAACATGAAAATAATGAAATGGTTAAGCTTCATTGACGTGATCTGTGAGGTTTCAGGTTTAAATCTCAGTGGAAGCGAAATATTAAGTGATTTCTCTCTATTTGTTCAAGCTTTTGGTGGACGAAGTTATTTGATATCTATGCTGGTTTAAAATAGGATGATATCTCTCCCATATAGATTAATAATAAGCCAAAGAATTCATATTATTATATGTACTCTCATAGAAATTTAAATAAATTTTAGATATCAAAAAGTAGTGCTCTGGGATTATTTATCCCAATAAAGGGAAAAAGAACTATTGAAATTAGGGGCAAAAGTGCATAGGGATTTACTCATTGGACCAATGAGAACAGTACAAAATAAAAACAATTTTTTCCATTAATTTTGAAAATAAATTGGAGACCATAAAGTTTTTATTTGAATCCAGCACATAAAATTGCCAAGTCTATTTTCCAGTGATTGGAGAGATGTAAGTTCAATGTTACAGGGGGGAGTACTTTTCATACTAGGTATTCATAACATCAATGACCCTTTTCTTGATATCTTGGTTCCTTGAATTTTCTATGACTAGGGAATTGAAATGTATGGTATGGGTAATTGGGCAATAGTAGGTGAGCATGTCGGAACAAAGTCAAAAGAAGCCTGTGTCGACCGCATACTTAGACTCACCTTACTTTCCTCTACCGGTAAGAAATTTATCAGCAATATTTTGCAAGTTCAATTCTTTTTGACTCACAATTTCACCTGCATTTTTCCTTTTCCGCTTCCAGGAGGATATGGGGAAAAACAGAAAGGTACTCCTTGCCATGGCTAAAGGGAATTTTACAGAAAAGAAAGGTTAGGAATGCAATTCTCAGTTCTTCTAGTTACTTTTCGTGCTTGTTCGTTCATCTTGAGAGCCTGATCTTCTACCATTAGAATAACAAATTGATGCTCGCAGCAACATAAGTCATGCATGACCTCCAGATCAAGCTGTCGGCAGTTACGCATCTCGTTAACAACTAACAGTGGCCTGTGCACTGGGTTTATCTGTTCTACAAGTACAAGTGTTTTGAGTATCTTTCTGTTGTACTAAAATAAGAATATCTATCAGCTAAAAAGCTAAAATAAATAGGAAATAATATAACAAACAGGAGATGCAAGAAAACTTTTAGGTGGTGTTTGACCATGATTTTTTTCCCACTTTTTCCCTTAGTTGGAACACCGAAAAACACGTTTGCCATAAAATTCCTTAATATTCAACTTGATCTTGAATGCCGGATTTTTAGACACTTCAAAAACAACAAAAACTATTTTCAGACCAAGTTACTCACAAATTCAAAAACAACTCTAATTTGTTTCATGGACAAACACAACTCCAAGGGGAGTTTGACTTATCCACAAGACATGTAGATGGCAATTTTGTTTGTTTTCTTTTACAATGAACTGATATTTGTCAAAAACTCATTATTCTCCAACTCAGAACTCTCTATTTACTAAAAACTAAATCTACATGAACTTTTAAGTAGCAATAACAACAACAATATCCTTACAATTCTTTTTCACCTAGGAGTTGAGAATTTTATCTTAATTGCAATGACTTTTTACAACATTCTGTAATATTAGATGTTTGTGGCAATTGCAGGACTCTCTCTCACTTGGTGAAGTTGTTCCTAAAGATGAATAGTTCTCTCTGTCTATAGTCAAATATGAATGTCGGCTGTCGCATTCTATATTCCATTTACATGGCTTATTGTCTCTTGTCTTTTTTTAATCATCTAATACTCACTTTCTTCTTGCATGCTTGCCGTTAGTGTCGAAGACTCTCATAAAAATGGTCCTTCAGGCCGTTTAGCTTCTGTATCCGATGCGAATAAGAACCATTTTTGGTCCTATCTGAATGTAGTATTTACTTTTCCTCTACAAAGGTACGGACTTTTTGAGACACTAACATTATGGATGCTGCAGGAATCACAGGTATAAAAAGCCATCCAGCAAGTTGCAAATCTAAGACCAAAATGAACCTGTAATATTGGAAGGTAGGGCAGGCAACTTATCATTCATCACGGAAAAAATCTGTAAAGGAATTGCTCGGTTAAAGTAAATTCATTGTTGGCAGAAATTTTGGAGGCAAGAAACCAAAATCTTTGAAGGGGGTGGATAGTCATTGATGAAATTAAGTGGATATATCCCCAACAGGCAAGAATTTGATCTTGAATATGATAATGATGTTGAGCAACTCTTGGCTGATATGGAATCCAAGGAAACTGAAACTGAAGAGGAGCGTGAACTTAAGTTGCGGGTAATGCGTATCTATTCCAAGAGGTACTTTTCCTTTCCTCCGTCAAATGTTTTATGATTTCTTAAGTTATCGTATTCCTTCAGAGTCAAGTTTCAATAAAGTTTTATGATTTCTTTAGTTATCGTGTTCCTTCAGAGTCAAGTTTCAACAAATAATGGTAGGGTTGATGAAGGAAAGCGCCCCCGGATTTTATTCGAGAGGAATTTACTCCAACCAAGTGAACTTGAGAAGATTTTATCTCCGGAAGAGAAAGATATATGCCGACGTTATGATGTCATTATTTTTCTTCCTCTCGAAGGAGGAACATGAAGAATTACGAAAGGCTGGTCTCAAGACATAGATATCTGAAAAGAATACAAGAACTCAAGGTGGGAAAGTCAAACTCAGCTCTGCTGGTTATTATTGTACCTTTTCTTATGAAACTAAACGTTGGCATGTAAATTAGTTCTCTCTAGTTTTCTTCCTTCTCCATGTCTGCTCATTAATCTTATATAGAAGCTAGGTAAATTTATAACTAATCTGTGATTGCATTAGCGAAACTTAATACATAATCACTTTCTATCTTTGCACCTGAGGATCTGGCCTAGTGGTCAATGAAGTAGGCTGAGAACCATCAGCTCATCCAGACAAAAACACTAGGTGATTTTTTCTCATCTGTCTAAGTCTCGGTGGACCGAGTTTCCCTGTACCTATGCTGGTGGGAGGTAGCAGGTAGCAGTTGAATTAATCGAGGTTCGCGCAAGCAGGCCTAGACACCACGGTCATAAAAATGAAAAGGATTACTTTCTATCCTGCTGCTAGTTATGTAAGACCAAAACTATGCAGGAAGCTAGGAAGCTAGAGCTGCTGGTTGTTGTTCATCGGCTGAAGTTGATAGATACATAGAAAGGAAAAGGAAGCGGGAAGTTGAAGGTGATGTTCCCAGAAAAGAAAGTTCTCAGATTGGTCTACTGATCCAGGAGAGCCTGAACATGCTTGCTTCTTCCGACTCACTTGGAACACATTCAAATAGAAAACCTTGTAGCCAGGTGAATTTCAGTTCCATCATCGATTCAGGCGTTGTAGCTTTTTCTGCATGAGTATTATTTTCTGAAGATTACTGTTTCTGAAAGAGGAATTCTTCAGTAACTACAACTTGTTTGATTTCTTATCTCTAGGACTCATTAAATGGGACAGTCAATTTAAATGTGCTGGAACTCCGTTTGCGCACACAAACTTTACACGACATATTGACAAGTACCCATTAATTTCAGGAAAAAGTAAAGCCTTACAACCCCATTGTCCCAACACAAACTGATACAAATATGATCACGATCATGACACTTTTGAGTATTTTTGAAGACTAGTCACTAAAGGGCCCTTTTGTCATTTTGTCTATTATTGTAATGTAGTATAAATAGAATTTCTTTAGTTGATCATTATTATTGAAGAATACTTTTGTTAGAGTGAGAGAGAGTTCAATTGAAACTAGGGCATAACATAAGGGTGGATTCTCTTGTGTGTTGCATTTTGCTTGATACGTTGGTGCTTGCGTGGTGGACGCCTCTCTTGTGTCAATTGTAAGAGTTAGGTGTTTGTTGTGTGAAGTTTTAAAGGTCCAAGAGTGGAATATGCTTTTGTGTTGTTAAGACTACATCAACACTTGTCTAACTACCATCTCGTATCTTGTTTTAGTTTCGGCTTCTTGTGTTGTTAATGTAACTCGTTTGTTCTTGTTGCTATTGTAATATTGTGGAGCATCATCTTGTGTTGCTAAACTTGTTGTTGGCTGGCTGTTTTGGTGTATTAACACTTTGTATCCTCTTCTTTCTTGTTCTAGATAGTGAATCCGAGAGAGGTTTCCAACGATGTAAAGATTTCCAAAAATGGATAGGTTTCGGTTATAATCGAGCACATTCGAAACTATAAAACGGTGGCCGGGATATTTGAGAATAGTAAATGTGCAGGAAAATTTTCTGCACACAAACTACTGAGGCCAGCCGAATTTTTGGGTCAACTTCGAACGATCATAACTCCCTTAATATAATGAACTGGGAGAGCTGCGATCTATGAAAAGAAAGATCTTTGAGTCTTCTTTCCAATGCAATTGGTTTCATCTAAATCCAACATCTGAGTAAAGAGTTATACTCGTTTTACTTCGGCCTATCAAAATAGATTTTTAGGGTCAACTTCAAATGACCATAGATACTTGTACAGGATGAACTGGGTGGCCTACTTTATATGAAATGAAAGCCCTTTGAATTATCTTTTCAACGATACCAATTTCACCCAAATCCGATAACGGAGCAAAGAGTTATGGTCGATCTACTTTAGCTTATCAAAACAGTCCACTAAAGGACAGATTTGACATTATTTAAATTTTAAAGGTATTTTGGTCATTTCCTATTATATTATGGACGGGAATATGTGTATATATACATGTATATGAGTTCAAAAACTCATTTTCATCATCAATCATTGAGAAAGAACAAACCCTAGCCAAATTTGACCTTTAAATTACTTTTGATTCAACCATAGAAATTTCAAAATAATTCGATAACTGCGTTTGTCATCTTGAGAGCTTCGAACGACACCTATTATTTGTGCAAACAAAATTGTATAATCAAAAGGTGAATTCTAAGGTATGAATATTGTTTGCCTTTGTTCTTTTCCATATGTATATGTGATAGAGGACTATATGTATTGGTTGTTATTGAAAGGTGATGGAAATAGGGTTATGGACTATTTTGCATGGTTTTGTTGTATTGAATTGTGGAAGATGGATATGGTAATTGAGTTATGGAAGGTGGATATGGTGATATACTACTGAATTGATGGTTATTTATGTCTATGACTCAATTTAGTTTAATGGATTGGTTGGAAGGATAAATGAATCCAAACTTGATATTGGAGGATGTTGTATGAATATGCATGACATGTGAATGTAATTGGAGTATAAGAGGGTTAAAGTGACACCCTTTATGGTGTAATTAAGGCTTACTACTTAACCACTTGTTTGGTGAATTCAAATAATTGAATTGTGACGTTTGGTTGCTAATACTAGATTGCTATATATGTACATTGTAGATAAGTAATCCGAAAAGACGGGAAGTCCATTTGGGACTAATATTGAAGGTTGACAGTCAGGTATGTAAAACATACTCTATACCATATCTTTGGCATGAAAGTGAACAATTGTTCTATTAAGAAAGTTTTCAAAGTTATTCAATAACATGTGATTCATAATGGTTTTGTATGATGTCCTACGTTACGAATGAACGTGTTTCCACCTTACAAGATGTCAAGACATTTCAATACTTACTTGTTTTTCAAATCTTTCATGTTTATTGCACTAATGAATGTCAGAAGGTATCCGGTTACTCAAACAAGATCCATGTGCTATTAATGACTCCAAAACGTTTCATTGATATACCAATAAGTTCCTACTTCATTGACGTGTTAATGAGTTCTTACTTCATTGTTATTGCATTGATGATCTATTTATATGTATCTTATTGATGTATCATTGTTTCAAAGTATAAAAAATGCGGTGCCGACAGAAATAACAATCTCAAAGATTAATTGAACTAAGTGATGAAAGTTCTCTCTTATCGAGTGGTATCACAGGGCATAAGCCTATCATAGTTCGATCTCTATTTATGTGTTTATGGGTGGTATCCCAGGGGCATAAGCCTATTATGGGTCGATCCCAGTTGATATGTACTGGAGGCAGCTTAATGGTCACAGTACAGTACAGTAATGATCATAAAGATGATAAGAACGAAGGTAAAGTGATTGAATAAATATAATGTACAGGTTGTCACAAGTTCTAATAAGTGTGGTCCACTCCTATTACGATTTATTCACTTGTTTCTGATTTCTATTGAACTCCTATATCATATGTGATTATCTACAGCTTTACATACTCAGTACATATTTTGTACTGACTTCCCCCACGGGGGACCTGCATTTCATGCTGCAGGCACAGGTACCTCAGCTCATACACCGCACAAGTAGGAGCCAGGATATTCAGCTGCTTTTGGTGAGATCTAGTTTGCTTCGAGGCTTTCCGTGTCATATCCAGTCACTTTTGGTATTGTATAGAAGTTAGTTATATGGCGGGGTGTGTCCTGACCTTAGTTAAACTCTGTGTATTGTCTAGAGGCTTTGTAGACCTAATGTACAGTCAAGGTGGTGTTTTGTTAATAGACGTGATGGCTTCAACGGCCAAGTATTGTATATACATATATATGTGTGCTCGAGCTTATACAGGTGATTATTTTCTTTTATATGCGACATGATATCCGAATTTTGGGTTGTCATAGAGGTATGCATGAGAAGTATAAGGTTACGAGCTGGTTCTCCCGAACCTCCTCGGTTACGGGTGCCAGTTCGCCCCAATAGGATTTAAGGCGTGACACTATCTTGATGATTGATTGTGCATACCATAGTGTATTCAGTGGCCCGGGTAATGACCTCCTCAACTTTGTGGTACTATGATTGCAATTGAAGAGATTATTGTTTTTAGTCAGCCAGATGGACCAAAGACAATATGGTAGGAGTGTGCCCCAGGTTAGCCATCTGTTGAAAGGTTTCCCCCATAGAAGGGCCAAAGTGTCCTCCCAATTTTCCATATTTCGCCAACTTGTAAAAGGTTGGTAGCTGTTTTTCGCTAGGATTTCACCCCAGAAGTTTGTGGCATTGGTACAATTGAAGAATATATGGGGAAGATTTTCTGTATTGAAGTTATAGAAGTGGCATTGGGTGGGAACTTCAATGCCTATGTTATTGAGGTAACTACTAGTGGGCAGCCTTTTATGGGTTAGCAGTCATAAGAAGATTTTAATCTTGTTAGGAGTGCTTGCTTTCCATATTTTTGAGAATATGGATTGGTGGGTACTAAGGAGGTCCCCCTTGTGATTTTGATTGGAGAGCAAAAAGTACATACTCTGAGCGGTGAATCTGGCATCAGGGGTGTAGTTTTATATGGAAGTGTCAGAGGCATTGGCAGCATTACTCATGGTCATGCTAGTAATGCTCTGCAGTGTGATATTGGGGATTTGGAAGGGGATTTGGGTGAAGTCCCAGTTGCCATTGTTGTAGACATCTTTTACAGTAATGTCCATGGTGAGCTGGGCCACTGGACCATGGATGATGTTTCTGAGACTAGGTAGATGGGGGATCCAAGTGTCCCCCCAGAAGCTTATTTTGTCGCCTTTGCCTACTCTCCATCTGATGCCCAAGGAACACTCCTGCCAATCTCTTTTAATGCAGTTCCATGTTCTAGAAGTTAACTTATTGTGGTGAGGAGTATGTTGATTGTTGTAGTACTTGTGAAGTAGTACCTGACTCCAAAGGGATGTAGGGTTGTGAAATAACCTCCAGGCAAGGCTAACATGCATTGTTCTATTCCTGAGCTCACTTCTATGGAGTCCAAGGCCTCCATTTTTTTTATGGGTGGTGATGGTTTCCCACTTCAGTAGGTGAAACTTTTTGTGGCCAGCACTAGTGCCCCAGACAAAATCTCTTTTGGCTTTGTTAATGGATTCAGTAATTTTGTGGGGGTGTCTGATGTATTGCATGGTATGTGTGGGAATAACATGAGAGTGGCCTTAGCTAGAACAACCCGGCCAGTCATATCTAGGAATTTGGTCTTCCAATAAGCTAATTTGGAATTCATGGAATCAATGTGGTATTGGAAGTCACTGTTCTTGGGTTTACTGTGAAAGATGGGAAGACTAAGGTATTTCCTAAAGTTTGTGCTAGGGTGGATGTTGAGAATGTGTGAGCATAAGATAGCATGGGTGGAGGGGCAGTTCTGTGAGAAGATAACTTTGGATTTGCTGTGGTTGATGGTTTAACCAAATAAAAGACTGAAAGTAGCCAGGATATTGGTAATAGCATGACAGCTTTTAGTGTTAGCTTTGACTAGGCGAGTTAGGTCATCAGCAAAAAAAAGATGAGACAGCTTTGGACCTCTGGTGGAAATGCTAATAGGATCCAAGTGACTAGCCCTAATTATAGATTCTATGCCCCTAGAAAGCCTCTCCATACACATAATAAAGATGTAAAGGGAAATAGGGTCCCCTTGCCTTATACCTCTAGTGGGGCTAAAGAAAGGAGTTCTTCTACCATTCACTAGGATAGCTATGGTAGATGAGCTAATGCAAGACATGATAAGCTTGCTTAGGTTGGGAGGAAAGCCAAAGAAAATGAGAGTATCTTTGATGAAGGACCATCGAGCTTATCAAAGGCATTTTTCATGTCAATCTTTAAGATCAGTTTGCTTATTTGACCTTTATCTTAGCAAAGTGAGTGATGTACTCTTGGATGATGATGGCCTGGTCAGCAGCCCTTCTATTAAGAAGGAAGCTAGCCTGGGAGGGGCTAATAATGTCTTGGAGGATAGGCTTAATTCTGTTAACAATAATATTTGTGATGATCTTATAAGAAGTATTACAGAGTCCAATGGGTCTGTAATTTCTCAGATTAGAGGCATTCCTACATTTGGGTATGAGGCATAAGAGGGTGGTGTTATGGGTAGTAGGGATCTCAGAAGTAGAGAAGATATTCCTGCAAAAGGAGATGACTTTGGGACCTACCTCATACCATAACTTTTGGTAGAAGAGGGGGTGAAGCCCATCAGGTCCAGGGGCTTTGAAAGGCTTGAAACCCTTGACGGCTAAGTGGATTTCAGAGTCTCTGAGTGGGGTATCCAGAATTTGGTAGGCTTCAGCTTGAATAACATTATTATCATGGATGGGACTGAAGTGAATATTGGCACTCTGATTTTGGCTAGTCTTGAAAAGCTTGGTGAAGTGGTGCATGATGAGATTAGTGAGGGGTTCTTCACCCCTAACCAATTGGCCCACATCATCGACAAGCTCAGTGATTTTGTTCTTTCTCCTTCTTTGTAGGGTGCTTGCATAGAAGAAAACAGTGTTAGCATCACCATCAGTGAGCCAACTAATTCTGGATTTAGTTTTCCAGAAGTCTTCTTCACATTTCAGAAGGGCCTCGTACTCATAGAGAAAGTCATTCTCTAATTTGTGAAGGAAGGTGCTAGAGTGGTAATGATTGGACTTTTGCAGTCCATCCAGTCTAGCAGTAATGGTTCTAAGCTTTTTGAAGAGATTGCCAAAGACAGTGTGGTTCCAGAGGGTAGCATTTCTCTGGAAGGAGTTGATGGCTTGGAGGGGGCTGATGTCAGGAGAGAAATTTTTGTGGACCAAGTCTTGAAAGGTATGGTGGTTACACCACATAGGCTCAAACCTGAAAGGCTTATGGTTGGAACCTTGGTTGTTGGGAGTTAGAGTAAGAAGAAGAGGACAACAGTCAGATTTGGTTCTGGGTAGGTGAGTGATTATTGCCTCTGGAAAGCATTTTATCCAGGAGGCATTGGCCATGCACCTATCTAGTTTTTCCTGAATGAGGCTAGTCCTGTAATGGTTCCTTTTATTGGTCCAAGTGTATTTTCATCCTCTATAACCAAGGTCCACCATATTGCATTTGTTTAGGCAGTCCCAAAGGTAGTTGACCCTTTGGGTATTGATGAGAGCCCTTCCTAATTTCTCATTGGCTCTGAGGACCTCATTAAAGCCACCACCTATCAGCCAATCCCTTTTGAAGGTAGTTGAGATTTGACACAACTCTTCCCAAAGGGTGGCTCGAATACTAGGGTCGGGGCTAGCATAAATAGCAGAGAAAAGCCAAGTGTTAGGATGGGTATTTACCTTAATAGTGGTGTGCACTACTTGAGGGGAAATGAAGAAGTTATGAAGTTTGACCAGATCTTCTTTCCACATCACCACAATACCACCTCTTCTACCATCAGCACTAAACTCTAGATGTGAATCAAACTTGAAAATTTTAGCAAGATTTTTGTGGTCGACCATTTTAGTCTCAAGTAGCACTAAGACGGTAGGTTTGTGAGTCTTGATGAGAGCAACACATTGGCATTTGAAACTGGCGCTATTTGCACCCCTCGTATTCCAGATGATAAGTTTCATAGTGTCAGCAGGGATGGGGGGCTTGAGAACTGATCTCTTGCACTTGTCTTTTCTCTATGTCTACCCTTGCGTCACATAAGGGCTCAGAAGCACTGCAACATTCACCCCCTCCGGCATACTCGTAAAGGATATCTTGAAAGTTTTCATCACCCTCGGACAGAGCACTATAGTAGCTGTGCTGCATTGCTCTACAAATTCTTTCCGAAGGGTTTTTTCGAGCATGAAGTAGTCGACGTTGGCTTCCGTGAAGGTTGCCAAGAATTCCTCCATCTCCTGGTTTGCTAGCTGAAGTTCCTCTAGAATGGTTGGTTTTGTTCCTCCTTGGATGCCTACCGGTGTTGTCCACTTGAGGCTGAGAGGGAGACAGAGTGGTTGAGGTCACAGGAGGTGGAGTGGTCAGGGGTACTGAGACTGAGGTAGTTGGAGGGCTCCAGGGAACAAATGTTAGTGTCTCCAGTTTTGAGAGGTAAGGAATGTTGGGGTAGCATGGTAGGCTTTTGAACATGTGGTTTGCTAGGGAGTTGAACTCATTGGAGTTCATGTTGTTTAGACCCTAGCATTTGCGCATGTAGCCATGTTTGAGTCCAGATATAGTGACCCAGTCCCTTGGCTATTTTGTCCATTCCCTCTTTGATTATTTGGGCCATCGATGTTGTATCTTTGATCACTAGTACGATTGGTTGGTCCCCCACCATGCTGCAATGTGTTATGGATTTCCCCATGAATGCCATTTTCGTCCATGACGTTGGGAGTCTATTGGGGGGATGAGGTGCTGACACAAGGATCATTGGTTCTTTGAGAGCTGGATGGATGAAGCTGTTGGGTTTGCCATTTGGGTTCTGGGATTCAATGGAGTTGTTTAGACTGGTAAGGGAGTGCTTATGGCCTTGATGGTTTGTTAAAGAGGGAGTTGAGGGGGGTTTAATTGACATGACCACATCAGTCATATCAATCGTCTTAATGTGATCATTAGCTCTAGTCTCGGCTATCGTTAACACCGCAGAAGATGCAGAGGCGGAGGCTTCCATTGAAGCCTCTTTGGTGAGAGACAAGAGTGAGGTTTGGCAAGAGCTGCCCAAATTAAATGGGAGCTAGTCAACATATTTAATGGTGGATTTTGAGCTGATGGGTATTGGGCTGCCCTGTTTGGAGGAGGTGGCCACAATTTTTTTGCCTTGTTGGCTATTGAGCCCTATTTTCATTTTCCCTTTTCGCTTTTGCTCCCCAATTTTAATAGAAATCTTTTTATTCTTTTCCAAATCAGTATTAAAGTTATTAATGATGTGGGGTAGGTGTTGTTGTTGTTGAGGTAAGGGCATACCTGCGTTGTCCATGGCAGCACTTACCTGAGTGTGTTTTCCTCTTGGTGAATTCTTGCTGTTATGATTCTGAGTGTATTGTTTCTGTGAGGATCTCCTCTTAGGGAAAGACACCACTTGCCAGTCGTCGGTTTTGATTGCCTTTTGGTGTGTGGGTGTGGTTGGGGCCTCTAACCCCATCGTTGCAGTGGCTCTGGTGTGGGTACAGTTCCTAAATATATGGCCCAGCCTTCCGCAACCCGTGCATAAGATACCTTCCCCTTCGTAGGTAACCTTTTGGTGATGGGTGCCAATGGTTACATGAGATTTTAGTAGAGTGTCCAGTGGGACTTGGATGCAGATTCGAGCATATCGACCCCGAAGGGTGGCGGATGTGCAGGTGTCTATTTTGAGGAGGGTGCCTAATTTTGACCTGATCCATTCCAGAATGGATTGATCATAGAATTCTGTTGGTAATTGGGGGTAGTCGGATCCAAATGGCGGTGTGGGTTTAGGTCGCCTCTTGTGGGATAAAATTTGGTTCCCACTGCCTAACTGATAGAAAATGACCTGTTACGAACCAAGGGCCTCTTTGTAGTGCTTTTGCCATGTTTTTTTGTTTACTGAATTTAGCAGTGTATAAGCCGTTGCCCAGATCTATGAGTACAAGGGGTTCCGTTGGCTTCCACGTATCTTGAAGTTTCAATTTGAGGTAATTGTGGGTTAGCTTTTTATTGAAGAGCTTAACAATGACAGAGTATTTCCATGGCTGATAAATTCGAGCTTTGTCTTCCTCCGATAAGTCAACAGTACCATTATCTTCCTCTTCTCCAATGGGGCTTTTGCCCCTTCTAGAATTGTAGTTGTAATAGTTGTTCAACGAGTTTTCTTTGTTAAGGAGCTTATCCTTGAAACTGACTGCTTGATTTGGATCGGAGATAGTGGGGGGTTGTTGCTCGATTGACATCATGTCAAGCGGTTCCGACGATTCCCGAAGGTGAGGCGACGGTGATTCTGGTGAAGGGGAGGCTGAGAGGTTGGAAATTCTTTTTCTTTGGAAGAAAGTAGTACCTTTCCTTACTTTTTATGTACAACATAACCTATAGTACTTTTTTTTTATTATTATTTTTAAAAAATAAATAAAATGGGGGTGGGGTTTGGTCTTGGGTCTCACGTTGGGGTCGGGTCCAAGGTTTCGAGTTGGGACTGGTTCTCGAGTAGGGAGTTGGAATCAGTTTTTGGTTATCGAGTCTCTGGTCTGGAGGCGAGGTTGGGTCTTGAATATCGGACCTGGAGCGGGGGTTAGATTTTGTGTCTCGAATCCTGAGTCAGGTTCGGATCTCCGATTTGGAGTTGGGGTTGGATCGCAAGTCGGGATTGAATATTGGATCTCGAGTTTCATGTCAAGATCGACTCTCGGGTCTCGAATTAGGGTTGGGTTGTATTGGAATCGAGTCTCGAGTCCTATGTCAAGGTCAGGTCTCGGGTCTCGGGTCCTGAGTTGACGTTAAGGTCTCAAGTTCGAAGTTGAGGTCGAATCTTGGGTCGTGGTACTCGAGTCAAGGTTTGGTCTCGGGTTCGGGGTCGGGTTTTGGGTCCCATTTTAGGGTTGGATCTTGGGTCTTGAGTCAGTGTCAGGACTCGAGTTCGGAGTCGGGGTCGGGTCTCACGTTCGGAGTCGAGGTTGGGTAGGGTCTTGAGTCCCGGATCGGTGTCTAGTCTCAAATTTGGAGTGGGGGTCGGACTCGAGTCCATAGTCAGGGTTGGTTCTCGGGTACGGTGTCACACTCAGGTCTCAGGATAAAGTTTTGGGTTCTGAGAAAGGAACTCTTTCATACTTAAATATAGAATCAATACCTCATGTTAGTGAGGCAAGACGAAAGCAAGTCCCGCGGAGGCGCTCAGTTTTGAATATTGTGTGCTTTTAATGTGACGACTAATAATGGTGACAATGGCAATTGGCAATTTAGGCACCAAGCCAATGACGCTTTTCTCTCTTACAGTTTTTTCGCACAATGTCTAATAATATTTATTATTATTTATTTTTGAATATATTTATAAAAATATTTAATTTAATATATTTGGAGAGTAATATAATAAAATTATTTATATTATTATTTAAGTGTATGTTAAATTAATAATAGATAAATAAAAATGAACAATAAAAGTAGAAGGAAGGTGCAGGATAGCAGGGATAAGCTTTGGATTTAGATTTGATATTTTTAAAGCTAAATTGTGATGATTTAATTGTTTATAATTGAAAATAGTTACTAAATATTAACTTTGAAAATTTAATATGATGCAACATATTAAATGTCAGTAACATGAATCTTAATTTAACTTTATAATTTGATTTTTGATAATTTATACTCGTCTCAAATGATTTGTAATGCTATACTTAGAATTTATTTGTAATATGAAGGTGTTTTAGGATAGAAAAAATAGTAAATTATGGTTTGAAATCGTATGTATAAGATATTACAGATATTAAATTCGTATTTAATATTTTATTATCTGTAATGTTGTGTAATATGTGGACAAATATCAAATTTTAGAGTACTTTATTTCGTTTCAACAGTTAAAATTGCTTTATACGTTGCACTATATGTAGGAAAAGTTTTGATACTCTGTATGTTAATAAAATAAGAATCCAGAGGTTGTATAAGAAATAATTTAATCCATGAAGCTATTAACTCTTTCAAGAATTGATAAAACGTAAATCATGTCAAATCAAGATCAACCAATATTCAAATATTGTCGTGAAGTGTAATTTTCAAGAATTATGTTTATATATCTACAAGGATAAACCAAGAGATATGTTGCATAAATCAGTTGGAGCTGATCATTTATACTGTTATTGGTCCTAAGTCGGGGGTCTATTGGAAATAGTTCTTCTACTTCTCTTGAGGTAGTGGTATGGTCTGCGTACACTCTATTCTCCCCAAACCCCAATAGATGGGAATACACTGGGTATGTTATTGATGTTGTGTAGTTGGAGCTGATCATTTAATTTAGTCATGTGCAAAAGAGATAACTATCAGTGTAGGGATCAATATGGTTATCGAGAAGAGAAGAGTGTCGTGATAATTCCTCGTGGCTTAGCGAGTGAATCAAAAGTTGACTCTATATTGAATCGCAATTGGTATTTCAAATTTTCTTCAAACAATCTTTTGACAATTTTAATTTCAAAATTCAATTTTAACCTTATATTATGACATAAAATTTTCAGATTTATTGTTTATATGTGGTGAAATTTTTTTGTTTTTCATTAAATTGTTTTATAATGAAATATAGTCACATGACGAGAAAGGAGTAATTTTATTTTCGTTTTCTTTTGATGCTTGCTATTTGAATCGACTAAGTTTGAATTATCGTCAAAAAGTCTAAATAATTCTTTACAAAAGTAATCTTACATTCATTCGAATATGAAATCTCTTACTAAGAAAGACGATATTATTTTCCAGAGTCATTAGATAAAGAAAGTACTCTAATTCGATCTTATGGGGATTCATTCATATTGAAGAATAAAGTCTTAGAGCCCGTTTGGCCATAATTTTTTTTCTTTTTTTCCGGAAAACTTTTTCGGAGTTGGAAATTGTGGTGTTTGGTCATGAAAATTCGGAAAATAATTCCGATTTTTTTTTTTTTGAAAAAGGGAAAATAGGTTTTTTGTGTTTTCGCAATTTTTCAACTTCAATTTCAACTTTTATTATTATTACATATAACCCCAATCTTTTAAATTTTTTGCATAAAACTCTCCTTCACTCGAAAGCATTACATATCTTGTTCTTTTAATTTATTAGTAGTAATTTATATATGGTCATGGATTGAAGCTGGTAACTCTCTTTGCAAATCATGGTAGTACTGCACTGAAAGGTTTAATTATAATGTACTCCTCCTTTGGGTGATTCGTAGATGCATTGCATCTAAACTTACCTTGTTTTACATGGTTATCACTTATTAGTGTCCTGATTTAGAGAGCAGATTAATTCAGCAATAGCACCTTGGAAGTCACTTATTGTATGTGCTCATGTAAAGCCCAGTACTTTAAAAATGTTCCATGTTCTTGACATACACGAAACAAACTGAACTCCTAGTCTTAGATACTCATATATAGTCATAAAAGGCAAAAATATATGTACCACGACCACACCTATTTGATTAAAACATTAGTTTTTTCTTTGTGTGGCGTTTTCTTCAAGTGACATGTCTTATTCATTTAACAGACATGGTTAGATGAAAAAACTATAGAAATAGTGAGATAAACAGAAGTGCCATGATTTGCTTGTAGAAAATTCTTTAAATTATAGTAATATAAATGTTGAAATTTCTTTTTAGTCTTCATTATATTATAGAAATTCGTGTGTTAATAATGCTTATGACAAAATTCCTCAATTTATAGTAATGAATATTTGTAGTTATGGCTAAACCTAAATATAATTATCAAAAATTAACTAATATTCACTTTCCATTGCTAATTCAAATGATCTATGAGGTACGCATTTTGTAGCAAAAAGTATAAATTCTTAACTACATCACAAAAATGTTTGTGGCAAATACTCAAGTATATAACTATGTATTTTTTATTTGGTAGCGAAATATAAGTATTGTTAACATGAAACTGGAATACAAAATAGCCACACACTTTAAATATCATAGCAAATAAATCAAGTCTTTTGCCACAACAAAAGACATTGTGGCTATAATATAAAAATTGCTATAGATTTTATTTGTCATGGCAAAAAAGGAAAATTATTTGCCACAAGTGTATGTTTCGTAGAATTTTTTTTTTTATCATCACAGTTATAACATAATCTTTTTGTAGCTGTAAGTATTAGCAATTAGCCGCGGGACCATGTAAAATCTGTAGCTAACTTTTAGTTACGCCACTTCTTGCTACGAATACTATGGAAAAATTTGGTGGTAAAGTATTTATTCAGAAAATTAAGTATGTAATTTAATACAACAAAAATTATTATTTGATTGAAAAATATTTATGTTTATTAGTGATAGTGAATATGATTTATAATAGTGGTTATGGTGACAATGATTGATGTTAGTCATTAGTAATGTTAGTGGTGATAGATGTTATGGCTGGTATTGTAGTGATTGTTATGATGGTAGTGGTTGATAGTGGTTGTGATGTAACGTTGGTTGATTTTAATAGTTGAAGGTGTTGATTGTGATTGCTGGAAAATGAATGCATGATGATTGATGACGTGTTGGTGCTAGTTGGAGATGTTGTTAGTTGTGATGGTGGAGATGGTTGTTGGTAGAGATAAATTGTAGCGATGGTAATGGTTGAAGTGATGGTAGAGGTTGTTTTACTATTGACAATGGTGGTTCCGGTCGAAGAATGTGTGGAGGTTTTGATGTATTAGTGGTACTTAGCGGTGGTGCTAGTTGTGATAGATAAGTTGATCGATAGTAAGGATTGACCGGTAGTGGTTGATGATGATGGTGGTGTTGACGGCAGTGGTGACGGTGAATATAATTAGAACAAAAGAAGTAGTAGGTGTGGTAGTGGTTGACAATAGTGGTTGGTAGCGATATTTGTTGTCGATGGTGGTTGTGATGGTGGAGGTGGGTGGTGGTTGAAAATGGTGGCTATGTCATAGGTGGTTAGTAGTGGTGACTGGTGATTATGAATAGAGTGACGATGAATATTATTCAGTACCAGAATACCTCTCTAGATCTATTAAGACGATTCTAGATTTGAATGATTAAGACTTATTAAGAGCTAAAATCTTAGTAAAAAGTAAATGCACTTAATGATATGAAGTCTGAACCATTCAGAATTAGACCTCCATTAAGTGCAAACAAATGATGATTTGAAGCTTTTAGTTTTGCTACATTCTTAAGACTTTCAAGCAAGATGAATCGACGTCAAAAAAGGAAAATTAAGACGACCTATATCTTTAAAATTTATGAGTCCTTAATTAGCTGGGCTTTTAAAAATTAAGAGTCATTAACTTTTAGGGAAAAGGACACCACATAGCTTTTTTAAAAAGTAATGAACAATAATAGCCCACCTTTTCCTTTTTGGACAAAAGTAACACTTCGGCTATATTTAATACCATTTATTAGTCTTCTACACGCGCCCTAATAAGCCAAACACTAAAGGATAAAAAAGTCACACATGTCATTTATAGTTGTTCTTTGGGAGAACAACTTGCACCTAGAGTTCACGTTACGTGGTATCCTTTTCCTTGTTCTTTTCTCGAAAAAAAAAAAGAAATACAATAACTGGTACCTACAGTTCACGCTAAAGGATAAAATTTGTAGTGATGAAAATCAAGAAAAAGGTTAGTACTGATACCAAATTAGCTCGTGGAGGTACCAGATATGATACTAAATTTGTTGCTACTGATAATGCTTTTGAAGATTTACCAAATCCTGATGTTCGATTGAAGGATTTGAAGAATGTTAATGCTAGTCCTAGTCGAATTACTAGGTCTCGAGGTAAATTAGTTGGTGATCCATCAATGGCGAAACAAAAAAAATCCGCTAAAAAAGGGCACAAATAGATTTGAGTGAGGATTCAGATCTTGTTGTTATTCGAAAAAAAAAAATAAAAAAAAATAGTGATTCAAAAAATGATGAAGATGATGGTAAGTCATCTAAAGGAAAGGAGAAGATAACTGTCAATGATGAAGGAGATGCTCCCAGAAAAACAAAAAAAAGGAATCGATCAAACGACGGAGAAGATGATGCTCAATCATCCAAAAAAGGAAAGTAAATAAGTTCCTTGGAAGAGAAAAATACCCAAATTAACTGATTTTGAGGTACATTGTTTGTGCTTTGTATATATTAATTATGTCTGATAGATGTTCAATTGTTGTGTTGAATTTGTGTATATTTAAAATATGTGTGTTATTGATGTATATAATATGTGTCAGTGTTGTAGATGAAATGTATTGGGTAGTGATGTTTGTGAAATTTAGTGTACATTGACTGTACAACTGTTTGTGTATCAGGAATGCATAAGAACTGTGTATAGTTTGAATATTTATATTGTAACTCTATAAAATTTAAAAACATTGTTGTAATATGAGTACAATTAGTGTACATTGACTGTATAAATATTTGTGTATCAGAATTGTATAATAACTGTGTATAGTTTGAATATTTATACCGTAAGAGTAAAATTAGCAACGCTGTTGTAATGAATATTGTATGAGTAAAATTAGTGTACATTGACTATGTTACTATTTGTGTATCGGGATTGTATAAGAACTGTGTATAGTTTACATATTTATACTGTAAGAGTAAAATTAGTATACATTGACTGTATGACTATTTGTGTATCAGAATTGTATAAGAACTGTGTATAGTCTGAATATTTATATTGTTACTGTGTAAAATTAGCAACATTGTTGTAATGAATACTATATGAGTAATATATGTAGATTTTTGAAATACTTATACCTAAAAGTACACTTATGTATTGCAGGTTTGTGATTTGTTTCTTGGTCCATCTGATCATTACAAGTGTCAGTTCAGCGTCCACACAAACTGTGCTATTGTGACTGCGTTGAAATCTAAGTTGGACAAGAAACAACTTGATTTGTTTAAGAATAGTTCCTTTGGGTATTTCTTATCTTTACCAAATGTTTTTCCTCAAAATCAACTTATCCATAGAATATTGCTTAGGAAAATTTTTTGTGAGAGAGATGATGAAATATGGATTAAAGTGAATAACACTCGATTACATTTCGGCTTACAAGAGTTTGCTATAATTAGCGGCTTAAAATGTACTGGAAATTACAATAATGAGTTTGTTGTTAGTGAAGAAAGTAAGCTGATGGACTTGTATTTTTTATGAAAGTCCAAGGTCACAAAGCTTGATTTAAAAGAGTGTTTCATGAAAAAAAATTGGCGATGTGATGAAGATGCTTTACAAATTTCTGTTTTGTTCTTCATTTATTCTTTTATTTTTCTGTCACGTATAGTTATGTTATAACTAAGAATGATTTCTTATTGATTGAATCTGGGAACTACGAAATATTTTCTTGGGAAAAATTATGTTTTCGTCTGCTGTTGGAGTTAATGAAGTCTAAGGTTTATCAGCGAAAAACTATGTATCGTTGTGCTGGTTTTCCTCTTCCATTTCAGTGTTGGTTTTATGAGTGTTGCCTTTATGATGATGGCCATCTTGCTGACCGAGTGGGCGATGGTGTGCCACGTATACTGAATTAGTTTGTAAAGTATAGAACAACATACAAGGAGGTCAAGTCTGCATTTTTTGATATTAGGCAAGAGAAGGTATATCGTTATTTTAAATTGTAATTTATATATATTTTGTTAAATTGTCATGTGTTTCTTAAATGTTGAGTGTTGTTTTGTATGTGCAGGTTGTGTTGCGTAACATTATGCCGACAGTTCTTGGAAAAACAATCCTTCAATTACCTGATTTCAAACTTGTGGATGCGGTTGTGCACTCTGTTGATTTACCTAGCACAAGTAAACAAGAATGTAATAAGTCGAGCTCAGAGCATGAATTGGCACTTTTGAGAAATGATGTTAAAATGGTATGTCGAAGGTTTTTATTAATATTTGTATGTTTTTGTTAATTGATCTGTTGACTGTTTTCTTTTATGTTTAGTTAACGAAAAATGTTTCCTCGATGGAGAAGTTTATGAAATCCTCATTTGAATTGATTTTTCGAGCCCTAGATATAAAGAATATGCCTAAGGTATTCTTTTCCTGAATTTCTCCTATTTTTTTAACAAAACTTATATACACTATTGTACTTATTTTACAAAGTTTTTTTTAATAGGTTGGTACATCAATTGGTGATAACGATGGTGATAACTCAAATGAAAAAGACGATGAGACACCTAATGTTGGTGGTACAGGTGATGATCAAGTTAATGATCCACCTAATATGGGACAACAAAATGATGTTGTACCGGAAGTAGATCATATAAGTGACAATTTGATGGATGATGTAGGAAAACAACAGATTGTGTAGGTGGTGACGTAATTGGACATTTGGTGGATGATGTTGGAGAGAAAGTTAATTTTGTAGGTGATTGTGTAGGTGGTCATGTCGATGTTGATTCTGTGGCTGAAACTTTTAAGGATGGTGCTTGGAAGAATTTTCTAAATTTTGATTTATTGAAGTTCACACAAAGCTCAGGTGAAAATAAGGATATAGGGGAGGGTAGAAATAGTCAGGTTGATAGTGATTGGTCTAATTTTACTGATTCTAAAGTGACTAAATTTACTTAACCTTTTCGTGATCAAAAGAAACAAAAAGAAGGTGATGTGACAGTGCTTAGCCAGGATGAGCTTGACTGGTCAGAAATTTCAGACGCTGAAATTTCTAAGTTCACTCAACCCGATAAGAGTGTTGCAACAATTGATGCAACTGATTTAGTATGTGATAATGTTAGAAAAGTTGATGCAACGGCAAGTGATAATGTTAAAGGGATTGAGGAAAACATGGTGGCTCGTCTGTTATGTTGGATGAAACACTTGCTATTCCTTGCCGATTACGTAAGACAGCGGCAGTATGTGAATCTTCATTTTTGACAAAATTTGATTTTGATTGTGGCAAATTTGAAAGCCAATCATCGAAGCGTGTAGAGAATGCTCAGCCAAGTAAATGTGTCTTGTCTATAAAACATCCTTTTGTGAAGAGTATTACGGAGCAAATTGATGATATGAAAGTGACATTAAAGTTTAACAGGTTTGCTACGAGATCATTGCGCGTTAAACATATGTAAGTTTCTGTTCGTAATTTTTTTTGTTTTACTTTATTTTATCATATATTACAATTTTTGTAACATTTTTTTTCAGGCTGTTTATTCAAATTTTGTCAATGCTCTTCGAAAATATTTTTACTATGGAGTTGATACTATTAAAATGAAAGAGTGGTTCTTCACATTGGCATATCCAGGAGTACCGTTAACCGATTCAGTAAGTAATGAATTTATTAGTTAAGTAGGTTATATATCTTTTATTTTTGTACTTGATAGTGATAAGCTAACTGGAATACTGAAATTTTATATATGTTGAATGTTATATAAGTCCTATGCTTTATTTTTATTTATGCAATACTTTATGTTCAGTTTATATGCAGCACTTTATATGCATTGTATATATAGGTCCTATGCAGTTTTTACACAATAGGTACACAGTTTTAAATGCAGTTATTGCTATTCAGTATATACACAGGTCTTACACAGTAGGTACACAGTTTGTATGCAGTAGTTGATATGATGCATGTTATATAAGTAGCTTGTATCAATCAGATTTAAATTAGTGTTCTGTATTCATTTTTAGCATTTTAACGTGGTTTTATTGTTTGTATTTTTAGAATATTGATGTTATCTTTTATTATTTGTGAAAGAAGTCAAAGTATGGACCTATTTGGGATTCAGTTAAATTTACAACCACGGATTGTTGGTTTAACTGCTTGATTCAGAATTTGTATAAGCTTTTTGTGGAGAACAATAGAGATGTAACACTTATCACTCAAGAACATCAAATCGTTGAGTACATGCTTGGCTTTTTTATGAGATGTAATGTCCCGTGGAATAGTGTTGACAATGTTATTTTCTCAATTAATCTTGCTACGGAGTTTCACTGGATTTTGATGAGGCTGTCTTTTAAAGATCAGTGCATATATGTGTATAATTCAATGCATGGTGCAAGGCATGCCGTTCGTGTTCAGAAATCAGTTGCAGCGTATTCAGAATTAATTCCGCACTTTCTTTCTTGTATTGGATTTTGGGAAAGTAGGAGCGATGGACTTTCAGTGGCTAATTATTTTGATATTCGTATTGTTGATGGACTACCAACTCAAGCTAACACGTAATATATTAAATGCACATTCAATTTCTCATTTTACATACCTTTTATCAATTATACTGATGATGTATTATGTTTACGGGGACCGTGGTGTACTTGTTGCTGCCTTTTTTGAGTATTTGCTTGATGGTCTTCAAATTTCTAATCATCTAGATGATATTGATGTTATTCGTATTCGGTATGGTGTTTTGCTGTGGGATTATGAAAAGAAGAAACAAAGCCAATGTGTAGTTAGTGAAGATGAATCTACTGGTAGATTGTTGAAGAAAAAGGATGGTGTGCAACAAATTTAGTTAGAAATGTCTTTGAAGCATAGATGTTAGATATGTTTTAGTGTTGAAATGCTTAGAGTTGTTTTTGTTTTGTGTTGATACACTTGGAGATTCTTATTATGAAATGTTATGCTGAATACTATATATTTTGGTGATTGAGACAATTCAGTACAACTGATGCTGAAATGTTAGTTTATGTTGATCACAGCTGATATTCAGTATATATGCAACATTTATTCAGTTCCTATATAGTTTAATATCCAATATATATTCATGTGCTATACAGAAATTACACATTTCATATGCAGTATTTTATATACAGTATATATATAGGTCCTATATAGTAGTTACACAGTATGTACACAGGTTATATGCAGTATTTATGCAAATTTATACCAATAAAATATAAAACTTACCCATTGTTGACACAGGTTATATAAAGTAGTTATATAGTTTAATATCCAATATGTATGCAAGTGTTATAGAAAAATTACACAGTTCATATGCAGTACTTTATATGCAGTATATATACAGGTCCTATATAGTAGTTACACAGTATGTACACAGGTCATATGCAATTTATATAAAGTATTTATGCAAATTTATACCAGCATTCCAATAAAATATAAAACTTATACATTGTTGACACAGGTCATATAAAGTAGTTATATAGTTAATATCCAATATATATGCAGGTGCTATACAGAAATTACACAGTTCATATGCAGTACTTTATATGCAATATACACACAGGTACTATATAGTAGTTACACAGTCTGTACACAGGTCATATGCAGTTTATATACAGGTCGTATACAGTAGTTACAATATTATATGAAGTATTTATGCAAATTTATATGAATATTCAATATATATGCAACATTTATTCAGTTCCTATACAGTTTTTACACAATTTAAGCACACTATTTCTAAAGTTTTATACATTTACCCCAACCAGATATATAACTTATATATTGTTTTAATAAAGTATTTATACAGTTTATAAAAGTAGTTATATTCAAAATATAGAGGTGCTATGTATTTGCTAATTAATTCAAAAGACAAATACTAATACTAGTACTTATATGTATTTAAACAGTATATAGGTATTATACATGATTGACACAAATGATATGCAGTTTTTTAGGAGTTGATTAGTGCACCTCACCAAAGAATGTGGCTTAATGAAACACCATAATGCACAAATTTCTATAAGAGTAGAATGCATTTGAAGTAAAATAATATTGTTGCTATTACATTGCTATGAAAGAATAGTCTTTTTTCAAGAAAAAAAATGGGAAAGATAAAAGTGTTCTTGCAGTAGCATCTTATTAGATTCTTGTTGGAGCATTTCCACATGTTCTTTGATTGTGTCCTGTTTTTCCACAGCGCCCATATGAAATTTGTTGCTTAAAGTAGTCCATAATGCCCTTTCCTCGGTTGTTCTTTTTTGGTCTTCCCGATTTTGGTTTCCAGATTATTGGTAGTACTATATTGGCTGATATCTTTGCTGGAATGTGTCAAGCTGTTTCATCCGGAAGTGGTATAACTGGAAGTTCATATACTTTCAAGAAGTTTTCTCTTGTGTAATATGGAGCACAATAGCTTTGTAAATCCTTATGTGTAAGTTAGGACTGCCATAGCATATGGACAAGGTATGCCATCTACTTGAAATTGTAGGCAGGAGTATTTTTTTCACTCATGCAAACAATGTTTCTTTTTTCAGTTTCATCAATGACTACATAAGAATAGTGAGTAGAACCCATCACCTGCAATGTATAAATATATTAGTAGATAGTGTGCACATTAGAATATGTAAGTGTCTGTGAAGTAGAAATAAGAAGTAATACCTTCATTTTATTTGATAGAATGAGATTTTCCCTCATTATTATATTGTATTTATTTCTCAATTCTGTAAATGTTGCTTCTGAATGCTGTCTATGCTCATTATTCCATCTCATGACCAGATCCGTCATAAACTGTAGAAATTTTTTAATTGATACGTCTCTTGCATCTCTATTTGCTGAATTTAAGGATTCTGCTATGTTTGAAGTCATGAACATCGGCCTATTGACATGGGCATGAGCTATGGACCATTTTTCATAGCCTATATCAAACAGATATTCCTTCACCCCATTATCGATTTTGTTTATGTCTTCCATAAGTCGATCAAAGTCTGCCTTTATGTACGTTCTGGCCATTGTAAAGAAGATTCCCTTTAGTTGTTTTTGATTCTTCTTAAATCTACCCTTGATGTTATTCCATAGATGGTAGATACATATACAGTGAGCTACATTTGGATATACAAGTGCAACAACTTTTAATATGCTGTCATGCCTATCAGATACTATGCACATGCCTTCTCTTTCATCAAAAGCAGTGTTGAACATGCGAAAAAACCATTTCCACGAAGTATCATTTTCAGAATCAACAACAGCATATGCTAGTGGAAAAATATGTTCTTATTAAACAAGTGGGAAAGTGTCTATCAGTGCATGCCATCATATACATAATTTTATCTAAAAAAATTTCATAAAACTCACCTGCTACATCCAGTACACTAGCAAACAATATTGTTCCCTTGTATGCAGATTTCAGAAATGTTCCATCAACAACAATGGTAGGCATACAATATCTCCAGCCCTTAATTGATGTGCTCAATGCGACAAAAGCATATAAAAAGTGATTGTCCTCCGTTTTATGTAGCCTTGTGAATGATCCAGGATTTATTGTGTTTACCATGTATAGGTAAGCTGGCAATTTAGCATAAGATTCACGCAAGAAATCTTTGACCAACTCAAGTGCTTTGTATTTGGCTCTCTATATTTTTTTTGTAGTTTATTCTAATTCCACACAAGTTTCTCATTTCTTCCATGATCTCTGCTGGAGTGTATGTTGACTTAAGATTTTGAAAGTTATGATTCATCATTTTAGCGATGGTTAAAGAAGTAGAATGCCATTGTGAAAGCATTCTGTCCGCAATTGGACAGGTATGATCATTGACAAATTTTGTCACCGTGAAAACTTCTGAATTTTGTTGACTTGAAGATCTAAAAGTCCAATTGCATCTCTGATTGATACACTTAATATAGTACCTAGATACATTATGCAGTACACTATTCATAACCGATATATATGCAGGTGGTATACAGAACTTACACAGTTCATATGCAGTACTTTATATACAGTATATGTACAGGTCCTATATAGAAGTTACACATTCTGTACACAGGTCATATGCAGTTTATATATAGGTCCTATACAGTAGTTACAATATTATATGCAGCATTTATGCAAATTTATACCAATATTTCAACAAAATATAAAACTTACACATTGTTGACACAGGTCATATAAAGTAGTTATATAGCTTAATATCCAATATATATGCAGGTGTTATACAGAAATTACATAGTTCATATGCAGTACTTTATATGCAGTATATATACAGGTCCTATATAGTAGTTACACAGTATGTACACATGTCATATGCAGTTTATATACAGTATTTATGCAAATTTATACCAGCATTCCAATAAAATATAAAACTTATACATTAGTGACATAGGTCATATAAAGTAGTTATATAGTTTATACCTTGATGATGATGATCTTTTCATCTTAAATTGAAATCTCTCACGGATTGCATAATGTTTCATCACACTTGATATTGTATTTTTATCCCAGTACAACTGCCCTTCTTCAACATCTCTATGAAGTGGATCCTTAATTATTGATTCGGGTTGTTCTTCCATTTCTTCATCTTCAATTGTATAATCAGAAATATGTATCAAATGAACTTGAATAGCAGTCGGAGATGTTTCAATCAAATTTTCAATTGAGGATTCTCCATTTTCAAGTGTGTTTTGTAGTGTTATACACAGTGAAAATTCATATATATCCAAAAAATTTTCTTCATCTCCATATAAAGTCTAATACTCATATCATTGTAAATAGTCATAGATCAACTCTTTACAATGTATTTTATTGTCATTAAACCAGAATTTCACTCTAGATTCATCTGCTTATATAGTTCATCAACAAAATATTCGTACCTATAATCCGAATTCAAAAGTACTTCATTGATTATAAACTTTTCAAACTGTACATCAATTAACCACTCTCCTCCGTATTGTAGCGTAATTGGAACTAAAATTGAACTTGAAACCATAATTTCGTGTCAACTGAAGCAAATTGTGAATAAAAAAAAAACTTTTTGAAGTTAATTGACAGAGGATTTTATATATTTATATGCAATTTATGAAGGTATTTTAAGGTAATATGGTGTATCTGAAAAAAGATTTGTGAGGTAAAATTAATGGAAAGTAATCCTGAGGTAAAATTGAGGAAGGAAAGTGTGAGTTTCAATTGAAAAGGAAAGAAATATATTACGCGATTTTTGCGGCTTTTTAGCGGTGATTAGAAGATGGTTAGAATATAGTATTATCTTAATGGCTATTAAGTGGAAATTAAAAACAGGGACTATTTTTGTGGAATAAGTTTTAGGAGAAGGACTATTTTTGTCCTTCTCCCTAACTTTTATACAACTTTTATTTTTTGCATACACTTCTTACAATATATTTTAAGAATTTTTAATTTAATTAAATAATAATTTGAGGAAAAAATAAAAAAATGATGGACAAAAAGTTCAAACAACCTTCACATTTTTAATATATTACAGATTATAGATATAGATATGAATTATAGATTATAGATAGATTATGGTGTAACACCCCATAAATTTTTTCGTACACTTATCGCGATTATATGGAGTCCTAAAGGCTTGCGTATGGGTTAAATTAAGTTTATGGTGTTCGGAAGTATCCCGTCAATAGTCGTATGTGTAGGTATTGGAATAAGCTTTCCAACGATATAAAGTTTGCCCAAAACAGAGGAGTATTTCATATAAGCGAGCACATTCGAAATTTCAAAACGGTGGCCGGGAAGCCTGTGAACAGTAAATCTGCAGGAAAATTACTGCAGCTAGGCAATTATTTTTTGGATCAACTTTAGACGATCATAACTCCTTGTACAAAAAGAACTGTATGAGCTGCTATATATCGAAGAAAAGATCCGAGAGTCTTCTTTCCGATAAAATTGGTTTCATCCAAATCCAATGTCTAAGTAAGGAGCTATACCCGTTTTACTACAGCCTATAAAAAAAAAACAGAATTGTGGGACAAATTTTTGGGTCAACTTTAAATGACCATAACTCCTTGTACAGGAAGAACTGGGTGGTATACTTTATATGAAAATGAAATCCCTTTGAATTATCTTTCCAATGCAATTGGTTTCACCCGAATCCGATACCGGAGCAAAGAGTTATGATCGATTTACTTCAGCCTGTCAAAACTGTCCACTGGGGACAGATTCAGATTTATTTAAATTTTTAGGGCAAAATGGTCATTTTCTATTACCTCTTGGACGAAAATTGGTCTTTATAAACCTACACTTAGACTCATATATATCATATACCATCCAATTATTAAGAGAAGGTGAAACCCTAGCCTAATTTCAACTTCAAATATTTTGTGATTCAACCGTAGAAAATTCAGTGATCATGTTGGTATTGGATGGTGATTAAGAAGGGAAATAAAGGCTAAGAGTGATGTTGAGGGATATTTCATGAAAATGCATGATATATGAATGTAATAAGAGTATAAGAGGATGTATGTAGCACTCTTATTGATGAGTTAAAGGATTACTTCCTAGACATTATTTGGTGAAGTTAATACCTAAATGGTAAGGTTTGGTTGCTAATACTAGTTTGCCACAAATGACTTATTGTAGATAAGTGTTCGAAGAGTACGGGAAGCCAAGTTGGACTTGTATTGAAGTGGTTATATCAAGGTATGTAAAACATACTCTATCTAATCTTTGGCATGAATAATGACCCATGACACTCTCAAGTAAGCTTCCAACATTGTCCTATGACACATGACATATAATAACATCATATGATCTTCGACACTACCAATTGAACTTGTTTTCACTTTTAAGATGTCCGGCTAGTCAAAAAAATGTACATATACTATTGTTGACTCCGAAATGGTTTAATGAGGTATCCATGATTCTCTACTTCATTTTCATGATATTGATTACCTATTTACATGTTTTCCTATTGAGGTATCATGGTTTCAAGTTCCATAAGGTGTGACCACAAAGTAACCAATCTCAAAGATTAATTGAATTAAGAAATGGAATGTCTGTATTTTAAATTGATGATATGATGTATTGTATTAGTACCACTGATCAGTTGGCCATTGTATTATAAAGTTTATATATATATGCTATTCCAGGGGTGGTCCCTGATGTATTGTATTAGTACCACTGATCAGTTGGCCATTGTATGACATATGTTATGTATTGATAAGGATTACGGGAAGTAATGATATGAAAGTAATGTGCAGGTATCCCATCAGCTCTTTTAAGTGTGGTCTACTCATACTGTTTATTCACTGGTATCTGGGTTCTGTTGATCTTTTGTATCTCATCTTGATACTCACTGCCTTACATACTCAGTACATATTTTCGTACTGACGTCCCTCACGGGGGACCCGTATTCATGCTTGCAGGAACAGGTACTTCAGGTCGTACACCTCCGCAGTAAGAGCCAGGACGTTCTATTGTTAGTGGTGAGCTCCAGTTGTTTCGGGGCATCTCAAGTCGTTTCTATATGTATTTTTGATATTTGTATAAAAGTCTTTTGTGGGCGGGAGTTTGTCCCGACCCTAACTCAGTTGTGTATTTATGTAGAGGCTTTTGTAGACATATTGTACCGCCATAGGAGTGTTTGGTTGATAGACGTGATGGCTCTGACGGCCAATTACTGTTTATATATATATTTATGCGTGTCTGCTGGGCTGATACAGGTACTGTTTTCTTCTATTTACAACGAAGTGCTGCCCAAATTTCTAATTTTCATAAGTAATGTAAATGTGAAAGTATAGGTTATGAAAGGGTTCTCCCGGGCCTCCTCGGCTACGGGTGCCAGTCCGCTCCAATGGGATTTGGGGTATGACATATGGATATAAATATAGATTACAGATTATAAATATAGATATATTTATTTATTATTATAATATTATAGATTTTCAAATTGCAAATCAAATATCATGTTAATTTTACACATTATTATTTGATTTAATAACTATCATATCATACATTACATAACTTATACAAAAGTTGATACTTCCTCCGTTTCTTTTTATTCGCTCATTTTGGATTGGATACACTCCTAAATAAACCTCTTCTTCCTATAAAATATATAAATTACTTTTATCAATATACCTCTAATTAAATTTACACCTCTTTCTAAATCAATAATAATTACATTTATTAGGCAAGGATGTAATATGAAGATCCTGTTATAGATATTCTTGAAAGATTAAGAGTGTATTTGATAAAAGGAAAATATTTTTCGAATAATACTTTCAATTTTCTTATGTTTGATTGTCTTAATTGTTTTTCAAATAAACTTATCTTCTTCAAATTTAAGAAAAACGACTTACTTTTAAAAAGTAAGGAAAATATTTTTCAAAACTCTCTTTCAACCTCACACCTTAACTTTTTATCATATCACCCAAGTCTCGGATAATGATTTACAACACTAATACAAAATTTCTCTATTCTAGCTTTCGATTCTCAACTCGAGAGAAGGTCGAAAGTTGGGGTCGGATATCGAGATTAAATAAGACACCTCACCTTGAATGTGTCGCATCAAAATATCCATCACCAAGGCAAATATTACTATTTAATGTATTATTTTTATCCCATTTTATATGATATTTTTTTCTTTTTAATTTATCTAAAAAGAGTGAATTCTCACTATAATTATAAATAATTTAATTTTATAATTATTAATTTATTCGAAATAATTTATAACTATATAAATATTTAAAAATTATTTTAAATTATAAGTTCTTAACTCTTTTTTAAATATCTAACATATCAAAAATCAAAAGATAATAAAATATCACATGAAACGAAGAAAATTTTTTAAATCATAAGTTTTTAACTTTTTTCTTAAATATCATAACAAATCAAAAAAATATAACATGGAACGAAGAAAGTATACAAGTTAGAGTTACACGTGAGGGTGGACATTCGATAATCGATTCGGTGTTTTCAGAATTCAGATTTAGTAATTCGGTAATCGGTATTTGAACATAGATACCATATACCATACTTATAAATATCGGTTTGATAATTCAGTAATCGATAATTAAACCTTGATTCGATATGGTATTTGGTAATATCATATTAAAGTTGGAGATGCGTAAATGTACGTTTAAACTTCAAATATTATATTTAATAGAAACCCTATTTAATATTGTTTTTGTTACTTTTTACGAATATACTATCAAAGTCCAAGAGATTCGTTGGGATGACTAGTACTATTGTTTATTGAGTTGGATTAGACACACATATATATATATATATATTCGATATTCGGTAAATATCGAATATCAAATGGTATTAATATCTTGTACCAAATTCAATTTCGAATATCAAAATATTAAAATTTTATTCTCAAATATTATATCAAATATTAATTACCAATTTTTTAAATTCTGTTCAATAATTCAATTTTTGATATTTTAAATACAACCCAAATTACACATTTTAATGCATCAAACTAATGGATGCATGCCTTTTTTCAAATGTACCGTGACAAACAACCCCCTAAATCATACCTCTCAAAAAAGAGTTTCAAGCCATTAGCGTCGCAATCGGTAACTAACCACCGCTTTTAGTGCGCCGCCGGCTAAAATTAACCGTCAAAGCAAAAAGCTAGTCTCCTCCCCACCTATAAAAGCCAGCATTTTGTGCTCATCTTCTCTTGTAGTATTAGTTTTTTTCTAGAAAAGCAAAAGAATGGCTGCTGAGGTTGAATACAGGTGCTTCGTAGGTGGGCTCGCATGGGCTACCAACGATAGAACCCTAAGTGAAGCTTTTTCTCATTATGGCGAAGTGCTCGACTCGAAGGTCCGTTTGTTGCAGAGCAGCAGAGATCGGATCCGAGCCCCTTTTTTTATTTGGCTTCGTTGATGACCTTTCTGTTACTCTCATTGATCTCTCTGTTACTCATGTTACTGTGTTACTGTTACTCTCTCTCTCTGGTTTACTTGATTCCTGATCTGTTAACTCTGTTACTATTTGTTACTGTTACCTTATTCACCTATACGGTACGTTGATGATTGGTCGCTTTTATGTTTCCTTTATTTTCAGCTTATTGTTGTCCCTAATTCATTTATTGTTTTCTTTCGTATTGCCATGTGAAAATTTAAACTTGCTATGTACAGCGATTTATGTAATTTTAGAATATGTAGTTTGTTATTTATGCAATGAAAATTGGTATTATTTATGTACCATGATCCATGCATTTTTAAACTTGCAATTGTGTATCTGTTCGGATCTCTGATTGTTTTTACCGATTTGGTTTACAGATCATCAACGATCGTGAAACTGGTAGATCAAGAGGATTTGGTTTTGTTACCTTTGTTGATGAGAAATCCATGAGGAATGCAATTGAAGGAATGAATGGCCAGAACCTTGATGGTCGCAACATCACGGTTAATGAAGCTCAGTCACGCGGAAGCGGTGGTGGTGGTGGTGGTTTCGGAGGTGGCCGACGTAGTGGTGGAGGCGGCGGATATAGCACTGGTGGTGGTAGCCGCCGTGATGGTGGCAACAGTGGTGGTTATGGAAGTGGCCGTGACCGTGGGTATGGTGGCGGTTATGGCGGTGGTGACCGATATGGTGACGGTGGGTCCCGCTTCTCAAGAGGTGGCGGTGCTTCAGAGGGCAGCTGGAGGAATTAGCTCTACTAATAACATTCTGAAATTGGATTTAAATGTCTAAAACATGTCCGTCCCCCTTTAGATGGTTTTGGCTTGGAGACTTTGTTTCTTAATTTTTTGTTACTGTGGTTCGTGTTATTGTTCTGGTTTCTACCTATTGGCTCGTTATGTTTCTGTGTGGGATCTCTATTTACGAGTTTAAATGAAAGTTATAAATGATCAACCCCTTTTTTATTTGGTGCATACGAATATTTGTTTCTTCACTCCATGTTGATTATAAACTTACTAGATATTAGTGCCTGCGGGTTTAATATTTAAATGATGGACAGTAGTTATTTTATAACTTTTGGACAGTAAAATTTCCGCTGTATTTGAGTTTAGATCATCGGTTTCCCTTTCATGGTAATGTGTTTGATTTGGTACATGTGGGAAATGCATTGGATAATGTTTGATATCGATAGAGTTTTTGAGTGCTGGAGGATTGTTTTGGTTGGATAATTTCCTTTGCTTGCTCCAATGAAGACAAGAAAACTGCGCTAACGAGGTTGATTGAACGGTTTGAGTACAAGAAGCTGTCGGTGAGAAGATCAATAGATCTGGAAAGTCCGAGGTTTATTTGTCTGCTGTTCTACAGAAACCAGTAAGAGTTTGATAGTATGAGCTCCTCTGTGATCGGCAACGCATATAGATGGTGACCGTTATCATAGGAGAGAGGTTTGGCGTTGCAGCAGGTATTATGTCTACGATCTGTACAATTACTCGCTTTTCCTTGCAATTAACTTGATATTGAAAGAACCACTTAAGTTTAATGCGGATTTATAACATGGAATCGGTCTGTTTGGCATTGGCATGAGCCTTTTGTCTGTATCAATTTCTAAGTTAAAGAGTTTAGGAAACAAAAAACTATGTTTTTTCCTCCAAATTTCGTTTAAGGTCCAGCTATAGTTGAATTGTATTATTGAGATATAAATCTTCTTGAGTAAAGCATTTGGTTGATGCCTTTCGATATGTTGTTATTATTATGTTCTTGATGTGTACTTTCTAAGATACAAAATAACTAAATGACTACCAAATGTTAACCCTTCTATTTCTACATTACATGTGTGCATCGCGTAGCCTACCATCCGTGTTTATTTTTACTGTGTCCATAGGTGGTTTTACTCGAAGAGACTTGCCAGCACTTGTTTACTGGTTTCGTTCTTTCTGGTTCTTCACCAAAAGTTAGGAATCTTGATTTTGGGAAAGCAATCGTAAGAGCAGCTTGTATCGTCCAACAAATGTGATGATCCATATGAATGTTTCATCAAGTGTCTGTTACTATCACCAAATTTACAAGGACTCCAACTCTTTTTCTCAATTCCTAGAGAATTAACAATGGGAACAATGGAATGCTAAGGCTACATGGATAGTGTTTTTGCTTGCAACATTTCACCACTGATTTGAGGTCTTTTTCTATGCTGCTTGGTCTCTCTTCAAACATGTTGATGGGTGCATACCGGATCCTCTTAAAGTAGTGTATTTTTGGAGGACCCGATATGGGTAAAACAACTTTGAGGAGGAGTCCCAAGCAAACATAGTCCAGCCAGCTTGTGCACCTTGACTTATTCCACTGGTTACCTATCACCTCTCACCAGTAACAGGTACTACTAGTAACTAGGTCCGCCAGGACAAAGCTAGAACAGATGGAAAGAAATCACCTAGTGTTTTTGTCTCCGCCAAAGCTTGCCAAGACTTAATGATTTCACTTGGCAATTTGTTATATTGCAAGGTCTTAATTACTGTCTAATTTTGCATCAAATCAATAGATGTGTGACATGTATTTAACACAAGACTTTATTAATGATGCCGTATATCTCAACACAATTTGCTCTAATAACTTGTCAAAAATGAAAGTTAGAGCAATTAATCAACACCACGAGTTCACGGCTGCATACGCGATGTGCCAAATACATTAGGAAGCATACACAATGCCCTGTACTGTCAAGAAGAAAAAGATGAAATCTGACTAACATGTATGAGAAGTCTTATTCAATCAGTAATAGGTGAAAATTTTCCAATGAATCAGGGAAAAAAAGATGCAGCTCCTATGAACCGCGTCCTCAGGGACGGAGCCACAATGCTAGTAACAACTTCGGTAGAACCCAGTAACTATGGTTCAAATCGTGTATTTGTGTTTAAAAATTATACAAATAATCTTCCAGACTCCACCTATGCCGCCTTAGTTTTAGACACTGCTTTCTTTCTCTGCCCAAGCATGTAACTACACAGGTAAGGACAGCCTGCATTTTCACAAACATCGTCTTGTCAATCATAGAAACGGGTACAACAACAACATACCTAGTGTATTCCCACATAGTGGGGTCGGGGGAGGGTAATGTGTACGCAGACCATAGTACTATATCAGAGAGGCTGTTTCCGATAGGCCCCCGACTCAGGATAGATAACAGTATAAGAACCACAAAACACAAAAGCTTTGAGCCGAACATGGAGATGATTTTAGTTAGAGAATGGAGTTAAGGTTCTTGCCTGGTACATAGATGGCAAGGCCAACAAGTGATGCGAGAAATTCCATTTGTTTGGCATCCTAACAGCATACTTTCCAGATTCCTACGAAACATAAGTCGATAAGAAGCGATAGTAAGTACTCGAACTGAATCAGAAGCACAAGGAGCATATATCCATTTACAAGCAAACCACACAGCAGAGATTGACATTTCTAAATGAATACAATACCACATCCTGATTTGATTGAACTCACGGATCCAATGACCAAGGAAAGGCCAGTCTACTGACTGTAAACTGCATAGGCAAGCCTAGTGCGACAAGATTGACCGAGAAAGCATGCAGGGGGGATCGAGCCTGAGACCTCCATTTGGAAGATCCCCTTCTCAACCAACTGGGCCACCCTTGCGAGTTGGCTCTTTGCCGCCTCTTTAGCAATTAATCAGATAGAAGACGCTCTTTATTCTTATCGTATTCTTGCTTGCTAAATGGCTAGAAAGATGAGTTTATTGTCATTTCTGAAAGAAAGAAAAACAAACGAAAAAGAGGATCTTCGTACCTTCATGTAAGACAGCGCATTATATATTAGAACTACTTCACTTATGATGCCAGCAGGATACATCAATAAGTACTGTACCTGCAGCAAGAAAATCATCAGGCTTAATAAGAACATGCTAAAAACTATATCCATCCATTATTATAGAGGTGGCGAATTGGATAAAAAGAGAGACAGAGACAGGACTTCAACTTTTTCGATTTTGAATTTTAGATTAATGACTTCACATGCTTATAACTAGGTTCTAAATTTGATGTGTGTACATATTCCATGAATTCCTGTTTTGTTCACCCGTTGTTCATGCATTACCATAATTTGCTACTTCGAGCCCCACAAGATACTTCAAATTGTCCAACCCTATGAAGGTGACAAGAAGTCCTTAGCATCCATGGGCTCTTCAACAAACAAATAATCAGCTTGACATCCAGAAGTTTGAATTCACACAATTTAAGCACAAATGTGTCAAGCAAGGATGCAAGTTTATAAGCTACACACAAAGGAGACAATGCCACATTTGTCCTCGGGTTCTCAAGAATGATACCACCTTGGAGAAAGAGGTCATCAATTCCACTCAAGTATTGAAGAAGGGTATCACATAAATGGAATTCATCCAAAGTAATTTTCAGAGAAGACTCTCTTCTTGACCTACAAATAGTGGAACCTTAGTCAAGAATGAAAACACATAATGGTGAACTCTCTTGGACCTTTTCACTACTCCCTTTTTTTAAAACCCCTTCATCTTGGTTGGAGTTCTTTCCCTTACACATTGTTGGTCCCTCAAGTGGATTGTGAATCCCCAAGAAAGACTTTCCATCATAGGGAAGGATACCAACACCTTCATTCAAACTTTGCTTGTCATGTTGACCAAGCAATAAGTTGGGTGTGCCAAAATCATCATATCCAAATTTGGCACCGGAGTCAAATGAAAAGAGTGGCCATAGACATGGGTCTAAACAACACTCTTTTTTCTAGGGGTGTGCAAAAATCGAACCGACCGATAAACCGAACCGATAAAAATGTTATTGGTTTATTGTTATTGGGTTATTGGCTTAACGGGTTTTTAATGGTTTTATAAAAAAAGTTATTGGGTTATTGATTTGGTTCAATTTTTTCTTATTGGGTTACTGGGTAAACCGATAACCCAATAAGAATATATATATATATATATATATATATATATAGCGGAATTGAAAGAAGACAAGTTGAGAGCAAAAACTTGAAGGAAAAGTGGCAATGATCATATTAAAATTCAAAATACCATGATAGATTGTCAATCAAAAGACGATTCAATCAATGCTTCAAAAATATCAATGGTCAGTACAAGTGGATCAAAAAAAAAGAAAAGAAAAAAAAAGTCAAATTCTAGCAATGATGAAAGAGCAAAATGTTCCAAGCTTTATCAATCCAAAGCTGAGAGTAATGATGTTGAGATTCAACATAAGGTATTTTCGTATATTTATAAATTAGATTTTTTGTAGTTTAGTTATCTTATAATATTAAGGTTTTGTATTTGTGCGATTGTATTCGGTGTAAAGATATATACATATATCAACATAAATCAGTTATACTTATGTAAATATAACTATATTTATAATCATATATATATATATATATATATATATATATATATATATAAAGTTATACATATATTCAATTCGGTTAGCATACAAAATTTTTATTTATTTTATGATATGTAATTGTATACAATTAGTTTATGGATGAGGCTTTATATACAGTTGATAATTTTTTGTGATCATTTGTGTTTTTTGCAGTTGATCATTTGTGTTTTTTGCGGTTGATCATTTGTGTTTTTTGCAGTTGATCATTTGGTTAAACAGGATAGTGGTTTTGTCATCACAGATCTTCCTAAGAAGTCCCCGCATGTTTCGTGTTATGTGGAGATGAAGATATTTGATGCTTTAAAACAAAATCTATCCAGTGTTCATCTTAGAAGATTTATAAAAATATGCTTTGATCAATACACCAATATGCCGGAATCATGGGTTCAGGCCCAATTGTTTAGGTGCGCTATGTCCCTTAGGTTGAAAACTAGTTCAACGGATGCTATAATGTTGCGATTTAACAAAAACACGTTAAGATTTTCACTGAGGGATTTTGCAATTATTTCTGGTCCGAACTGTGTTGCTTGCAAAGCTGATTTTATATTAGACACAAGCGTGCCGAATAGATTAATGCAGACGTATTTTGATGGTGAAGAAGAACCATATAAAGCAACGTTATTCCAGGCATTTGAGGTTAAAGTATGGGGTCAGAATGACGATGATACTTTAAAATTTTCTATTCTGTATTTCGTTCATCGTCTTATTATGTCTGACAAGATGCATACTGTTCGAGTTCTAAGAATTCATTTTGATGTGGTTGAGTACGAAAGATACATGAATTATTGTTGGGGTAAAGAAGCTTACGAAGAGTTTGCCAAGTCCATATCAAGGAAGTTGACCTCCGATGGACAATATTATTGACTTCATGGCATGCTATATGTTATGCAAGTATGGATATATGAGTGTTGCTCGAAGGTTTATAAGCGATTTGTCAAAAGGGTTGGTGATCGAATTCCGAGGTTGCTGAATTGGAAAACCATAAAGGACCGAACAGGTACAAATGGGTTACGAAGAACATGTTTATGTGCAAAAAGGTAAAATTAAGTGTCTTAGTAATCTTAAATACAATTTTTTGGGATAATACCTAAACTTTGACCGAATTTTCAGTTGAGCATACTGAACTTTGTGGGGGTCTTATTACCCCCTAGAAATATTTTTTTTCCGTATTTTAATACCATATATCTGCCCACTTGAATACATGTAAATATGAGGTGGCGTGTGTATCATATGCATCAATGTCGAATCTGGGTATAGAGTTTCGGGAGGGGGGGAGAGAATTAAATTCACTTTAAAAAGTCTAGGGGGTAATACGACCCCCTCAAAGTTCAGTATGCTCAACTAGAAATTCGGTCAAATTTCAAATATTTACTAATACAAAAATGATGTCCAGAATTCCTTTCAAAACATCAAGGTATCCATAAGTGAAATTGCAGCTTTCTAACTCCCACCGAAAATTGTTCACAATGTTACCATTGTGAATTCTCCAATGAATGATGTTGTTAATTCTGACGACAACTTTCAAGACATGCTTCCAATCTCTCTTGCTCATAAAGTAAAGAGTAAAATAGGTATCTCTGTTTCGCTCTCAAAAAGAAAACAAAAGCAGAAGCAAATGTCATCGGGTGCGTCAATATCAATCAAGACTCCTACAAAGGTGATTTCAAACGCGGCAGTCTCTAACACATCTCTGCTTTTGGATAATAAAACAGTCAAAAAGTTCACCTTAAATAAGAAGTTAGTATAGGAGCAAATTCAGTCACCGCATAATATTGAACCACCTGTGACCGATGCAACAGTGAAGAGAACCATTTTGATCCATGATCTCAATATTCTCAATCAGAAAGTCGATGCACTTGAGATTTATGTAAGTATATTACAATCATCTTCAAATTTTAGGTAAATTTATATTATTAAATTACCAATATAAATTCATTGAATATAAAATGTAGGTGAAGTCAGAATTTCAAAATCTGTGCAATTTGATAAATGTCAATCATAACATCGTCATGAATGCTATCAAAAGTAAAGATATTAATGAGAAGGTATGATGTATACAACCATTACTTTCAAATGAATCATTAATAATTTAAATAATTATTTGTAATACATGTTAGGATTTCATAAAAAAAATCATCGGTGAGCAAGGAGAAATTCCACCCATGAATGTGCATTGTACTCTTGGCAGTAGCAATTATTCAAAGGTAACTATTTTTGAGGTGATAAAATATGTTTTTTCGACATATATTCTTACATACATATAGCAGTTGTTTCTTGATGTATGTCATGTTATTCAACGAACACATATCTACAATCCTGATAAAATAGTATCTATGTGTCAATCTAAAATTTCATAAATAAATTTCATAAATATACCTATATACTATTAGTTTTTTTTTTTTGTTTAGTAGTATAGAATGTCATGATGTTAATGTTGTATTCGTATGTTTGTAATTTGTGAATTAATTTGATACATATATTAACATTTTACAGTTATACTTAATTATATATAACTGTAAATGTACATATATATGTATATACATATATACATATATAAATGTACATATACAAATATACATATTTAACTCTGTCATCATATACAAATTTTATGTTTGTTGTGATATGTAGTGTTAATACATTTATAATACATATATGCATAATAAATATATATTTGACTATTGGACTGAGCCAACTATTTATGAACATATCTTAAATTGAACCACTATTTTAATGTAACAACTACTAACTTATCCATATTGCTTGTTATCAGAGTAATATGGATGTCAATCGTACCCCTTCCTGTTTGTATGTTCCTGTTATATGTGAGCATGATGCGAACGTAAATATTCAACCTGAGATGGACAGTGGTCATGAAGATGTTGAAATAAAAGATCAATCGTTCGACCCGATGGAGGTACATATACTTTTAATTGAATTAAGTTTTTGAGATGATATAATATGTATTTACAATATATTTTCTTACGTACATATGACATTTTAATGAACTTTTATATACTAGGTTCCGAATACAGAATCAACTTTGAAGGTTCAAAATGCTGGAATTTATATTGAAGAGTTAACTGATGATGTGAAAAACATGGCTAGTGGTTATGAGGATGTTGCAAAAAAAGACCAGTCATTTGTCCCAATGAAAGTACATGTACTTTTAAATGAATTAAGTTTATACTATTCCTTATTTATTTACCTTATATTTATAATCATTACTTTCATGTTTGTTTTAGGTGGATGAAACTAAAGTGGATTGTGAAGAAGGTGATCATTATTATATAGATGTACAACACGATCTTCAGATTGTTGCCGCCTCGGTTCACATGAAAAAATCAATTGAAATCAAGCATCCAAAGTAAAGTCAGAATGAAACGGAACCTTAGTGTACGTTTTCTGATGAACTACTTCCCAGTTTAAATACTGAAAGACATATCATAGATATACACAGAAGAAAACTGGTAGGAGAAACACCAAAACTATCCTTGAGAAAACAAAAACCAGGTCGATGGAAAATATCTTCATACATGACTGATTTTGGATCCGGATCTAGTAATACAATAAGTTGATTATTTTAATAGTTGTTATCTACTATAAATATTTTATTATTTAATTAATATTTAATTTTCAGGTAGCTCTTCAAGGTTGCCTAAGATTTTTAATACAAAACATCCATTCGTATTCAATACCATATATGGGCCGCACAATCAGAATTTGCACAGCAGTTTTTTGAGTTGGGTACTTGAAGGAACACTAAAGAAACACACCACCAATTATGTTATCTGTACCTAACTATTTTAGATAACATAAGTATTATATGTTTCAATCTAAATAGTTATACATATAAATATATAATATTAGAATTTTTTGTTGTTTAGTTGTATAGAATGTCTTAATGTTGAAGTATTGTATGTGTGCGTTTGTATTATGTGTAAAAATTATGACAAATTTTGACATAAAACGGTAATATTTATAACTGTATCTATACAAATATACAAATATGAAACACTGTCATCATACACAATTTTTATGTGTGTTCTGACATGTAATGTTAATTCATTTATAATTCATATATGCATAATGCATATATTCATTTCAAGTTAAGTTTTGTATTTTATATGTTGATCTTGTATGTACATGATAAATAAGTTTACTTTGATAGAAAATCTGCCGAGGTTCACTACTTGAGCAAAAAATCAGTCATCAAGCCACATTTATTCTTTGGTGCTGAATCAATGGAGGATAAGAACTATTTTAGATGCTATCATTTCCCAATCAAATGTTGAATGACTCGGTTAGTTGATATTCCTTTTTTGTTGTTAATTCAGCTACATATATATTACACATTTACTAATTGTGTGAAGCATAATAATTTCTTTTGTTTACAACATATTGATGTGGTTTTGTATTACTTGCGTAAGAAATCAATATACAAGCCGAACAGTCAATACAAATAGAACACAGTTAACTGTTTATTCATGACAACATTATTGAATATTTTTGACGAGTATGCAGACAGTACAAAGGAGTATAACCAAGAAAATCAAGAGTTGACAATCGTCGAATACATCAATGGATATAGACTCCATGCTTCTGTACCTTAGCATACTGTGAATTACATTTTTATTCCAGTTAATGCTGGCAGAATACATTCGGTGTTGGTTGTTCTGTCATTCAATGATAGATGTTTGTATGTGTATGACTCTGTTAGATATGCTCGTCATGATGCATCTGTTTCCCTCGAAGTGAAGAAGCTGTCAGAATTGTTACCTTCATATCTAACAATTTTCGATTTCTACAAAAAAAGGGTATTGAATTTAACTCACATTCCAAGTATATTGGTTGCGAAGAATCTTCCCTAGATATGGTATTCATGGATAATTTACCACCATAATCTCCTAGAAGCTTGTAAGTAGTTATTTCAATGATTTTTATTCTATCAAATTCTTTATATATAAAGGTGAATTCTGATAGAAGTAATTTCTGTTAAGAAAATTGATTCAGGGATTGCGGAGTCTTCATTGTTGCATACGCGGAGTATCTTAGCCATGAAAAAGGTATACCACATGAATATTTAGATGCAGAAGCTTTTCGTACTCATTATGCTGCTCTTCTATGGCAGCATGGGACTCAGAAGAATAAAATTGGAGCAATTAGTGATGATGAGAGCCCGACAGGCCAGTGAGGCCTCAATTTGAGTGTGAGAGTAGTGACATGATAATTATACCTTAGTACTTATGCTTCTCTATTTTGTTGGTTTTAGTTGAAAATATAAACTGATGTTCAATCCTTTTTTTTAATCAAATATCGAACATGATTCTCCATTTTATTGAAAGTTGTCAACTATCGTATTTTTTTGAATACTAATCTAAATTTTGTTATAAGCGAGTTGTCTAAAATATTCTAATAGAATGTTAATGGTATACATAAATAGATGTATACATATATTCAAATGATAGATGTTATGATGGTTAGAACCAAAGGCATATTACATTAGACTGTATATATGATTAACAACTACATTATTGATAATTTATTTATTCAATTGGAGTTATTAAATAAAATTTAAGCATAATCAATTCATATGATATAACACTTCAACTATTCGTACTTTCCTATATACATACATACATACATACATACATACATACATACATACATACATATCAACTGATATTTTTTGAAATATGTTAATTTATCTCAAAATACATATATTCATATAAATGTATTATTCATATTATTCAACAATTACTTTTGATATAATATAATTTAAAATATATATAATATTGAAATAGTATAAGCATAAATATGATTAACAATATACAAATGATATAATATACATATATACACATGATAGATGCTATGATGGTTAGAATCAAAGGCATATTATATTAGACTGAATATATGATTAACAACTACATTACTGATAACTTATTTATACAATTGGAGTTATTAAATAAAAGTTAAGCATAATCAAATTCATATGTATATAACACTTCACCTATTCGTACTTTCCTACATATATGCATACATATCAATTGACATTTTTTGGAATATGTTAATTTATCTCAAAATACATATATTCATATAAATGTATTATTCATATTATTAAACAATTAGGTTTGATATAATATAATTTGAAACATATATAATATTCAAATGGTATAAGCATAAATATATGTATATATACATTATGAGTATATACAATAAAGTATGCATACAATATGATAAACACCATGATAGTGAGAACTAACAAGTTATTACAATAGACTGCACACGTTTATAGTTATGATGTAAAGTGAATTATATATGTATTTTCTTTCTTTTAAACATGTCCATATAGCGTGAAAAATTATAATTTGAATGTAATATACAAACAAAGAATATATCAAAATGCGTTATGTTATTGATCATTAATTTGAACATAAATCAATCACAAGTTAGATCCCCATGAATGAGGAAAGGTAGTTTCAACTAAGGTCTTAAAGTCCATCCCGGTGATGAATCTTCTTCCACTCCCCAACCTCTAAGGAGTCGTAGAGCAATGTCTTTATTGGCAGTTGTGCAACCTTCGATTGAAGCTACTTCTGCGGATTGCGACAGCACCTGGCCTTGGATCAAGGCTCTCACTCGCTCAAGACGTCGATGCGCCACCGGGTTGACCCTTTTCTTACCAGCATGGGGAGTTACGATGGATACCAAGATGAAGACTCCTCAGCGCCAATTAGGGGGTACAAGAGATAGTTGGATCGTAAGACTTTCTCTCACATCTCACTCCCTTCCATGAGATAGTCAATTTTAGCATCTTTGAAGAATCATATTGAGAAAAAGAAGGAAGCCTGGGGATAAAGTGATGAGCCCGAGATGTTATAAAGCTTTGGGTTTGACTTTTTCGTCTGCTTTGTATGAGTCGATGTATGGAATGCGCCAAGATATGACATTGTATGCCATGGAACTGAGAGAAAGACACAGGAGAATTCCTCTTTTAGAAAGACCTAGTAGCTCAGGATCTCTGATGTTTCATGTCTGTGCCTTTGATCACATACTTTGTCCGCTCGAAGGCTCATGCTCGATCCTCTTTCATTGGATACAGGGATTTCGTTCGTTCATGGCTCATTCGCATGGAACTGGGAAAAGAGAAAGAAATGGAGTGAAGAGCTTCTTTGACTGATTTTAGAACCTCGCCTTCCTACAATGCTATTCGGATTTCCGATAAGGTCTGCGCTCTATACGCCTTTGGATTCAGCTGTTGAATAAAAAGTCTAAATGAGAAAGATAGGCTTGAAAGAAAAGCGCTTGGGTGAAGTTCAAAGAAGAATGGCTGTCTCTAGCTACTCTCAGTTTCATTTGCTTTGTAGTTGATCCCGTCTTCCGTACCGGATTCATAGGCTTGGATAAGGCTTTCACTGCCTTCGCTAAAGGGAGTTCCGTCGATTCAGTTTGCTTAGAGGCAGAAGGCCTAGAAGAGGCCTAGAAGTCATAAGGAATAGGCATTGTACCGGCCTCTAAGGTTTGGCTTTTCTTTTATTGACTTTCTTGAGTCAATGTCGCATTTCGCGTGCTTGGTTAGATCTCCTAACCTAATGTAATGAACGAGAAGGTGCAAAATTCAGTCTTAGCTAAGCGGGTAAGAGAAAAAATCTTTCTTTCCCTCTTATTCTACAATATTATTGTTTATTCTGTTAGGTGATTACTTTTCATTTTATATAGCTATAAAAGCTTCCTTTTTCTTTCCCTCAGCAAATCAAGTCTCCTTAAGCTCGTTCTTTTAAAGTCGTGAGTCTTTATCTTGTCTTTTCTCTTTTTTCTAAGTAGAATTGTAGGCGGCATTTAGGGTCTAGCCATGGACTCATTGAAGAAAGCACTTGAGGTGAAGACCAATGAGCGATTGCGACAACTACGGACCCCTTAACTAGGTTTTTGACTAATACTAACTAATAGGCTTTCAGAAGCTTTTCCACACAAAGAGGGGAGGAAGTGCTTGCTGCCAACTTACCAGACGAGTGGACATCTGAGCTCAGCAGCGCATTTACTATTTGGAGATGGATGGCGCCAAGCAGGGTAAAAAGAAGGATTTTTTTCCATTAGCCGAGGAAAGAAGTAGCAAAGGAATATCGCTATCGTGGGAAAAAAAGAAAAACGTAGGATTGATCGAAGGGATCCGGCTAAAAACAAAAAAAAGAGATCAAGGAGAGGGAGCTAGACGAGCACTTGAAAGAGAGCGAGCGGCAGATCTAAAACTGCTATAGTAAAGTAGAACGAAAGTACCTCCCAAAGGTTCTACCTTTTCTTGTGCGTTCGGGAATAAATAGAATGTTTCAAAATGTATAGAAGACTCTCGATTGATTGGTTGTAATGTTCACGAGGTTGTATATAATCCAATGTTCAGTCATATGACTTTCCTACTGACTGAATTGCTTGAATTAGTTGAAGGTGCGGAGTCTTCTTCTTTTGATTTGAGACGAATTCATTTTTCTACTGAAAGTGCTTTTGATAGGGAATAGGGAAAAGCCTTGCCTTATTCAAGAGTACCAGGAAGGAGAAGAATAAGCATTACCTCTGTTGAAGGAAGAAGCCCCTCCCTTTGCTTATTTATTCTTCCTGGTCTTCGGGTCTCATCTGAACGGCTCGCTGCCTATTTAGTTACATTTTAGGTTTAGATTCCAGAACAGAACTAGAGATCCTGGCCCCCTCCCTTGAAAGCTCCTGGTGCTGCGACTATCACCGGTAAGTTGCGTTGGATCAACATCGGGAAACAAATAAACTACAAAAGTAACTAAGTCAACGCCTATTTGCTGTGGATCTACTGGCCCGGACGCTTGAATCTATTCCACCGCAAACAAAACAACCGAATATACTACTGCAGGATCTTCCGCTGCTTTTGTTGTTATTGCTCTCACCTCTCACTACGCCACCTCAGCAGCTGGGACTCCCTAACCTTTTCTATCTATCTTTAGAAGTAGGGCGAGTGAGTCCGTTCCTTTCCCGTGAAAGTTTTGGGATATGTGACCAGATGCTTCCTTCAGATCTAACGTATCTATCAACTAAATTCTCTTTTCTTCATCGGATCGATACTAACTTACCTACTCCTGCTCCTACCGGATCCAAGAGGGCCGATGCCCGATTCCCCGACCCATTACTCATTCCTTCCCGACTCGATAGGGATTGAAATCTCGAGAGAAGGAGCAACAATTGACCTCCGACAATAGGTAGATGGGGTGGGCGTAGATGGATACAGTGAAATCAATCCTTATTACGCACTCCCTCTCACCGGCCTGAAACATATATAAATCATGAATTCTTCAGAGCGGGCCGACAGGCCGAGCGTACGGGGACCGTCGAAGAAGTGCCTCAACGTGCCGCAGCCACTACTTTGACTCCTTTTATGCAATTATGAACTCCACGAAACTTTATCAATTCCAACGCAACTTATCCTTTTGGAGTTGACGTAACAAACTACGCGAGCCTCCCAACGAAGCCAACATAAATCCGATCCGAATAAAAAAAATAAAAGGAAGTTTTATTATTGTGGTATACCAGCCACCTGTTCTGGAACTTCCAGTTCCAATCGAAGCATATAGATCCGTAAATAGATTTGTATGTATAGCCACTTCAGTCGTGCTCGTCCTTTCTCGAAAGTATCTTTTTTCTGGGAACATGGTCAACCAGAAATTATTATGTTCACGATTCTTCATCCACCGATGGATAAATGCTCCAGTTTTCCATTCTCATATGAGGCCGGAAAGTGGATTGGCAATAGGTCGGCACGAAGTGATTCATCATGCTCAAACATGAGCCGACCGCTCATTAGGGACGGTTTATAGATCATCCAATTCCCACAAATGGAATGAAAAGTGGTTCCATTTAAATGATCAAGACCTCGCAAACAACAACGCTCCTTCCCCATATGGAGTTCGGAACCCAAAGGCAATCGTTGAGTGAACTCTATCTTTTTTGTGTTAGTTGACCTAAGCCGCACCCTTACTGCTGGGGTGGGGCTCAGCCTCCGAACCGTACGTGGGATGAGTTTTTGCCTCATACAGCTCGGGCCGAAGACCGGGGGAAGTTTAGAAGAGATGGGGAAACCTAGCAGCTGCCGGTCGGGGCGGGGATAAGCTTGCTTCTTCACAAGCCTATACCCCCAAAAAAATCGACCCTGTAGCGCTAGCGCTTCGCATTCTTTCTATTCCATCCCATTCCATTCTGGGATAGGCGGCTAATACTAAAATAATAAGTGAAGTAGTCGTCGTCTGACCAATCGGCTCGGACACCAGACCGCCCGTGCCCGCCCATTTTGTCTCGCCCTAAATGGAATGGCTCTCTTAGTTACGCTGCGCCCCGACCCGAGTCCCCACATCCGCTTTTCTCTGCCCGCAACCCAATAAGTTGGCAAAGCCAACACAATATTAGGTTCGTCCCCTTCATTCTATGTTGACCCCGGCCCGGGCTAGCTTCTTGGGAAGCCCGTTCCCACCGCGCTCATGGCCCGGCTGGCCTGCCAGCGCTAGTGGGAATTCTCCCGTTCCCTGGTCAAGGACTTGGTTGGATGCAGGATCTACTCCACGAGGAGCGGTACGAATGTAGATGATATCATCACGACCCCTCTTTTCATACCGCTAGGGATTCTTAACGCCACTTCGCCAACTGGCGTTACCTGCACTTTCGTGTGTCTCAGTGTGGTCAGCACTGGGTATTTCCGAGCAGCGAGGCTTACACCCATTCGCATTAGTTCATCCAAAGTTCCTTACCCTTATGCACGAATTATTGAATAAGCCATCTTCCTATCAAGGTTAAGGAGTCAACTGAGCATCTCAGTGGCGGGATTGAATACCCGGATCGAATCAGAGTTCACGCCGCCCGCCCTGAACAAATAGGAGGCGTGGCCCACAGGTCGCACATAAGCCGCCAGGTCGCATAACAGAAGAATACCCAACATAAAGATGCACACTCCTCCATGTGAAATATTCATCTTCATAGGAGCTTTTTGATAGTAGTCGTGACCAACAGCCATCATCTCTCGGCTTGTTGGTAAGGTGAGAGCTTCAAGCCCGATTTCAGGTGGCGCACCCTCCACACAAGCACCGCCCGACGAAGGGGGGACGGGGAAAGCTACAGGCCCAAAACCTTCGACCCTTCTTTCTAAATAGGGGTGCCCGAGGCACCTCATCTTCTCATTTCGTCGTTGCTCATTCCCGTTAGGCCGAAGTGTTTGGCCTTTCCTTCTCCGCGCCCGCTCAGGCTTCGCTGACCTATCGCGTGGTAAAAAGAAAAAAGTACGAAAGAATAGTAAACGGAGCACACCGCAGAAAGATTCTAAATATGAGAAGTCCCCCTTGGATTCGAGAAGAAGGAAATGAAGAACGGGAACAAAATGAAATAAAGCGTTTCTAGCTCTAGTTTCGGATGAGCTTCTCCCAATTATGTTTGGTAATAGAATAGGGCGGCTTGCTCTGACTAAGACTCCACTTTTTGCTCCGTCCGTGGAGCGTATGAATTTCCTGGAATGTAGATAGACCAAAAGAGGGAATGAAGGGATAGGAATAGGAATTATAGTACCATTGGAAAAAAGGGCACCTGTGGGAACATCTCTACTGACGAACCATTTCAATAGTACGGGTGCTGCCGTGCCACGAGGCACGACCATGGAAGTAATGAAAAAGAAAAAGTTATGTAGTTGGACCATCTGTTCTATCCGTTCGAGTTTTGCTTCTCTAGAGAAGATGAGAGGCTAAAAATGAAAGTGTTCGCAACACATACCGAAAGGGTACTAATTAAGTCGACCATTAATGACTAGTTAAAACACCAGGAGTGGTCTGATCCCCTATTTGATCAGACCGCTCTGAGAAAGATAAAAATCAAACTCTCATAGTTCAGAGCCCATCTCCAACAACTTCTTCGTAAGTGAGGTGAGGTACTTCTTTTGGTTTGAATAGGTGGTCGCCCTTTTTTTGGTTGAAGTAGCCATGACTTTGGTCGTAGTCAGTTTAAACCCATAAACCCAGTCCACTTGCAGCCATGTTGATCAAAATGACTAAGTTTAATGACTTGACCAGTCACTAGCCCTCGTATTATAAGATTCTCTCACCCTGTGGTCGACATTTCATTCCCCTTAGTCGTAGGTGCTCGTTTTATTTTGATTTGAATGGGTCAGGGCTCCCGAGGTACATATGGCCGGCCTTTCGGGTGTCTCGGTGATACAAACAAAGAACAGACGATGGTTTTTAACATACCCTTGAACAAAAAGCCAATCCTTACCAAAGGAGGAAATAGAATAATCTACCTTCTTTTTTCCTTCCCGTTGATTCCCCCCCGACAATCAAGCTGCACTTCCTTCTAACAAGTGGCTGAGAGTTAGCAAGCAACCTTGGCCTCTTGGCAGGAGGTTCGTTGTCCCCCTCTTTTCTGATCCGGCTGCAGTACGGCACCTGAACTCGAAACTACGATCAGATACGATTGGATCTAGACCTATCCGACCCAACCTCGGAACTTAGAACGGCCGGCCTATTTGGACGGTAGAACGAGGAGAGGGGGAGTCGTGCCCATTCTCTATCCGGGCACGAGCAGGAACATCCAAAAAAATGGAAAAGCGAATACATGTACATGATGTAACGACATATTCCAAAATACGTGATCCGATTTAATAGGTTGCCCGCAGAAAGAAAAGAGTTTACCGACCGCATAACAATTCATTCTTGTGTGTAGCGCGTGGGCCCATGTCTCCCGAACGATCATAGTACGGCCGCTCATCTAATATAAAATCAATGAGTAGATCTCACCTCCCCTTCCCCATACCATAGCCGGAAGGGATAGCGTATCCACAGAAGAGAGAGTACAGGCCCTTGCCCAACATTTCGTTTAGACGCGGCTCGAATGCCTTTATGCTATAGGCTGTGTTAAGCATGTTTCTTTGACAGAAAACAAACTCTTTTTCCATGACAACAGTTGCGACTATAAAGGGCGGGGCGGTAAGCTCTCTATCAACAATAGGGGGCTCTTCATAGTAAAAAACTACGTCACTATATGGATTCCAACTGAACTTCAACTTCTACTTGGTTGATTAATTCAAGGGCAGTGCTAGAACATAATGTTGGACGATCTCCATTTCCATATGGTAATTGAAGTCAAACAGGAGAAAACCAGGTGCAATTCAATCCTTATTCCTAGCAATGATTCCCAAAAAAGCAAAACCTCACTAGACCGAGGCCCATTGCTATGGGGACTACACTATATAAGAGAATGACTAAGGCAATTGCCAATAGTTTCTATTGAAAGACAGGCTGGCTCTTTAAAAAGGGCACCCTTCTAATCTCATTTTGATAGGAAGAGATATTGATAATTATCCCAAGGAGGCTTACTACTCAGCTGATAGATCAGGTGAGCCAGCCATGATCACTAAACTCACCAAAGCAGCAGCATATGCAAATTGGAATCATAGGTTTCTATATGCTTAAGGAAAATGGGATTTGCAGAGTAGGATACGAAAGTGTATTTATATATAATGGAAATCCCCTATAATCCATGGACGACCAGTGGAGTTCATAAAAGAAAGCAAAGAAAGGTCCGCGACAAAGCTATCCCCTCTCTCCATATCTCTACTTATTGGCTGGGTGCAGATAACACTGTAATAATAACAAAGCCAGATAGAGATACTGTTCGTTCTGAATTGATTCAGATGGCGAGGACCCACGGAAAAATCTACCTTATTCATGCTCCGCACAGCAACTTGCCCGGTCAATATTATATGTTTATGCTAAACTTGGTGATCTATTTTCGTTGCCCCCTTTAAGCGTATGTGATATAATCATTCTTATCTCAGAAGAGAAGTATGCATTGTCCCCACTTAAGTTATTAAGTATTCCCAAAGACGAGGCGAGTGTTCTCGAAGAAAAAATCGTGATGGAAAAGCGTGAGGAGAATTCTCAAGTCAAGATATGCAAAATAAAAAGACTCCTTGGGAGATGGTATTCTTTGTTTTTGGTCTTGATAGATTTTTCTATCGATTGAAGTTATTACGCTGGCTGATTAAATCTCTTCCTAACGCCTTTAGGGGCTGTGAAGAGAGCCCAGTTCCAGGCCCTCTTTTAGAAAGAATAAAATGGTACAAAAAGAGGGCTCGGGGGTATATATACTATACAAATTGATGATGGTTTATCATCATCAGAACAAAGATCAGTCTAGGTCGAGATGAATGGAAGATGCTTCTGGAACTAGTTTTTGATAGGGTCTACTTAGCTCGAAGGAAACAACAACCAAAGTTAGACCCCCAAAGAATATGGATTCAAATCAGTTAGTATTTGACAAAGAACCTAACGGAATTTAACAAGCAGTAACCGAAATCAAAGTTTTCCAAAATGGTGTCAACCGGTAATAGAATGTAGCTAGATAACTGATGCCACAGCATCCAAAATATGTGGGATGGAGTTCATGGTACACTAACTTAACCTTCAAGGTCAGATAGTGCTACAGTGAACATCAATCCACTATCTAGCTCAAAATTAGCCTCACGAACTACTAACACTATTATTCGCGTAGCCCTTTTTTGTTTTGTGCTATTTCATCATAGGCTGTCGGAACTTGCTTCTTACCGCTATGTGGGAAGAGAATTTCTCTATTCAGCCCCCCCGACTTCAATTACAAACTCTTACTTCTCGGTCTAACATGGACTAATCCCTTAGCAGGCAAGAAATTCCTACTAACCAGACAGAAAGTAAGTTTCCACTCACTACCAAAGCGCTGTTGCACCTCTACTATTTTCGGCGTAACGAGGTTTTAGTCTTCACGAGGGCACTCCCTAGCCAGATTCAATCCCAAGTGTCAATCAAGCCTTTGAAACTAGTGAAAATAGTCATCACAGTCTGAGTTCCTGCTTTCAACGAAACTTTCTTAGCTTGTCAAACTTTCTCTCCTTCACCAGGAAAGTTATCCGGCAAGCAAGATCTTTGATTGATGTGCTTGAATAAGGTTGATCAATGGTAGCTGCTTGGAGCTTTCTCTATACCTTAATTGAACTGCCCCGCTCTTAGCTCGGGTTCTTGCTTAATGAGGCGTCCCTTGTTTGCTCTTGGATTGGACTAAGTGGAAATCCTTACTGTGGAAGCAGACCTTGTTATTCTTCTCCTTCAATGCCAGTGGATAAGTACACTAGGGCTGGAATGCTCTTTTATCATGTATGTGGATTACTTGGTCGATTACCTAATTGCACTAGTCTCATAGCCATCTCTTTAGCGTCTCGCCATTCCTTCTTGCAGGAAATCTAACTCATTCTAAGGTAGAGCTCTTAGAGTCCTACTTAAAGTTAAAGGTAGTTCTTTAGTTAAAGCAAGGAGAGCAGAAACTGAGGGAAAAAAACCTATGTTCTTACGCGGGATGGGAATAAAGGCTACTAAGATCGGAACTCACGACCTAAGTACTAAGTAACCAACGAATGGGGATGCCAATCTTATACAGAAAATACCGCTATCTAAAGTAACCTTGCAGGGGGGCTGCGTATAGCATTCTAAGATCTCAATACGAGAAAGAAATCAGACCTATAACCTCACTGCAGTGGCTTGTAGACTTGCTTTGCTGCGGAAAGCTCAAGTGAAAACCTATTAGAACTGTGGGCCTCACCCGTCTACTACTCGACCTTAAGTAACTACAGTTAGGAGGATCCATCCAATAGCCTAATGACTTGCTTGGGTCATCTAAGAGGTAAGGCCTCCTCCGATCGACCCTAACTTTCATTATTGAGCTAAAGGAGTTCCCTAGCCCTTCAAGTTTACACGCTGATCCCTCTATGATGGCATTCTTCTTCCTCTCCACTTTACGATATTATCCTTGCTAGTTTGATCTCTCAAATTAAGGTTTCCGATTGGATTGGTTATAAGTCTACCATACTCAACCATACTGTAGAGAAAAGAATGCATGTTCATCCGGACATTGAGAAGGAAGGTCAAACCTAATCCGGTGTCAACACTTGACTGACCAGAGGACCTAACTAGCTTCAACCGAGTTTTCGGTAGGCTAGGAAGCATTTCTTTTACTCTTCTATGTCTATTAAGTGTTTTGATTCTTGCGCCGATTCTCGTCTTTCGTCTTTTCTTTTGTGTGTCGAGCGAGTTTGGAAAGAAGGTTCCCGGTTGGCTTTGTATGAAGAATCCTATCTTTCTAGCCCTAAGTGAGCCATAGATTGTTAGTGAGCTTTCGAGGAGTAGAGACCGAGCGTCGAAATACCAGTGGATCAATTTGTCTTTATTCAATATAATTATTGAAAGGATAAAGCAGAAACAGACGCTTCTCGCAAACGGCAACTATCCATAGCGAGAGAGATCCCTTGTCTTTGTCGCCTACCTCTCTATAGAAATAGAATAGCACGATAGAAGCCCTAACCTATAGCAACTGTAAATATCGAATCAAGTCTCCGCTCTTCAGATCAGTCCATCTGTAGTGGAGGAATTCTGGTCAATTTTTCCTAAATATGACCTTCCCCTCCCATAAAGAGAGTTTCTTGTTCCTTTTCTAACAAGGATGATGAGCGACAATGACATGAATTCAATACTAATAAAAAAGGTAAGCCCGTCACTGAAAGAGACCGAAGAAGGTTCAACTAGTGCCGGTGCGAGGCCTTCAGATAGTTATCGCTTTGCACGAGCTTCAAAAGAAAGAGAGATCGAGTCACTAAGAAGAGAATTAGATCCGAGAGCAAAAGAGATTATGAAAGTTCTCCCACGGGGCAACCCTGAAACAAGTTCTCAAATCAATCTATTCGAGCCCTTGAAAGCAGTAGAATTTCATGTGTGAAGCATAGTGAGAGTGACACGGATCTCCTTTTTTCAAATAGGGAAAGTAAATCCTAATCATCAGGTAAGACAGGATCATTAGAATACGAAACTGCCTAAAAAAATGAAACTGTATCAACAAGAGTAATCGCAGCTTATTCATCGAGAAGCCACTCGCGGCACACTGACTAGAAATCATCTGCGAGAAGGTCTTCTGGCACAGGCATACTACTAATCGATTCTTTGGTAATTCGTGATCAAATACAACTGCCGGAAGAGTTGTACGCCTACATAACTTACCTCCCAGACCAAGGAAGGAAAGTCTCAGATCTATGTAGTTCTGGACCCCATCTCGCTAACCTTAAGGTCGTAGGAATCTTTACTCGAAAAAGACCATTCACCAAAGCAGAAGCGCCTGATCCCACTGGGTACATAAAGATCTTTGTCAGCTTGTCGGATAAATCCCACCGAGGCAGGTCTCACCGATCAGACGAGAGAGAAGACGGGCGAATAGGAACTGATGGAGCTATACCTATAGCAAGCAACTAAAGACCTAGCGTGACGTTTGAACCAATCTACTATCTAGGGCATCACTACACTAGACTGAGGTACGTTCGAGCTACTTTCAAAGAGGATCCATACCCATGCAGTTACTATTAAATATTGAATAGAGAAACAAGAATAGGATTAGAATACAGATATTGTAAACCAACAGTTCCAGATCTTCAAGCAAATCCTAGTAAGAGATTGGAAGAGTAGTATGTTCCCCACCCGATTGGCCTTGTGTTCAGTATCATCATCTTTTCTTAGGGTGATCTGATGTCTATTGGCCTAAAAAGCGAGCAGAGGAAACTAGATGTTGAGATGCGATAGCCTTCTCTTGATAGCGGAATACAATTTTTCTACTTTCTCACTATTTGAACTTTAAGGTTAAGTTAGTGTTCAATGAGCCAATACTCACTAAGAAAGTGCCTTACTTAAAGGCTTGACGAAAGCGGTTTAAGGAGAGCGCTTCGTATTACATCAGTCTTGCCCTAGGGAATATCCTTTTGAGTTAGATTGATCCTATCTGCTTCTTAGCTTAGTCGAAAGCTAGAGATTGATTCTCTCTTCTTTACTTGAGAAGGTTCTTACCAGGCCCAGGCATACTACTCATCGGTTATTTTGACCTTTGGGATCAAAACAACCTATTAAGGGTTGTCGCCTACATAACCTACTTCTCATACCAAAAGAGATAGGTATCAGATCCCTGTAGTTCGATCCCTTTTGTTAAAGCAGTTCCTGTATCGAGCTAGTAAAGTAGTCTGCTTGAAGGGGGCCCTCCTCACCTCTCCCCCTTCCTCTTATCATAAAACCAAAAACTAACCATGATAAAAGGGCCTGCCTCTCAGTACATGAAAACGGAAGTTAAACTCTTTCACTGTCTTACTTTTGCCCCTCTCTAGCCAAATCAAAAAATTAGAACAACCCCCAAGACACCGAACAAATTCCCTAGAACTCACGCATATACCATGTCAGCCTCCACCTTCAGATCCTTACTGTCCATCTTTATCATCCAACTCCCAAGGGCTGCAGATGCATTAATATTTTAATATTTGACCCTCGTGGCTGGCAAATTTGTCCAAGAGTAACCCATTAGCGGGGATGCTTCTCCAGGGCTTTTAAAACCCTAAGATAGATGTCGCTTGCTGGATTTTGTAATTCTCCAAGCAGACGTGGGAAGTCTTCTTTTGTAGCACCCATTCTGGTGGGTGTACCCTTTGTTTCCAAAGCCAAGCATTGCGCAATATCTTCGAAAGTTAAGGGATCTCTAAGATTGTTTTGAGAAAATAATTGAAGAATAATCGCACATTTTCTCCTAAGAGTGTCAATTGTATCGAACGGATCCTCCCTTGGAAGATCAACGTCCAATACCCAGTTTCGTGTTGGTTCAGGAGGCAAAACTGAATCTTCCCCCTCTTCTGTTTGTGGGGTGAAACAAGCCAGCCATTTTTTCCACTATGTACCTTTTGAGGTGGATGCGCCTGAAGGCACGTTGGAGGGTTGCTCCGCTGCAGGATTGGCAGCAGATTGCCCTCCTGCTGGATCCTGCATGTGCAAGCTGGAATCCAGTCCGAAACCAACAAGAAAAACAAGAACTAAAAAAGGAACCTCCTAACCAACAAGCCGACTTAATAGAACGCGGAACGACCTAACCAGAAGCATGGATTGGAGTTTCATAAGAACCAGATGGAAATCACTGTCAATCAATAGAAATGCCAAGTAAAAAAAAAGAAGCATGAACAACACTATCGAGATTCTGATCCATTGGCAAGGGAAATTGTTCATAATGTAATTGTTTCTAGGGAGAATGACACTGACGAAACCAAGTCCTAACTACATACGTATCCAAAAATGTAAACAAAGTAGCTTTTGTCAGTGCCATTACTAATGAGATCCAAATAGATTTTGTTTAGCCCAAGAAATTGTTCTTTGAGCTCTTTATCCATAATAAAGGAATGCTCAACCACATCTTTGAAACAGAGTCCTTCCGGTAATTGCGGAGTTCCATTCGTATCTCTATACTCTTTCCAAAGCATCTCTAGTCTCGATTCGGTCTTTTATTTCAGCTTTTCGAGAGCCAAGTCATGTATACTCTCTGCAATAGTACTTCGTTCGAAAAGTCGAACTCCTTCTTTAGGGAGCTATATTTGGGGTTTTTGGGCATGGTAACTAAACACTTAGTTAGCGTTAGCTTTTCTTTTGATTTCGCCAACTCAGGTCTTTTATTAACATACGATATTATTTTGCCAAATCACAGGTGTAAGCGCTATAGTACAGTGTTGACTGGTGTGCTTTGGTGTAACCGGGGAGCTGGAACCAAAGAAAGACTGTACCCGGTGTCCCTTCCTCTCATCAGGCAGCTATCTCGAGCTCATTGAATAATAACTTTCTTCTTTTTCTTTTCTAATCGTCGAAATTCTATCAATTGTGCCCCCACTGCCATTGAAGCACTCTCTGATACGTGTTCTAGAATTCTCCAATTCAGTGGAGTGGGGCTTACCTTTCTCAATTATGACGTACTCGGTTAGGTTGCCATCTAGCAGTATTTCCTATTTTTTTACTTACTTCTTTCTCTTTCTGTTTTTGGGGTTTTTTCCTATGATGTGTACCTCTGTCTTTGAAGAAAGAGAGGAGGGGGACTATTTGTGGAGTCATATTTTTTTGATTCATTCATTCATAAGGGTGTATGATAAGAAAAAGTACTCTTACTTGTTGTAGAAAGAAAAGTAGCATTTTACAAACAGCTTTGATTCATTAAGATGAAAACTTCACACAGGAAGTGTATGTCACGTATATTTGTTAGTCTATTATTTATGGGTTTTATGGGCCTCCATGTGTTTGTCTGTGTGTGGTTTCTGAGCTAGGAGCGCTTGGAATTTCAGTCCTACTCTATACTATAAAAAAAAGTGGCTCTCCTTCGCTTTCTTTTTGGTAGTCGAAGATAGAGTCAGGTTCCGAAGGAAGCGTGTATGCGCTTAGCCCCCTCGCTCATGAAACGACTCTAAGCCAAAGAGACGGTTTATGGCGCTACCCCTATCCAGTCATGGGCAGCGTGACGAAGAACGAGACATCATCCCAGCAAAGCCTAACAAAAGGGGAAAAGAATTTCCTGTCTCCTTTGGACAAGCCAGTCATGCATGATCTACAGCGTCGAGAAAGTGTTCCTTATTTTTGCTCAGGAATTTCATCTTCGCACACCTCGGGTAGTTCTTTCCAATCAAAGAACTTCTCTACGCTACTTAGCCAATCAAGAAAGTCCTCAGGATGCAAGGATGCAATCGGACATGGAAATCGGGAACGTCCACTTTGATCTCACGATCTCCTTGATCTCGATGCCCTTCTAAGACCCGGATCAAGCGCTTCCTTATCATTCAAAATCAAAATTGGCTGGAACTTCTTCTTCTTTCTTTTACGAATCCGGCTTCTCTTGAGTGATTGCTTGAGTTAAGCTTAAGCCTTCTTGACTAGTTTTGAGTTCCGATTTTCAGTCCTTAGATGATCTTTCGGGTCTTAGTTCTTAGTACAATGGATTCCATAGGTTTTTCCCGTGCTCTTCTAAAAGAAGCAACTGGAAATGACTTGTCATGGGCTTATGCAATAAAGAATGATTTGCTTGGGAAAAAAATTCTTGTGCTTATGTGGATGGGTCGCTCAATTTCCCAAGACTAGAGAAGGGGATTTTCCTACAAAAGATGAAAAGTTCTTAGCTTCAAAGGATGACTTGTTTACTTCCTTTGAGCCCCGTCACCTCTTTTACGACTGCTAAAGATATTTGGTTTGACGAATGTAATCCCAAGATCTTTCTGGATACTATCTCTGTATCCGTCCATTAGGTGGAGTCCACTTGAGTGTACTACTTTGCGACGATATGCCGGACTTGTTCAATTGGTGAACTTGAGAATGTCGAGTTATTGTTGTTCATATTGTCTGAAATCCATTTTCAACCCTCGCGAATTACGAATACGGGAGCTGCTATTGAGTACTGAGTGAACGGGTAAAAGGAGATTGGAGATAAATCTGTTCCACCTTCATCTCATATAAATGGCTTAGCGAACTCAAGAGCACCTTTGTCAGAGACTAGCTACTTTTCGACCGATATAGTTAGGTCATAGTTAGGTCGCAGTCCTATCAGGGGGCCGTATACACATTTACAACCTTTTCGTCGACGATAACAATGTCGTCACCGAGAATGGCTTTTTGAAAACCTTTTCCCTCTATATACTTTTTATACTTTCTCAGCCGCACACTAGCATACTAACATATGGTGAGTTAGTTTAAATGCAGGCGTCAAACCATTTAGCCAGGTTAGGGGTTGATGAAGTCGGTATTCGCGAAGGAAGAATGCTCTTCATCTCCCCTCGCCGTAATTATCTCTGGAAGTCGCCCCTACAACCCCTTGACTCCTGCGGGCTACGTTCGAACGAAACGAGAGTAAGGCTTTCTCCACGAGAGAACATACTGACTACTTGGAGAGGGGCGCCTAGTTAATGGAGTTCACGAGGAAGCGACTTTAGTTAGTGAAGCGAGGCCTCACACATCAAACCATATCTTTATCATACTGAACCGAGTGAGGTATAGACATATTATACCATATCTTGTGTTGTGGCGAGACGAAGGGACGAAGCCAGAGGCTCCCTTGCTTGCTTTTGCTTACCGGACAAGAAGGATTATTAGACCTATTAATTATTAATAAACTATAGCAAACCATAAGGAAGACCCTCGTGGTCTCCCTTTGACTTGCTAGGAAACTGAGATCACACTCTTTCCTACTCCAGACAAGTAGTACGGGATACGGACTATAACTCAAGCCTACTGCTCCGTACAGAGTCAGGATTCAGGGATTTCAAACACTCTAATGGACTATAACAGCTGAGTAGTACAAGTACAATAGCCCTGAGTGACTCTTGGCTGCCTTCAGTGATAGACGCAATTACTTGGACGATTCTATTCCTACGAATAGAGACCGCAGAGGAAGGCGTTGTCACGAGACCCGCCCTCCGGGATAGAAAAAGCAAAAATCCTAAGTGGCTTTTTGTTTGGGGTATCTGAACCGTATTCTTGTTTGGATGCTTGAATCAAACTCATCTGTTTATTTACGGCAAACCTTGACCATCGTTTCCAATGTTTCCAAGGGAAATTGATTGAATGCATGATCACGAGCCATTCCCACCGACCCATCATGAGGTCACATCTCATGAGTCTATCGTGCCAAAACTACTAATGTTGACGAATGCTTTGCCCTAACTAGCTAATCTGGGAAGGTAGGTAAGTAAAAGGCGGATCTAGGGCTTCTTCGACTTCTTATTCATAGTTGAGATACTCCCAACCTCCACCAGCAAGCAGCACCGGAGTGAATCGTAACGTTTCGATCTGGGGGTCAGGAGCAGAGGTTGTAGTATCGTAGCTAATGCTCTTTGATCACCGTCATGAGATTTGACTATAGCTAATCAATCTCCTGCTTTCATGGAGTTTGGAATCTTAATGCTATCTTAGAGCGGATCTAGAAATCCCCAGGTAGTGGTAGTTGGCTTAGTGAAATCCGATAATCGATTGGCTTTAGAAAGGCGAAAGGCGGCTTGCCCAACCTAGACATTGTAACTGAAAGTCCTGCCTACTTCTCTTCTAGGCTTAGGGTAGTCCTAGACTCCTTTCTTCTTTACTGGCTTGGGAAAGACCCGCGGGCTATGGATCCCACTAATAGAATGGGACTATAACCAACCTTCCATGGTCTAGGTTCAACGACAATACAGATTGTGGCTTGGAGTATCTAAGGAAGGGTAGTCATTTAGTGCGACAACACTCTGGCTTCATGGACCTAATTTTTAGGGACGGACATGCTAGTGTCCCAGGGGTGACACTACACACTGAATTTCCCACAACACTATTTTTCCACAGGACTGAATCCATAGAAACCTTGGCCATTACTTTAAGCGGCGGATGATTGGTATGAAGGATCGGTTGCAATGGTTTCACAAGAATGTGAATCAAGAGATTGGCTTGAAAGGCTTTCCAGCTAGCCATAGTACCATTGCGAGTTGTCCTTCTTCTTTAATCGGTCGCACCAACTTGTTCCCGCTTTGGGAAGGAAACTTGGTTGGAATTCCAATTTCAAAGAAAACACATGCGAAAGGCAAGACATTGAGAAGGGCTTGTTCTTGAATTAGATGGAACATTAGCGGTCTTAGGTGATTCTCTAACAAAGGAAAGAAAGGAATGACTATTTATATCAAGAGACAGGCTTGCTAACCTTCGGGCATAGTGACTAGTGACAAGAGGAGTTGCTTAAGGACCTATGAAGAAAGTGACTGAAGCAGAGTCAATTCATATTAAAACAAGAGGAGAGAATTCAATTTCAATCGACATCTCCTTGGCACACGTGACGGATAATACTTTCTTGCCTTAGACCACTATCGAGGCTATGAGTTTTCATAAGACAGATGATCCTTTACCGTGAAGGTAGTTTACTTGCTTACTTGTTAAAGTAAGGCAGAAAGAGTACCTGTTGTTAACAAAATGGAGTCTCAAAAGCTCATTTATCGCAGTGGTCTCAAAAATGAAATTATCGTATTTTAGAAAAAGAGGTCTATAAAAGTCACTTAAGAAAGATGGCGCCTTTGCGAGGATGTCTTGAATCAGCCAATGCCAAGGTAACAAGGCTAGCATCAAACCTACCTGCCGAGAACCCTCCAACATTCCTACCAAGGTTCCCATCCTCGATGACAGAAGAAGGACGTAACCGGTGTTAAGGTTAGAAGGGTAACTGCTCTCGTAGTCGTAGCCGCTCTTGGGACTGATTCCTTAAGAAAATGGAATTCTTCCTAAATTCCCATGGAAGGTGTAGATGTTTAGGCTTGCCCCTGCTGCTGCTAGAGAATAGGTCGTCACTTTCTTTGTTGTTGATGCGCTTAAATCAACTAGTAGAAGGAAGGTGGCACAGTTCAACTAGTAGAAGGAAGGTGGCACAGTTAATCAACTGAATCCGCGCTTAGAAAGAATAACTTTGAAGCCACATTTACAATGGTCAGCACCTTTTGAGAAGAATTGCTCTTTGGAGAGCTAAATATAAGGGCGATGAAAGTTGTGAGCCGTAGAAAGGAGATTTTTAATGTTCATAGACACTTTGAAACTAATTGTGGAAATTCACTCTTTTATTCTGAGTGCGCAGAATGGTGATTTGCGGCTACTATGGGTCTTCAAAAGGAACCAGGGGCAAAGACATCCTAAGAAGTTTGCCTATGGACTCTACCTCAGCGACCTTCTTCCGTACTTTCACGAGAAAGCAAGCTATCGACCTTATCTCCGTTAGTTTTTCAAGATCAGTGAACCCGGATGTCAACATATCTATGGGGCCTACTCTAGTCTTTTATCTGCGGAGAGATGGTCGTTTACATGCTTACTTACTAAAGTACGGGAAAGAAATAGCTTACAAGAACAAGTAAGAGAGTTGACTTGCTTACTTTAAAAAGTAAGTGAACTGAGGTTGCTTACTAAAGTAAGGGATTGTTGACCCTTTCAATCTTGTTTGTACCCACGGGGCACATTGAACACCAACTCAACTAAAAAGAGAAAAAAGGGTACTCACTCGTCGGTAAGGGAAAGGCTAGGCTTTTCTTACGCTAATTCTTATCTTATTATATTTACTAGATTTACTATTGCACTGAGCCCTATTCTATCTCGGGTAACCTGATTACGGCTTTTCCGACTAGGCGCCCTACCTCTACTCGTTACGTTAGCAAGCAAGCCATCGTAAGAGACGCAGGAAAGCAAGATGAAGAAGAAAAAAGAGGCTTCCGCATAGGCTCTCCTGAACCGTTACTTTATTCTAATTCGAACTTATTTACAAGGAAGCCCTATGGCCTCAACGCTAGGCAGGAACAGCAGAAGAATTCAAAGCGCTAAATAGGAAATCGAAAAAGGCCAAGCTACGAACAGTACCCTTTTCAACAGTAAATAAGCTCAAGAGCTAGGAGTTCGATGTCTAGGTTGAGGCTCACTCGTTGAAGTGTGACCGTAGATCTGGTCTTTCCCAGGAAAGAAAGCAACCAGGTCTTTTTTCGGCCCTTAAGAGCAAGGTCCGTCCCACTCTCTCATCTACACAATTGTCTGATCTTAGATGCTTTGTCGGAGATTCCAGATTTGATTGCTAACCATGACATCAGTCTTTCTTCCGTCAGGAGGTCACGAAGGTGAGGTCCTGAGAGAGAGAGATGTTTCACACATGGCATCCGATTGAAAGAAAGAGATGGGTTGGCAATAAAACAGCCATTTCATTATTTTTGCAATTTAAAGATTAAGGAATCGATCACTTCTTCACTTCAGACTAGTGAATTTGGTAAAGGGTTCCTCTCCTTTTAGGCGAGCTACTTCATTCCAAAACTTCCAAAAGTGATAGGTATGTGTTCTTTCTTGGCACTCTCTTAGACTGTCTATCCCTTTATACCTGGGTATAAAAGCCAGAAAGAAAGTAGCTTCTTTGATATGGTTCAGTAAATAGGAATCCCAGTAATACAGTAAACATTGGAAGAACATAGGAATATGGGTCCATATAGGAATAAAGAAAGGGCATGATAGGCTAGTTTGATTCCAAGCCAAGCAGCAGGGCATGATCAGTCTTATCGGGCAGGGAATTGCATTCGCTAATAGAGCTTCCTACGATCGCACCATAGGAGAGTGCAAATGGCAAGTTTCATGGTCTGGTTCCACTTAGTAGCCCAAATCCGTGTACCCCCTTTAACATAACACGCAAGTACGCTTTAGCAACTAAGCTTCGAAACAACCCATAGGCTTACTTCGAAGTAGGAGCTTGAACTCAATTATTAGAATGAGTCTTATTAGGTTTCCCTGGGGGAAGGCTCCCCCCAACCCCCGTGAGTCCCGTTCTGCCCTGCCTTGAACTAGAACTCGGAAACCAGGACACATAACTATAAGAGAGTAGCTGCCAAAACAAGCTCCCTAAGGTCGCACCTAAGATCCAAAGGAATCGCTTGAGAACTAACTGCATACCTGAAGTTAGCTTGTGTGCGCATAGCCTTATCTTATCTTTGAATACTTCCTTTAGGCGGCTAGAAAGATGTTATTTGTGTGGTCCGTTCTAGTGACAGACAGCATTTCTATTCTATTGTATTTATATAGGAGCCGTTGTTTTTGCTTTGTTTGCCAGATTGGTACGCTTTCTTTTCTAAAAACCCCTCTCTCATAGGTCGTTACATTTCAGGCCATTTACGATCGTTTAAACGGCCTTATATTATAAAGTATAAAGAAAGTCAAGATTGTTCTTGCGGAGAAAAGCCTACTTACTTGCTCTTGCTACTTTTAATTTAAGAGCAAGTCGGTCTAGCTTCTTACTCTTTCACCTTTCGAAGAAGTCGAAATAGAAAGGGGTAGGAAAGATCCCGTCTACCTTGTTCAAGTTGCGGATCTCCTTCATTAGCCTTGAGTTCATTGTTGTTCTTCTGGTTCTCCTCTAAAAGGGGTCGTGGGGGAAAAGCCCCAGCCCCCCTACATGCATTAAGCAACGACGGCTCAAACGAAGCAAACCATTTCTCATAAAAGAATAGAAAATCACAAGAAAGATTTGATCAAAAGTGACTAGAAAAGAGGCGTCGAGAAGGAATGAGTGGAAACTATGTTGATTGAGTGCAATTTCAAAATTAGGAAAGATTAGACAGAATCCTACCAATCTAAATCAAAGTTTCCAACAGTGAAAGGCTGCCCCTGTCGGCGGGTTGCTTAGGTCCATGTAGTCAAAATCTCTGCTTAGGAAAGAAGTCCAAGTTGACTTTTTGCGAAAGGGAAAATGGCTTTCTGTTAGAGAGTGATTGAGAGAAATTTTCAGTTGGGAGCCATTCTTTTGCATCTAGGAGACATTGTTGTTATGTTTTCCAGTTATGAGCCATTGTTGTGTGGTCCCTTTCGAGCGGTTCCTTCTTTTCTTTTTTCGATGATTTAAAGGCGACAGCTCTTTTCACCAAGGAATTGGGGCTTAGAGCTATGAGCTATAACACATACGCAAGAAGGAAGAATGCCTTAATGGACGGGTACGCTAAGGAAGGGGAGTCGCTTGCTTGTTTGGTGTGTTTGGAACCGGGTTGTTTAAAGCTACCCTTTCTTGAAGAAAGAGAACCTGGGCCCAGGTCTTGGTGTATTTTGACATGATTCTCAATACGCTATCTAAACTAGGAAAGTCAGTAAGGAAAGGTGGGACAAAGAAAGCTCTACTTCGAGTAGCTGGGTGCATCAACCTCTTTCTTTCACAGGAGAGGGGACAATACGCTTTAAGGAGCTTGGGCTACTCAACCGATAGGAATAGGGGCTTGTTTCCACAACTGAAAGAGAATCTGAAGCAGGATCGGAAACAGAATAAGATTGAGGTGGCCCTTGGGCCACTTGACTGGTTGGAGAGGAAAAGTATGGATTAGTTGAAAGAGCTACTTCTTCGATCTGAGTGGGGTCGCGCCCCTTCCTTCTTCTAATAAGAGAGAGCGAAAGACGCTAGGCACACTCTTATTTAAATCTTTCCAATCAGTAGTTGGGCTAGAGCTTATTCTGATTCACTTGCTATGGCATTCGTAGCATCAATTCCTTTCATCCCTCCTATTAATAAGGTAATAAGGCTCTGCCCACTCAGAGTGGACAGACTTTTGAGTTTTCAGCGGTTTATGCTAAATGTACGAGGGTTGCCCGTCGATTATTGTGGGATGCAATGGACTCTATTCAGAGGACTGTCCTCGCACGTGTAAGATTAGATCGGGGTTTCACTCCCTTACTACTCCTTTACAATAATTCTCCTAATATAAGAAGTATCTAACCTATCTAAATGCAAGCATGCATGAGTCAAAGGAGGCAATTCAGAATGAAAAACATGCAAACCAGAAAGGGAGGAGCCAGCTATAGAATCTGCAGAAGAGTTTGCTTCTCTGTAAATATGGTTCACGCCTATACCAGAGTAAACCCCACAAAAAAATTCGTCAGGAAAAGGCTGCGTGGAAGAGAATACCACATTGTCGCTGCAAGTGCTTGAGAATGAGTTCACGTTGTTCTTGTTACAGTAAGTACTGCACTTGAATTAGCTCTTTTAGCAATAGAAGTTCTTGGTGGAATCTCATTTGCTATTCTTGGTAAACTATCTGTAGAAGATATTGATGCAATAACCGGTGCATGTGTTCTCGAAAGCACTCCCGGGGGAGAGTGGGTTTTTTCTGGACTTTAGGTCATCTTGTGACCTCTACTTTGATTTATGCGATTTATGCCGCATGTAAGGCGTAAAGATGGCAAGGTGTTCTTTCCTAAAGGAGTATTTAACGCTTCTCCAACCCTCCGAAGACACGATCAATAGGGCGCTAATCTAATGCAGTGAAGGAGGCTTACAACAATGATATCTTGCCTTAGCTGCTTTATCCTTCCCTCAACCTCCCCAGAAAGAGTCCATTCATTGTTGTCTTGGGGAACCTGAAATGGAATCGGTTCAAGAACCAACCACAGAAATTTCCACCGATTGATATTTCTCGTATTTTAAGATCTTTACTGAAGCTATTGGAAGTGACTCTACTCCAAAGTTGTCTGGGCTGGGTCCCTCAACCCAATAGTTCGCTAGGGCGGTGCTCAGATCAACACAAATAAAAGAAGAAAAAACTCGTATGCCCCCCAGATCATGCCTCAAAGAAGGTAACTCACGAGGAAAGGTCCCACTCAGACACACACAAAGACAAAGATGACAACCGGGGCACGGCACGTTGCTAAGGATAGGCTCCTGCTTTGACTATAGAATAGATGAGCGTGACACATACCATAATCAAGACTAAAAAAGAGAATGAATCGAGACGGACAGCAAAATTGTCACTTTATGGAATTGTTTTGCTTTCTATAGATTCCCCAGAGGGGGAGAGACCCCAGTCAGCGACACAGAAATGGTTGAATCAGAGTTCTTGAGATTAGATTGGTGCCATCTATGTCTTTCCCGTCTGGCTCTCACCGGTAGACCACCCCGCCCTATCACATGCCAATGAAAAAAAACCAAACCCGAGGATCAAGCTTACCAGAATGCTCCAATTGAAGTAGTTGATCCAACACAGTAATGACCTTCAGTAGTGCTTCTTCCCCGCTCTGTACAGTAATAATAGAGGGCAAGCTAGCAAGGCAAATTTACTTGAAGCAATAACTCTTAAGGCGGGGAGTGAGGAAAGCAGAAGTGGGACAGGAATAAACCAGTAGCAAGAAAAAGGGTACCAAGCATTCCGGGCATTCCTCTTATTAAAGGAATCGGTGAGTGAAGACAAGATCGGATCTTTAAAGCTGAAGTCTTTTTCTTCATCAAGAGTGAGAGATCTGTCTAAGAACAATAGAAGAGGGATATACCATCGAATCGGATCTTAGAGAAGTCTCAATCTTCGTCCACAACTAGGACAGGGAAGAGGCAATGAAATTGATGAATGAATGAGGGATTCTTTTCTAGCCTAGTTCTTCCACATGAATACCATATGATAAAAAGAAAGACCGATTTACCTGTGTTAAGGATAGTGCACTAGAATCAATAGACTCTTATCGAATCCTCTGTGAATAAGGGTACTCCTTATTTTCCTTATCATAGAGATCGCTCTTAGGATAGCCTATGGCTAGTTAATATAGACTTTCCTATTCATACTATCGGCTCTATATTGATTAGGGCGAACGTGAGTACGAGCCGAATCAAGTTGAAAGTCTTGAATCCGCTCTTACTGGTCTCATATCTGCTGCTCCAGTGAAAGTGGGAATTTGGTAGGATTAGAGAATGCCTGCTTCCGGTTCTTAGACGAGAAAAACAATCCAATCAATGCAGTCAGTCCACCCTTCTGACGTGCGGGGGTCTGGAACGGTAGAATGAGTTACGAGGGGGTAAGGTTGCATCCCAAGAGGATGAGGGTTGGCTGATTTCCGGGTGTACTCATATTGAAAACACCTGACTGAATATTCTAGGTTGACTTCGCCGGTACAGCTGCAGTGGGTCTGTTGATGGGCATGATATATTGAGTGGAGTCAAATCATACACTAAAGGATAAAAAAAAGTGCTTTCCCGATAAGAGATAGACAGATGGTAGGAGATCCAGTTACGATAGCAGTTCACGGGACACGTGGCAGCCCTTAATTTGCCTTCGTTGAACGTTGACTCTTTAGAAAACATAAAACATTAAATATCCTCATTTATTCCACATCGTCCTCGGTGCACTGCTATCCATATAAACCCTCTAGGCCATTCTTTCTTTTCACAGCTTTCATTGGTTCTCAAGCTAAAAAAGTGTAATAGTAGCATTCATTTTCCCACCCACAATCGAGACCATAGACTGAGGAGATATACCGCTACATCTCATGATGCCCTTATTAGAGAACGCTTTGATTTGATTCGCGTAGTTAGATTAGAGATCCTGGGCCTACCTGATAATGTTAGGGGATTTTTGATTGGCGGGAGACTATATGGCTCTCAATATGCCGCAGAAAAAGCTCTATCCGTTAGAGTACCTGAAAAATTTGTACTCCGATATCGATGAATTCCAAAACACTATTTCAGACTCTCCCCGATATGGAAAGAGACCTTCCTTAGTAGCCCACGCTTCGAATTGGAGCTCCCCTCTAATTCAGGTTGGGATGCTGGATCCTCAGCCCTACCCCTAGCAAGTCAACTCAGTTCCCATTAAAAAAGTTAGGATAGTTTCAATAGCCAGCAAGTTCCTACGTTCCTAAGGCCTGTGCCCCATGGAAGGGGCAGAGATAGGGAGTGCCTCGCAGATTTCTACTCTTATGGCTCGCGCCAGGCAGGACTGGGATCGCTGCCAACTGGGACTGCTCTTCAGTCTTCCTAAATCACCGAGCGTGAGTCCTTCTGCTCGAGCGCATTTTCTTGCCTTTCTGAGGAAGCAATTCCCTATCTTGGCCGCGGGCAAGCTTCCTGAGAAGACTCTGAAGCTTTTTCCTTTTTTAGAGAGTTAGTCTGTTTTTCGATAAAGTGAATGCTCAAATTCTTGTTCTCACACTCGCTAACTTGGCTAAGTTTGTGCACTTACAGCACTCCACAACGATTACGTGATTAACCAAGTCTGCACTGCGCCTTCCCTCCCTGAGCCATCGCTTCCCCCCGTCAGTCACTCGCACAAGGGTAGGTCTCGAGTAGTAGTCGCTGACGAAGAAGAAGATAATAAAGCAAATTGGAATCCGCCCTCATCTGCAGCGACGACCTCTGTGGTACCAGGGATGACCTATGAGGAGTATGAGAGAGCGATTCGACATGATCTTCGAAAGAAGCAAAAGAGCCAAGGAGCATCCTCAAATCCTGATCAAGCCCCTGAAGCTGGAAGCCTGCTGAAAAGGGCTTCTCTTTCTAGTTCGAGAAGTTTTAAATAAAGCAAAAAGCTTTTTTCAGATGAATGGCTTGATTCTACTTCTTTCATTTTCTTTAGCTATTGGTCACTAGTCTAACTAAATAATAGTTACATATAACTATTTCCTCTCTTTATCTTATCCTTACCTTAATAAAGGAACTTAATAACTAAACTTCCCCCTTATCTTTATCCTCTTGTTCTAAGCCTGCCACCTATCGAGTCGAACAGAGCCTTTCGCCTTAGGCGCGATAGCTTCACTCTCGCACCCACATTATCTGAGAAAAGCATAGAAACAATTCCTTCATCCCTCTCCTTAAGTTAAGAAAAAAGAATGTTGCTTGATTGAACGAACATTGGTTGAACCTTTCAAACTAACACCCCAATCATAATGCCACCCACGTCTTTTTTTTTTTTGAACAAGCCTTCTAAATCCAAATTTTTTGTCCTTTTATTTGAGTTCATAATAATAATAACTGGCGGGTTTCATTAATGAAAAGAAAAGCGGAGGCCCTCCATCTGCTAGCATTGTGGTTTTCCATCGATTCTTTATCAATGGCCCACCCTTTCTTTGAACCTTGTCAATGATCGAACTTAAATATATGAACTGAGTGCCATTTGATGAGTAACTGAGAACAAAGGAGAGGGATATGGAAAGAATGAAGTAATGAAAGAGGAAGTCATTGCTAGTAGTAACGACTTGTCACGATCCATTGGTTCATATAGAATCCATGTCCTAGGTGTATCAAAAAACATTCTTTTCGCTAAGCGTATATAATAAAATAGAGTGAAAAGGTCCACCCCGAAACCAAGGGGGTACTAACTAACAGCTGAGTCCTCTCCAAACCGCAGGAGATAGTTGCCCATCATACGGCTCACCAACTTCACTTGCCTCTATGGGAGGCTCGCTCCGGGCAGGTTCGGATCACTTACAATACACGGGCTCTACGAAGGAAGGGGTTGGGTTAGGAGCGTTTTCAATATGATTCTTTTCCTGTATTTGTTCGATGAGAAATACGAGTCTGTTTTGTCCACTTTCTTCATCCCCCTCTATCAAAATGATCAAAAAGGAAGGCGAGCTTGCTTCTTATTCCCGTGTTTGATCTCTTCCATCTCTGCCTGGCTCGTTGTCACCTATGTTGAAGAAAGGTTTGGAACCCTGTAGAGAATGAAGAGGGGCCAAGGATCTTCCTCTCAACAATGCTTTTCAAGGCTCCACTCTCCCCCTGAATAAGTAAGGCCCCGTTAAGCCTGGGCGAAGATGGGGATAAAGAGTAAGGATTGAAGCCCCCTTAGCTCTGCCAGGCACTAGACAGGGGTTAGCTCTGTAAATGTGTAGAGCCAAGTGTAGTGTGGTGTAGTAGTAGGCACTTCTAGGCACCTTCCCGGCTACTGGATCACTCCAGTGCTTCGGGTACTACGGACCCTCTGCCATCCATTGCAGCAGAGCCTTTTCATGGGCGGGGGGGCTAAGCGCACTTCTTTGAATCAAAGGTTGACTGAAATCGATTCTTTTTTAGATAGAAAAATCGAAATCGGATAGGATAGATGGATGGATCTATCTTTCTATTCATATATATTACTAATATAAATGGATTTATATAGTGTTGTAGCGTAGCAAGAAGCCCCAAATCCTTGATTTGGCCAGGAAAGACTGCACTGCTTTGGGCCCAGGAAGCGAAGGGAATGAGCTTGGCTGCTTCTCCTCCACACTTCTTTTTCTCCGTGCCCGTTCCGCATGCTCTTCGCGCGCCATTGGCGCTTTGCTCTCCTCTTATTCTTCATTGGACGGTTCGGATGGACTTCGCAGTTCTTTCCCAACTAAAATCGAAAGGGTTGTATCACATCGAGATGTTGATTCATTTTCCGCCCCCAATGATATGGGGAATTTTTCACCCCCTATTTAGACTTTTGGGCCCTTCATCTTTCTGAATCGAGACCTTTGCCCGGCTCGCGTCGTTCCAACAACTGGTGGGGAGCACCTCAGTATACGATCTGGGAGTCCTATTACACCTAAGGCCAACTTCAATTCACCAAACCAAGGTTCATCTCGTGTAGTAATTGTGGACTCGTACAAGGATATTGAGTAGATGGTTGATGTATCAGACTTGACCCTATTTTTCGTAGCATGCATTCCCAACCGTGTCGCAACGGATTCGGTAAGATACGTGTCCGGTGCACGGAGAACTGCCTTCGGTCCCCCTTTCTTACTTACTCGTGGCAACCTTCCGGCCGCCCAACGACCTATAACGCTAGTCACTACTCCCACTGGGGCTAGGAAGTAAGCCCCACAACCCAAAGCGGCGAAGAACAAATAGAATTTGCTACAAAAGCCGGCTAATGGGGGTATTCCTGCGTATCAGAACATAGTAATGGAGAAGGTAATAGCCAAAATAGGATTCGTTTTGGCTAGAGCGCCCAAATCAGCTATATATTTGACACGGGTTTGCCGTAATGCTAAAACTATGGCGAATGCATCTATCGTCATTGATGCATAAATAAAGATACCAATTAGTAGTGATTGAATTCCTTCTATGGTTCCACATGAGAAACCAGTACGAATATAACCTACATGTCCAATTGAACTATGAGCTAGAAGTCTTTTTACTTTCGTTTGGGCCATGGCGGCCAGTGCTCCTAAGATCATAGAAGCAATGCTGCAGAAAAAGAAGATTTGTTGCAATGTAGCTCCATAAGAACCATAAATAGAAACACGTGAAATATTAGCAGAAATAGAGATTTTAGGCGCAATAGAAAGGAATGCTGTAATCGGGGTGGGTGAACCCTCATAGATATCAGGTGCCCACATATATAGAGTCAAAAGATATATGGAGTCCGAAGGGTAGGGGGTTTTCTTCGGGGCTCGAGAGATGGAATAGATAGGGCCCCACAAGTTTGAAATTCACCGCTGGGGAATTCACACGAAAGGGAACGAGGAATTCTCAACGAAAAAAGTGCTCTTTAAACCGAACGTGAAAGTCGTTTTCCATCAGATGGCTTTTCCTGTAACTCTACTCTCGACTTGGATTATATATCCAAAAAGGTCCGCTCTCGGCCATTCCACACGCTGCCTAGTAGAGACGTGGTTATCTGAAGTGGATTCTCTCTTTTGTAGTAGATGTCGAACCTGCTATGCCCCATTGACTAAGAAGGGGGCAGACACAGCAGCTATATGGACCCCTTCCTTTCAGTTGTTGCCAGCGCTTTCCCAGGCCGAGCCGGAATTTCTTATTAGAAAGGGCAGGCAAAGCCCGAAGGCTTCTATCCCAATAGGAAGGGCAGAACGAGGAGAGGAGCTGAAAGCCACTGTAAGGAGGAGGGCCCGAAAATCATACCACGGAGGTCAAAAACGTGTGTTCCCTTCAGATAAGACGCACCTACGGCCATCCTTGGCCTTCTTCGTTTTCGATGAAAAAAAAATCTCGATCTCCGAAAGCGTTTTCCTTCCCCCACCGCACCTCCCTCTCTTAGTCGAGCCTTTACTTTAATGGTTGGGGAAAGCATTCCCTTATCTGAACTTAGTGGACATTCTTTCCAGCCTTAGTAAAAAAGGGGGTGGGTTTGGCTTGAACATAGGCTCAAACAGAATGTGAAGGGTCCTAGCTATGCCATGCGTTCAATACAAAATCTGGAAAGCTGCAGGGATGACAAAAAGAGGGCGCTTTCCTGTGTTGCACCGAAAAAAAGGACCACCCGAGACGAGCGTCTTCTCTTAGGTTTCTTCCTCCCGCGCCCGTCGCCTCCCGGCCCGATTTAGAGGGGAAGATTAGCAAAGCGGGAAAAGAAAGAGGGAAGGGGAGCAGCATCTTATTCTCTTCGCGAGAACTTCCAGATCGTAGAAGCATTCAAAACGGGCTCCGCATTAATTTCGTTGGCAGAAACGATCCATTCCATTCGGGGTTTCGGGGAACCCAAAAATTGGACTTGAGAATCAATGATAGATAGACAAGAGATAGATAAACGATATATATATATTTCTCACAAAAAAATTGTGAGATTAAAGAGCAAATGGATCCTATCCCCTATATCGAACACTCATTCCTATCTATTGATAGAAAGATCTTCGTCAAATACCGGACAAAGCCTTTTTTTAGGAATCACTCATATCCAAAGCATCTTTTCACAAGCACCACACCCCATACAACTAGTTTGGGGGGCTGTTCGCCTTTTGAATCAAACAAAGTAAGTAGTAGGGGCATTCAGCCACTGTAAAGAGAGGGGCTTCATAGCAACTTTCATTCTAAAGGAAAGCGAAGACCCAACCTTTAGTCAATAGGAGCCCTACTTCCCTCTTTCCGACCTCATCACTTCAATTCAAGGGCAAACCCATTTCCTAGTCACCGGGCTGAGCTCACCTTTGGTACTTCAATAGGGCGAGCAGTTTGATAGTGACTTCTTTCGTTTGGTAGGGCGACGAATACTTCAATGACGGAAACAGCCAGAAACTCGAGAGGGTCGCCTTTGGAGAAGCGTTTGCCGGTAACCAAAGCCTCACTCTGATTATGTCGTGAGGCTGACTGAATCCAATCCATAAACCCGGAAATGAAATGTTGTTCGTTCCCTTTCGTCAAGTAGGTAAAGTAGGGATACGAACCACCTTGCCTTAGACTCTATTGGAACAAAGCAAAGAAGGAGGCGGAATGGAGAATGGAAAGGGACAAAGGCGGTCTTGCTTGGCGCGAAGGCTGCTGGTTCGGGGGTAGAGTACAGTACTAAAGGTCCTCGGACTTCCAGGCGGTTTTTCTTTTGGGCAGCTGTTCACCGTTGGATCTCGCCAATACAGCCCCCTATAGTTTTCGTTACCGATATATCTTCTTTTTTTCATTGTTCCCAGGGATTTTTTGGGGAATCTGCTCCCATGCTGCAAACAGTCAAATCTGAACTGAACCCTGTCGCTCTTCTTTCTTTCCTTGCGAGCAGGAAGCATACCAGCAGCGTGCGTTGCGTGATTCTACTGTGTTTTTTGCACTTGACTGGGTGGACAGTTGACCGAAAGATAACTTTGATTCGCCCGTCCAGCAGGCGGGCGGCGTGCTTATCTTGTGTGACAACACTACAGAGCGAGTTGCTATTTTAGGCGGGCAGCTGTGTGACAACACTACAGAGAAAGCGGCGCTTTCGTGTAACATGCTATGGTCTCAACGCCCTTACGAGGTAGTGATGAGTTCCACGCGCTCTAAGCCCGGCCCTAAGCGGTTAGGAAGATTGGCCGCAGAGCGGTACCACCCACCCTACCCTACCACCTATAGGCGGCCGTCCTACAGCCGCCCAAAAAGAAACTGCAGTGATCTTGAATAGGGATCCTACAGCGATAAATAGAATCCCCATAAAAATACCACTAGATCGAGCACCAGTGATTTTGTATCCGGTTAAAATCTTGGCTAATTGATCGAAGTGGGTAGCTCCAGTAGACCCATAGATCATTGAACAAATAGGGTGGGTAGGCCTAAGCACCACACTACACGTATAGACGCGAACCCCCCTCGTTATCGTACGTGCGACTCTCACCGCATACAGCTCACACAAAGACTCCTAAATCTATTCCGAGCCCTTTCTTCCACCTCTCCTCTCCAATCCTCGATCAAACTTGCATTCCCCAGGCGCTATGAAATGGGGGTCTTTCCTTCGCCTATCGTATGTATCGGCTTGGCTTCGTCCCGAACCAAGGAGGTATTCTGGCGGATCCATGCGTGTAAGAAGGTCGACGACTACATAAGCTAAAAGACTACGACTACAAGACAGGCCAGAAGCAACTCGCTTATATTCTCGTTGGGATTGGATATAGATGGGAAATCTATAGATCGTAGTAGTTCGCCAACCTCTCTAACTAACATATGATACAATTTCACTTCACGACATGGCCAAAAAAAAGAAAGAGCTTCGCTCGGTTGGCCTTCCTACGCTGACGAATGCCTCTTTTCTCTTCTCTGAAGTCTACCACAAACAAGTGGAAGAGGCAGGATTCGAACCTACGTAGAAAAACTTCAACAGATTTACAGTCTGCCGCTTTTGACCACTCCGCCACTCTTCCCGTCCCGGGCCGAGGCTCCCCTCAAGGGGTTCTAATTCTAAGAAGGGGGCGGCGCCCTGAATCAATCAAAAAGCTTATTGATTTAATTGAAGGGAACTAAGACGATTAGCTTAGCTAGTATTCTGGGAGAATCTAGTCATTTAAGAACTTCGTTGCCACTAGTAAATTAGAACATCCCCCCCAAAAAGAACTCGGAGCCTAAAGAGAAGAGAGTTCAGTCTACAAGAAGCTGGCAGAGCTTTAGCCATTGGGCCACATCCATCTATCCTAAACAGTAACCCTTTTCTTGTTCGTTCTTCGAATGACGCTAGTGGAGACTAATTCCTTCCGGCTAATGAAGATACTACTCCAGTCTTTCCAGTGGATCCTTCCCTAAGAATGGAACGAACCAAGTGTTCCTATACGAGAGTGAGGAATAAAAACCAACAATCAACTTACCGCTTTTGATGTCCCACGATTCTGCTAGTTTAGAAACAAAGGAGAAGGATACCACCGGAGGCAAGCGCTAGGTCAGAAAAGTGATAACTCAAAAATCTCCCCAAGTAGGATTCGAACCTACGACCAATCGGTTAACAGCCGACCGCTCTACCACTGAGCTACTGAGGAACAACGGACTTAATGTTGGAAGCCGACTCTCGTTCTTTAACCTATGACCGAAGAAAAATGAGTTCGTCACTCTTTTTCACATACACCGGGAGAAAGGGTTACAATAGCAAGCCCCTCCCCGGCCGGAGAGCCTCCAGGACAAGGAGGCGGCGATCAACCATCCACTCTCGAGATTCATATTGATCAATCGATCTCCACGCCCTGCCAGTTCGCTAAGTAGACTCACTCTACCGAGGGGCAACAAAGGCTGGAACTCTTCCTGCCAAAAACAAGGGACCTACTTCTCATCCTAGGAGTTAGCAGGTATGAAAGAGCCCCCTCTCTGTCTGTCTCTCCGAGTTTCTACTACTAAGTAGCACTTCTGCTATTCAATCATAGAATCGATTTCGATCAAGCTGAAAAAAGTCAGCCCTATATATGTTTGTTATTAGTAAAGCGCTAAGGCCCTATCTATAGTAAGGGGCCCTTTCTTGCTCATTAGCGCTATTTTTTTATTGCAGCTAGGGCGCCCCTTTTCTTTCTCAAAGTCAACTTTCTCCCTTCTTAGTCAAGCTTTGAAGTCCCTACTTTATTTAGATTTATGGGATATTTGAAGAAGCACAGGTTTGGAACCCTATACCTATACAAGGGGCTGGTCTCGATCTCGCTTGGTGGTACCCCTCTCGATGATTGTTGACTCAACATTGATTTCGTGCTTGAGTTAGAGGGCTCTCCCTCCATCCATCGAGTCAAGTAATTCGCTATCGGAAATTTCTTCGCCGCCTATCTCATGCTATGCTTCTTCTTTCTCCGAATCGGTTCCTAGTGTCAGTCAATCAAGATTCGCCATCAAGAGAGGGAAGAGCCTTGACTTTAGGTTAGACCGGTCTCATCATTCACGCAATTCCCCCATCCATCGATTGATCATGTGAGTACGCATCCAGTCAGCCATAGCGAATGAAAAAAGCATTCATCCTGGATTCTCTTCCTCAAGAAAAATGTCTATCAATTGATCCCTACAGTTAAAGTCTCCACTTTTCATGCCCCTCTACTAAGAGATGCACCATGTTGATAGGAATCGGCAAAGACCTTCTTGTGCACGTCCTCGAGGGCAGCATTCATGGCAATCATCACTACTTTCTCCCGAGGGCATGGTATGGCTTTGTTCTTGGTCTTGTTTAATAGATGTCGAGTGCCGCTTTTCCCCGTCCGAGAATCTCCATCTGCTCTAAGTGGGCGCGAGCTAGAATCCTTATGTCAGCTTGGTTGTTCAAAAGACTGTCTCTTTATCCCTTGCATCTTCATCTTTTCGAAAGCCAAGACCATTCTTTTGGATCTGCATTAGTCCTATTTCAGGTGCAAAGCCTCTTCAATAAAGACCTTTTTTTTCCATTTCTCATTTTTTTGATTGAAAGAGAATAAGCGCTATCCATTGAGTAAAGAGAGGGTTTGCTACAGTGATTCGGGCGGTTGATGGCCCTTCGAGAGTTGCGGGTCCTTGCCGCTGCATGAGTGTTAGCTCACGCTCAAAACTCCTCCGACACGAGTCCTAGTCATTGCGCTGCGGTCCGTTTCCCGGCTTCGCTTGCGCGATTTGCACTTCTGATTGGTTCCAGCCATCCCCAACCTTAATGAATGGACTATGAAAGGGTCAGTCAAGCGGTTCGAGTTTTCGGTCGGTTCCCATTCGCCTCCCCCCCATAGTCCATTAGTGGGTAGGGTGGTCAACTTAGAGGGCGCCCGCCTCCTCTTCAGACGTGTCCTCGACAACCTTAAGGTTCTTCGGTCTCCGCTTTTGGGGGCGGGAGTGCTTGGTCGCTGGGGGTTCCTTTTCCTCAACCAATTCGGTTGTGTCAGCCTTGGTCTAACATTTTGTTATGAGATGGCTGGACAAAGATGGATTGAAGGACAGATAGATTTGAGTTCAAGTGGCACAGCACCTTCGATCGACCATAGGGCCTATTCTACCCTTACCGAATTGATTCTATTGAAGCGTAACGTAAAAAGCTCCTTCTCATCTTGCATTTCTTTGGTTTGGAAGTTCCAGAATCTTGTCAGTGGATTTCTATAACAAAGGAAAGCCTCCTACCCTAATACTACGCCGTTTGATTGAAACAAGTTCCGTGCTGCTCACCACTCCTCGAGGCCAAGGACGGGGTCGAACCGTCATTCCAGGATTTGCAGTCCGATACATTTCCATTATGTTACCTAGCAAAACCCACCACCTCATGTGCCAAAGTCAAACGGTTATTCTTCCTTCTCCGCTTCTTCTTTTTCGACATATGCGGCGGCGGGTTACCAGAGAAGGGGGGACAACTCTTTTCTCCTTTGCCTTGATCAATCTTCCTTTTCTGATTGAAAGTAGCAAGCCACTCTACTATTGGTACAGAGGCCAGATAGAAGGTTGCTCATCCAGCCCAGCGGATCCATTATTTATACGGCAGTGCAATGCAGCTGAAAAAGGGAAGCCCCTTTTTATTAGTAAGGTATAGGTTGCTTGGGGAAAACTCCAAAACTAGGGTTCCAAAAAGATTACCTTATATTATAGAAAAGTTTGAGAAAGGGGCACCCCTACTATACCCCTAAACTACAAGCTAGCGCGCAACGGCTGAAAAGCTGTTGTTGATTGCTGCTTGCAGGCTCGAAAATCTCTCTTTCGCCTCTCCTCCCTGTCTCAATTCTAATTGATTAGCTTCTTCCTTCGCGTAAGCTACGGTCTAACGACCCCCTTGTTGTGTTGCATTTTGTGATCTTCCGCTTCAGTCTGCATTTTTTGGATAGCCGGGACACGATGTCGATTTTCGATTTAAATGTCAGCTCCAGGTTTGGGGTGGCCCATCTGATTAGTTCAGCTATCACTGCTGGAAACCCCAGCGGTTGTTCGGTTGCGTACTCCCCGTCTGCCTATCTCACACTCCCAAAGCAAATTTGGATTTCTTCTTTCATTTTTCTTTCCTGCATCTTTCTTTCTATCCATAGGTCGGCTTCGCGCAGATAGATCTTTGCCGGGGGAGATTGGTGCCCCTTGAGGTATGCCCTTCTGGTGGGTTGTTCCTTTATCTGTCTTTTCCATCCAGTGCCCGCACTGCGTCAGAAAATCTTCGTCTTCGATCTCTCTTCGCAACGCATTTGTTGGGCTAAGACTTTCTCTCGACATCTTTCTTTTATTGTTGTGATTGATCTCATATCTAGTTGCAGGGGGGTCTGCGTTCACTATTAAGCCTACGCCCGTCCATTCCTTTCAAGCTTTATCCTTCCCTTAGACTCGTTACCTTGTTCGACTGAACTCGTTGGTTCCGCGTTGGTCGTAACCCGGTTCAAGAACCTTCTCTCCTAGATTCCCTTCACCAAGTCATCGCCAGCAATCAGCTCTTATCCCTTGGTGTCAAAGGGCGAGTTCATTTCTTGTCTTGCCCAAAAACTTTCTTTATTCTCATTGGAGAAAGACTCTCCCGCGGCAAGGTTTTACACATAGGGCCAGCTCCTTTCTTTATCTCGCTTGCCCTTAGTCCGTCTAGCGCCTTTCGGTTGGGGTCCGCCCTGAGGGTTAGGTTAGACCGCTTGGGTTTTTTTCATCTATCGAAGGCAGTCAACGTGTCAGCCATTCTTCCCCCATTAGACTTGTCAATCCTTTGCTCTTTTTCTTTCTCTCTTCCAGTTCTCCCCCTCTACTTTATTTGACAGGGGCGGAGAATACCACTTTATCAATAACAAGAAAAGAGTAGCAATTCCATTTCAAATGGTTTGAGCTTGGAAGCAACCTGCTATCTATCGATAGGTGAGAACAGACTGCTATTGACTGCTTCGCCTATCTATTCTATTATGGCCGGCTTGGAGACATCAGAGGAAGACCACCATCACTATCCGGGTACTATCATAGCTTCATTCATTCGTTGAACCTTGGGGATCACCATTAGCATTGAGGTCAATCACCACACTACCTCTATCATACATACGACACTACACGAAGTGAGAGTGCATGGTCAACACACACCTAAAGCGCCTACGTTTCGCTTGCACCCAATACAACCACAACCTAACTTGCACAAGATTCAACAACCGAAGCTACTGATAGTCCCGAGGGGGAGGCATCCTCCTATAATAGTTAGCAGTACTGAACAAGCGAGTCATCGGTCTGAGGAAAGAAAAGGACCGCCTTTGAGAAAAAAAAAAGGAACTCGCTAGGCCTTCAGAACAAAGGCGATTCTGTTCATGCTTCAGACGATCTGGCTAATTCTATATACAACTATCTAATTTTCTTCTATTATATAGAAAGGCGTAAGGGCGAAGGCCTATTTAGCGCCTTTCCAAAGGCAAGCGGTTAGGTTGACTTTGGAAAGGCTACTAAGGACCGGGTGAAGAATGAAAAATGTCCGCTAAAGCCCACGGGATAAGGTTTGCAGATGCGATCATGAATCTAACCAGATCGAAACATTTAGCTATCGACGGACAAAGCCGGAACGTCGACCGCAAACGAAGGATGGCCAGGCCCCGGTTCCCAGGGTTAGGGTATTCCCTATTATGAGCCTACTCAGATCAGAACTAAACTAGTTGATTCTCTTTGGCCGGCTGGCTTGTTGCAACCTTCGCATTTCCTGCTGAGATCCCAAGTCTCCAAGTGGGCCCTCTTGGCCACCCACGACCTTGGCTTTTTAGAGAATCCCGCTCCTGTGTCGTAGGACTTGTAGCTCGGCAGTCCACCAGGTGGGTTTGTTTATCCTTCCAGTTTCGAGTGTCTTCTTGGATAGTTATAGCGGACCATAGGCGCGAGATGTACCTTGTGGGGGGGGGGGCGGCGGTCCCCTGGACATAGTCCTTTCAGGCAGTGGTCGTTTAGTGCATGGTCCATTGGATGGTCGGTGCAAGGCCAGAAATTGGAACACATTGATTCCGCTCGTTCCCGTCCTTCGCTTCAGGGCCTGTCCCTCGGTGTGGTCAGTACTCCATACTGTCGGGCAGCGAAGCTTACACTTGTTCACTAATTATGACGGTTCACCAGGGCCTCTTTCCTCCTCCCTTTTCTTCTCACTCGTAGGGATCGGGACCCCCACAAAGGGGGAGGGAGTCGACTGAACATCTCAGCCATTGGCGGGAATTTTGCCCGCATCCGATCCCCAATTCTTGTTCACCCCGGTTGATCGTGTTGGGTGAATTGTGACCTCGTACGATCATGTCGGGTGAGCAACAGCCGCTTCGTCACAGTACTTACTTATGGGCTAACAGGTTACACTTTGGCCAAGTATCCTACAAAGAGACTCCCGAGAGCCAGAAGTATTAAAGGAATGGCCATAGGAATGGGCGCATCATGACATCATAAGATGTCTCGCCCGAATGAATTAGTTGGTACTAGAAATGTTAGAAAAAGTGAACGAAAGGAGTAATAAGAAGTGAAAAGGACAGAGACACTTCCCAACCAGAAAGCAAAGTTCCCACTGATGGTATACTTAGTGTAAGCGAGCTCTAAGATCACATCTTTGGAATAAAATCCAGTTAGAAAAGGAAATCCAATTAGAGATAAGCTGCCCATGAGCATCATGGCATAGGTAAAAGGGAACGAGGAGGCAAGCCCCCCCATCTTCCGCATATCTTGCTCATCCGACATGGCATGAATCACCGAACCTGCACTCAGGAATAGTAATGCTTTGAAAAAGGTGTGATTCATTAAGTGAAAGACGCTAACCGAATAGTTAGAGATGTCGCAAGCAAAGATCATATAGCCTAATTGACTGCAAGTTGAATAAGATATGACCCTCTTTAGATCATTCTGTAATATTCCATTGGTTGCCACAAGGAATGACGTCATAGCTCCTGCAAAAGTAATAACAATCAAAGTCGTAGGTGGGTATTCAAATAAAGGGGAGCACCTTGCTATCATGAAAACGCCAGTTGTTACCATAGTAGCTGCATGAATCAAAGCGGATATTGGAGTGGGACCCTCCATAGCATCAGGTGACCAAGTATGCGATCCTATCTGTGCAGATTTCCCAACAGCACCAATAAAAAGTAAAATACAAATAAGAGTTATGGCATTCAATCTCATATTGCAAGAAATCCAAGAATTTCTGGGGGCACTAGCACGAGCAAAAATGGTGGAAAAGTCTACTGTTTGAAATAGAGTAAAACAACCCAAAATCCCAGGAGCTAATCCAAAATCACCTACTCGATTGACAAGCATAGCTTTTATAGCTGCTTTATCTGCCTGAAGTCGTGTAAACCAGAAATGAATTAAAAAATATGAAGCAAGACCTACTCCCTCCCATCCCAGGAATAATTGAAGAGAGTTATCTCCAGTCACCAACATTGGCATAAAAAAAGTAGGAATGGATAAATAACACATAAATCGAGGGCTATGCAGATCCTCAGACATATATGAAATGGAATAAAGATGGACCAAGCTACATATGAATGTAACCACAATTAACATCACTACGGTCGGGCTATCGAACACGGGGTCAGAAATGAATTACGAGTCGGACCAATCTGCGAATCGAGCGAGCTCTCCTTGCATGCAATGATGTGGTGGTAAACCTCTCATTCTGATTCAGTGCTCTCCGAACCGTGCGGGAAGGTTTCCCATCACACGGCTCACCAACTTGATCTTCCGCGGGAACCGTATGTCCGAACAGGCCTGGAAAAAAAGGTAAGGTCTCGCTTTCCTTTGCCACTCAAGTGTACGGCATCTGCCGTTCTTAGGCCCCTTCTTTCCTTACCTAATGAAAGAGTCCACCGCCTGCCTTAGTAGTCTCAAATAAGGCGTGCAGGCCTGCCCCTTTAGTAGGTGATTCACTACCGAAGCGAAGAAAAGGCTGGATCAATCAAAGGGGGTACTACGAGCCCTCTGCCCCACGCATCTAACCAGCTCGCGTGATTCACCGGTTCCACCGACTAGACCAAAAGAGTGATTCAGTCGATACAGACGTGCGCTTGAAGTGGGGGGTGTGCTGTCCCTATTGGGCTGGGCCCTTCCCCATAAGGCCCCACCGTCGGGGCATAAGCGCCCTCTTGCTACCCATATGCGAGGCGCCGTCTTAGCCTTCCCTGACCAGGATCGCTCCCACACCTGTAGCGTTCGTGATCGGCCTCCTCAACTGTGTATCGATCGAAAGGCAGGGCGGCACAGCCCCCAACCAAGGGAGTGGTTACGTCCAGTATGTCCCCCCTTATTCACGACATGCTATGGTACCCCAGAGTGGGTAGGAGCGGGTCGAGTCCGTATTGCCGCGGAGCAACAGCTGCGTCCGGATCTGATCTATTTACTCGGCAATTCATCCGGTGACTTCACGGTCGCCAAAGAAGCCCCAAGAAGCATCAAACATTTCCGATGAGATCCATGGAGCAATTCTTAGATAGCAAGCACTAGCTCCCAGTGCGACTTCATAAAAAGCAATCAAAGAGAAGATCGAAGAGAATGAAATGCACGTAGTGGTTATTATAGTGGTTCCTTCTTTTCCTAGAAAACGTCCGAAACAACCTGCTACAAAACTACCGAGCAGGGGTAAAAATACTATAAGTAGATACATAATTTCAAGTGTGATCAGACAACCAAAAATCAGACAATGACAGAGCGGCATACCGGAAAAAAAAGCAAGAAATAGGAACGAAGGACGTTTCCAATACCGACAACTAAATAATGTTGTAAGATACTACCAGACACACTTTAGACTATCTTTTCAAGGATAGCTCGAATTTCACCTCGGATGTCCATACTGCCCTTGGTCTCATCCTCCGCGTTATTATGCGCCCGGGTTAGAAACTTTTTGAGATTTGTAAAATTGGGCGCATTGGCCTCGTTTTCTTCTTTGGCTTTATCTGATCCGATCCAAGGCTTTCGATTAGCCTTTCGACCATGGCCTTTGGCAAAGGCAGTTCCCTTATGTTGGGATACCTTTCTGCCTCTCTTTGAATGAGAGGTTCTAGGAGGTCGGCAAATTTTGCCTTTCTCCTTTTGATTTCCTCTTCCATAAGCAAATATACCTGGTGTTCAACCGAGGGTATGTTGAGATCAAAGGAAGGTTTTTTCGATAAGCTAGGACCACTTCCATCGCCTCCGACGGAAAGAGGAATTCTATCCATCAAAGAAAGCCAAAAATCAAAAAAGTCGCTAAGAAATGGAGCAAAGAAAGCGGCTTCCAAAGAAAAGTCCCAATTAAAGTGTAAAAGGATAGAAGTAAGCAAAAGGATAGTGAGACTGAGAAAAATGCGTTTCAAAAGAGAGAAAAACAAAGCTGACGTTCGTTCTCTTCCTCTGTGCATCTCTCTTCTCAAGCTTATCATAAGCTTTTTATTGACTCGACTCAAGCTCATCATAAGCTTTTTATTGACTCGACTCAAGCTCATCATAACCTTTTTTGATCTTCTTCTTCGTGTTCTATTGATCAGAAGCATCCAGCAGCGCCTCGCCGGTTTACAATTCGAACACAAAATGGCCAAAGAATCAATTAGTAATATGCCTTCTATTGCCAAAAGACCTGAAATCCTACCTTTCGGCATTGCGATAAAGTGTTGACAGAGCAGAGTGAAAGACACCACATCGAGAGAGAGGGTTGGGGAAAGACCCGAACATTGAGAGGCGAACAAGGAGGTTATATCGCTCTAAAACAGGTACTGATAACGAACCACAAGCCCTAGCTTTTAAGCCAAAGAAAAAAGCAATCATACCCCTGGAACAGAAATATATTGTACTTCAAAATAGTTACTAGAAGCACTGCAAGCGTACTTCCTATCTAGGCAAACCAAACCCGAAAAAGCACCTCCCCCCCGGCTAGCCTTGCAAAAGCGGGTGTGCGGGAGAACAGAACTGAGCATCAAGGTTTGAAGAAGGAAGGTTCCCGCGTGCAAGAAAGCTTTTTCACATGCAACAAAAATGCAAGTAGACTTTTCTCTGAGCCCCCAGGGGTAGCAAAGCTAGATCTTCGTATCATTGGCATTGGGCAGGTGAACCTGGCTACACAACAACTCTGACTCTAGCAGAGGATCTAGTTCCACAACAATCCGCTTATCTTATATATATATAAGATAATATAAAAACTTACGCGAAATAGAAGTCCTATACCACGTCTGAAGACAGAAATGCTCTCGTAGGATCTTTTACTTCAATAGTAGATATTGGGCCTTTCAGCAGGTTAGTTCACGAATTCTCCTATTTCAATAAGAGACGTGTTTGGCCCGCTTTGAAGACAGCCAGGAACTACTAGCACAAGATCCATTATTTGAAAAAAAGGTTCCATACCCATAAATAAGAGTTCCAGGCTTCAACCCACTGCTCGAGCAACTTGCAACTATATTGACTTTTCTTGAAAGACTTCTTTTCAAATGAAAGAATTCATTATGACTGCGGTTCCGGAAAGACAGATTAGACTTGACCCACCCGGGGCATAAGCAGGAAGAAGACTCTGTCGGATTTCAATAGAAAGAGAGAGTATATCTTGAAAAGATTCTAAGAAAGCCAGCCGAATAGAATGGGGACTTGCTTAACAGCGAAAGAAGGAAATTTCGTTAGAACGGGGGCTGCTCTCTCGCACTTCCCAATCTACGTTCCAGCACACCACTTCCAGCAACATTGGAATTCTAAAGGGGTCGCAGGCGGAACGGAAGAGACTGGCTGATTCGATCAAGTAGGGCTAACTCAATGGAATTCATAACCCTTTCAATCTTCTCCTTATTTCCTTGGTCGGGCAGCAGTGTTCACACTTCCAGGAAGAGCCACATCTGGGAGGATGGCTGCTGAAAGCAGAATTCAATAAAAGCATGATAGCGGAATGGGTTAGCGCTATGTTCAACTGGGTAAACCCGTGCAAACAAAAACTCTTTCTGATTAGGGATGATAATCGCAATGGCGAGGGTCTGTTACCTACCATAAGTAGGGACTCACAGAAGACTGTAAACGACTTTTCGAGGAAAGACAAAAGAAAGTGTGAACCTAAGCCAAGAGCCTACTTCAGATTCATAACATCTTCCACCCTCTGAATCAAAGATTTACTCACTGCCAACAAAAACATACTCTATTTACTAGTTTAAATCGATTCACTAAGCTACTGAAAAGCCTTATTACGCAATTCCACCAGTGTGTAATACATCCAACATTCTCAATATTAAAGGCTTTTGGCAAGCCAGAGCAAGACTTCTCTGTGGGAACCCCCCGGTAAAGGAGACCTGTCTAGTCAAAGAGGTTTCTAATAAGAAATTAGCTCATTCATTACTTATGCAATGACTTTGTTTTTCGTAGCGTCAACGTTACTTTTATATCTCCCTCGTCTAGTCGGGATTCCCTAAGAGAAAGGGATCAAATCTGTAGTTGTAGTTTTTATACGTCAATCCAATTTCGCTTCCATTCATCATCCATTCTGAGGAAAGATTCTTGAATAACAGGCTAAGAATAGTCAACTAAGTCCTTGTCCGTTATGTATGCTCCAGTAAGAAAGTCCCTTACTTCGACTAGTAAGGATTTTCATTTTTGGCAAGTAGGCTGCTGCGCGAGTACCCTTTTTTTGACTTTTGCTGCAATAGAGGAGATTTCCATTGGACTAGTTAAAAGACTTAGATAACACATCGGGTTTACATAAGAAAAAAGTTCACGTAGAGAAAAGAGATTAGACTAGTCATTGCACTAGTAGTGTCTACGAGCCTCCCGCTTCGGTACCATCTCCTTTTTTACGAACCGAGCTGCCCTGTCAACCCTTTGCAGCGCTTGCTTCCTAGCTAGAACTCACACAGCGCAAACATAAATGAGAACTAAGTATAGTCTAACTCCCTAGCGCATAGAGCAAGAGTAATCTACTTCACTCGAGAAGAAGAAATACGCTAACGATCGGCTCAGATAAGGATGCCTCCTCTCTTTCCAAGCTAGCTCCGACGCAACTGCTATCGAATTAGCTCTTGGGGATATCATAGGTAAGAAGGAAGCCAATGCTGGAGGAAGTGAATCAATCATAAGAGGTTGTTAAAAAAGGTCTGTTGCTTGCCCGAGTAGGGGAAGGAATTGACCTAAGGCAAGGTTGACTTATCCCACTCTAGTGCTGGTAGGAAGCCTCCTTTCGAGTAGTCTCATAGGTCATACTGGTTCCAACTATTCTTGCTAAGGCTCCTAGCGAAAGATCAAACTTGAGAGTAAGAAAAATCTCTTGTCTTAGACTAAGATACCAGTTGCAAGTTTAAAGACCAGCAGCGAGGGAAAGACTTTTGTAGAGAAGTTTAGACAGGTTGACTCCTTTTTTTGAGAATTCTTTATAGAAAGAAGAGAGGGAGGAGATCGAAACAAAATACTTGTATCGAACGATCCCCTATCTCAATTACAAGTAAGGAGCTATTACCTTATGCCTATGGTCTTCGTTCCTTACACAATAGATTGAGAGCCAGATTGAGATGCCCTATCGAGGGAGTCTCCAGCTCTACATCTATCTACTATTAAGAAAGGAAGGGGATAGGGCTTGAGTTACCCAGCTCAGTAACAAACAAGGTTCGGAGAACAACCTAATTACGAAAGAAACCCTGTTGATTCGCCAAAGATCTACAAGCCTGGATTCTAGAGAAAGAGATGCTATTAAGGATACTTTAACAGAACCTTAGGACTTATCTTGAGTTGGGCATCCCTGACTCCATTCCTGACTAGAGAAGGGAATGCGGTGAATCACCAGTTTGGATCGAAGAATAGGCACCCACGAATTAGCAGCATATTTGCGGGATCTATCGAGTGGAAAACCGGGAAGACTGTCGATACACCGAAGAGCTACCAAACACGATCACCAATAAGAGAGTAGCAAGTGTTGGCTTGGGGCTCAGAGCTCCTTAATCTTGGGTTCGCTTTCGCCTCTCTCTAAAAATTGCAGTCATGGTAAAATCTTGGTTTATTGTTTCATCAGGGACTCCCAAGCACACGAGTTTTCTACAAATCAAAATAGAAGGCTTGTTATTCAACAGTATAACATGACTTATATACTCGTGTCAACCAAGGTGTATGTGGATCTGTTCCAATTTTGTTTGAAGTTGATTGGAAAAATACGGACTTCTCTACAGAGAATTAGAATTTCGATATGATAGTGGGTTGCCCGGGATTCGAACCTGGAACTAGTCGGATGGAGTAGATAAGTTCCTTGTTAAATAAAATCAATGTTAATCTGAAATGAAATAAACAAGTAAAGATCCCTCCCCAAGTCGTGCTTGCACTTTTCATTGCACACGGCTTTCCCTATGTATACATCAGTTCCTTTCTTATAGAAATTCGAAAGACTTTTCAAAGTTGAATACTCAGTTGATTTACCCCTTATTACTATTACTATTACAATCAACATTTCAGAATAGTGCAAATTTTTTATCTCTTCATCATTTAGAAAATCTAAGAATGAATCATTGATAATTCGCCAGATCATTGATACAAAAAATATCCAAATACCAAATCCTACTTCTATAGACTATACTCCCCACAAACTAGACGAAGCTCGTGGGAAGGTCAAAGAAAGAAGAGGCATCTTCCTGGCTTAGAAATAGATCAAAAATCCACCCTTCGCCCACCTCTCCCTCAGCGAGAAAATAGTAGTAGCAGCAGTCTCCCCACTAATTCAAGGTTACAGTCCCAGCCAAGTCAAAGAGTCCGGTACGAACAAAGGCATTATATGAAAGCTTTCCTTAACCATTCAAGGAAGGGGTTCAACTTAGACCACTTAGTAGGACCTTCTGGCTTACAGGAGACCTTCCATCCATGGTTGATATCTTCCTAGACTTTCTGCTTATTCGGGAATGTGAGTTTTTCTTTCCCAGTCCTTTGTTGGACGAGAGCCTACAATGTCTGAATGTTCGAAAGAAAGATGCTAATGTCACTAAGGGAATAGCTCCAACATTCTTTCTTCTAGTTCCAGAAGCTTTTATAGACCAGTCTATCTCCTCTGTGGGGAAGGCAAGGCTAGTCTATCAGAATCGGAACCTTGGCTAGGGCTATCTAGAGACTATGGTTGTCTAGAGTAGAGTCTCGGTATCGGTAAATCAATAGTATAGGTCTTCCCCGCCTCTACCGCTGGTGAGATCTCTGCTTGAACGTAATCATTCTTGTTTTGGATCGTTTTGAGGGCTGTTCTAGATGGATGCACCACAAGACCTCTCGCGGATGCTTACCTAAGCTACGGAACTCAATTGTTGGGCGCCTTAACTAAAGGAGCTAAACCGGAGGATCTCATTCCACCTTATTCTTCGCTGAATCTTTCCTTTGTCCTTCCCCTGAACTCGAGACGGAACTTTCTTATTCAACTATGGGGGTTAGCGAAGGAAAGAAAGCTCAACACGTCTTCTTTAGAAGAATTTTCCTGCATCAGTATATCAGCTGATTAGATATGAAGCTATGTAGCAAGATCCCCCATCGGGTTAAGAATCCGTCTTTTTTCTGCCTCAATTGAGACTTGTAAGAGGCCAGGCTTAGCTCCTGAAGATAGTAGGATTAACTGGGCTTAGCTTAGATAAATGCTCTTTAAACTCATTCAATATCTTTCTCGCCTTATCCTGCTAACAGCCTATGAATGTGCGCTTGTCGGAAATCATCCTCAATCTTCGATTCCTAGTGCGCTGATTCGAGAACAAGCTCACTTTCGTTCGCTTCCTGCTGCTCCTGCTAATGCTATTGCTACCTCCTCCTTTGCTCCTTCGATACGTGCCTGGTCGAAATCTTGCTTTATTTATATTCTTCCTGAAAAGGTCATACTTCTGCTCTCTTTCTTTCATCAGCTATTTTGACTATGAGAAAGCTTTTTATCAGATAGTCTTTCGTTCTTTTTGTAGGCCGGACATCTTTTTCCTAAAAAGTCCTCACATGGTCAATGAAGGCCCAAGTATACCTATTTGTTAATAGTATACATAGGATTGTTATTCTCATGACTTGGTGTAGGACTCTCTGTACATATTTTCATTTAGGACACTTACGTGATCTGTATATATAAATATAGGAGTGTATTTTTAACATAATATGATTGAAAACCCTTTCACGACCTACATCTGATCCTAAAAACAAAGAAACACTTCCAGCTAACTCACATAGTATGGATGTGCCAATTTGTGACTTGAAAATTGATCCAAAAGTTGACAAATGGCATTTGCTGAATCCAAAGATGACACTAAAAAACTAAGGCAACAGTGAAGAACACTTCAAAACCTGTCTCAAACATATTATATAAGTGCGTTTAGTGGGTTGTTTTTGGTGCTTTTTACGTCATTGAGACTTTTATCTCCTCTTTGTACTCCTCTCTATTATAGTGAATTTCCTCCTCCTCTGTCTGTGATTTTTCACGTCAAAGATTTCCACGTAAAATCTATGTGTTCTACTTGTTTTCTTTTATTTGTAGTATTGCTTATTTTTGTCCGTTAAATAACACTAGTAACAAGCAAGTTAAGAAAGTAAACCAGGGAAGTGGTCGTTTGACCAATGTAGTTGATAATTCGGCAACTTCTCTGTCAGATGTTAGAGAGAAAACAGGCAGTGTCTCATCTAAAGCACAATCTAAAAGAGAGGACGAAAAAACACAAGTCACACAATCATTTGGTATCACACAATCATTTGGTATTTATGCAATAAATACCAAAATACCATATACCTCATCCAGGTTTTTTAATAATATATAAAATCCATATATATCATATTTAAGATTATTAAATATATTTATATATCATCCATTAGTCAATTGAACATAAAAATAACTTTTATCCAAAAATAAATTTTTTCAGAAGATTATTATTTAAGAATACTATGCTTAAGTTTAGTTAATGTTATTCAGAATTTGTATTTTGGACTAATCAATCGTGATAGAAATGTTCTTTTTCTATAATTGATTAACAAAGATAGTTGTTCACTGATATGATTGAGACGTTTTTTATGTTTAAAGATATAGTTTTTTTTATATGAATATATGTAAGTCGAAATCAAATAAAGTATGATTATCGAATATCATACCGTAAAATACCAAAATTGAACTTAAAAATACGAACCATACCGAACTACTGTGTTATGATAATTGTATTGTTCTTTTAGATACTGAAAATCCAACTTATCGTATGGAAGTTTAAAATACCATACCATGCTCACTCCTAACTCTATGCATGTTTTTTATTTTGTGTCGATCTGTTTTTGTTGTTTTGAAGATTCATTATATATATTCATGTTTTTTTATTTTGTGTCGATCAGTTTTTATTGTTTTGAAGATTCGAACTCTATGTATGCATGTTTCTTTATTTCGTGTCGATCTCTTGTTGATTTGAAGATTTATTAAGTTTAGGTAACATCTATTTTTTCCTCCTTCTAGCTGGCTACTCGTTTCAATTTTCACAGAATGACTTTTAAAATGGGCTTTTAAGAAATATGGATGTTTGTGGCCCAGTGCACAAATCGGCCAGCCCAAATGTACTAAACAAACAGACTCGATCTCATCTCACCTCCTGCCCTAACTTTAGTATTTACAGGTTGTGGCTGTTGATAGCTGTTTGTTGAGTTCAATTTGTGCAATGGCGGTAACATTCCATAGTTTTATTTGATAAAGTAAAATTTTAATATTAAATTTTAATAAAAGACTTTAAATATATATACATATATACAAAAATAATATTATAATAATTTAAAGTTGTTTTTTTTGTTCTTGCATATTAGTTTTTGGTGTAATATTTTTAAAAGACGCATAACGTTTAACTTCACATATTAATACGATTATTAATAAAAGTAAGGATTAATTCTAGTAAATAAAATGTTATACATTTATTTGCAATATATTAACTTGGATGTTGTTGCTAAAACTTTATTTATTAATATGAAGTTTGAGTTTTTTAATTTAAAGTTCTAAAATATTTCTAGTTTAAATTAGATAGCTTTTTCTTTCTTTATTATTTTTCTTTTTTTAGATGTATTTCATAATCTTCAATATTATTCCAAGTAAAGTTGAAATCATAAAATTTACTATATTGTTGCTAAAATTTTATTTATTAATATGTAGTTTGAATTGTTTAATTAAAAGTTCTAAAATATTTCTAGTTTAAATTAGATAACTTTTTCTTTCTTTATTATTTCTTTTTTGAGAAAATACTCTATTTCCACCTTGAACTATATGCGAAAAAGGTGAGACACATCCGAACTTTAGGAGGGTCCTATTACCTCTGGACTAATTAAAACCGTATTTTTGGCAACCTTAGTGTCTACTGGCACAACACACTGAAGGGTTCACGTAGGCACACGTGTGTGCCACGTATGTGCCATGTAGACACTTAGGTTGTCAAAAATACGATTTTAATTAGTCTAGAGGTAATAAGACCAGCCTAAAGTTCGGGTGTATCTCAGTCTTTTCGTGTATAGTTCAAGCTGAAAATTTTCCCTTTCTTTTTAAAAAAAAAATGTATTTCACAATCTTTACTACAGTGAAGTTGAAATTATAAAATTTACTATTAAAATTGTGAGAATCTAAAGCAAACGTTTTACTAGTCTTAGTCATGAACCTCCTTGAAAATGAAATACATATACACATTTGACTTTGTTTTCTAATTATCAAATTGAACTGTGTGTAATTTTGATCTGTGTGTCTAGCTGCATTTGTTTTCTAATTAATTATCAAATTGAACTGTGAGTAATTTTGTAATGTAATTTTGATCTCTGTGTCTAGCTGCATTTGATAATTTTAATTATCAACCTCTTGTTATATGAACCAAATGAAAAAAAAAAAAAAAAAAAAAAAAAACCTTTTAAATGAACTACAACAACTGACATAACATGGTAAAATATTATCTGTCAAGACTAGAATACTACTTGATCTGTATATGCACTCTTCAAAGGAACAATACATACATTGTACAACATATTCCACACCCCTACTGTAAATATTCATGCGGTGACACATAAATATATATCCCCTATAAGTCGAACAAAAGGGGTGGCCATCTTATTTATAACTATTATATAGGCATAATAAACAATAATAATTTGATGTCCAAACAAATAATTAAGATCTATATGGTACCCCCTCCACCCCCACAAGAACTAGTAAGAACCCTCAAGCTTGGCACATGCAATCAGGTGCAGGATATGTATAGAGTGATTGCTTGGGTTTGCGGAGTCGAATTTGGCCTTGTCTGTTTTGGTGGCCTTCAATTACTGATTGTTGAAACTCAGGCCAAGTTAGTGTCTTGTTCAAGAAAAGCTGGCCTAATAGTGCCATGTTTGGCCTTATTGTCTTCATATTGTTGTATGTTCTGTGTCCAACCTGTCAGTTTCAACAAGGTAGGTGTATTATTCATTAGCTGTGTGTGTGGACCACATACAGCCTAATAATGCAACCTTTGAGTTCTACGCGTTGACTGGGGAAACAAATATTTACTAATAAGCCAAAATAACTTATCAAACAATTACGGATAAATATATGCTCCCTCCGTCCATTTCACGTTAAGAAACATGCAAAGGAAGGTTGTGCTAAAGAGAAAGTGCATCACATAAATGGGGACAGAGTGATTATTAATTTGTACTCCCTCCATTTCATATTATGTGAAGATGTTCGAATAGACAAAGAAACAACGCCGACTTTTGAAGCTTGTGGTTTTAACTATCTGTGGATACAAAGCCATGTCATTAAGGGCGAAGTGATAAGTTCAATATTGAGCTGTTTCTAATGATAGCAAGGTGTAACTCTTTACTTGACAGACTAAAAAGGACTGATCGGGTAAGAATTGTAACTAACCTGCTAGCACAAGTTAAACCACATAATATCGGTGTATATACTTGAATCTAATATCAACGTTTTAAAGAAATGACTTGTATTTTATGTAGTAGATTCTGAATGGCAGTATAGCAAGCTAAAGTGAAACTAGAAAATGAAAAGATCTGAGTGATTACCATTGCATTGTGCATATTTCCGGGGGAGGCGGAAACGAAAATATCACTGTGCATACCAACATAATAGTCAACTGCAGCCAATAAGGAAGCTTTCCCTTTGATTAGAGCTCTTTCCTCAGAAGATGCAAGGCTCTTTTTGTCATCCATCAGAGGAAACAAACTTCTCAAGGCCGAAACCCGGCGTTCCCCACCGTAAACCTATAAAAAACATGAAGAAAGGAAAGCTTAAGGACACAAAGATATTGGCTTTACTTCAAGTATTTTAGTCTTAAAGCAACGCATATTATTCTGTAAATGCAGAATCTTAGCGAAGACCTTATGGGAGGCAAGATATAGGCGAGTGCTGTTGTCGAATCCTAAGGCCGCCAGAAGCAATCCAACTTCTTCGGGCGTCAATGGGCACCGTCCTTGGCTCCTTAATTCTTCATCAGTAAATTGAGAGTTGATGACTCTTCCTCCCCAAATTACTTGCCTGTATTTAGCTAGAGCCAAATTTTCAGCCTTGCCGCCACCAAAATCACAGGCTGAATGAGCAGCCATATCCTGGATAGATAGCAAGTCCAAAGTTCATCAATACGTAGTGTTGTATGACCTTTAACGGGCATCAGAGGAAAACCAATCTTTTCACGGAAGTGGAAGTACTAATATTAGATAGGGGGACTAGCAGGATAGCTAGTTCAACAACGGCAAGGTGTTTTTTTTACCTTGTCGAAGCGAAGATGAAGAACAGCATACTTGCCAGCTCCTTGTTTGGGCTTAAGATCAGTAACCTCTCTAAGGTAGTTGTCACTAACCATGTTCTCTTCATTACGATACCTCAAGCGATTTATAATGGCATCTCCGAGATGTCTGATGTGAGGAACAAAGGCCAATGCTTGAAAGTTGACTTTACACCGTAGGTGTTGGAGGTACTTGGGCATGTTGTCGAATGTCAGTCGATGAGAAAATGGTGCAATGGCAGCAATTCCATAACTGACCAATATATAATATATTAATACACTAAACAATGTCAATATTCCAGCAAAACACTCAAGGAAAACCAATCATGTGACTAACCTCTGCAGTACAGGTGACACATTCTCTAAATACCAATTTGCTGAAGCATGAACTGGAGCAGTCTTGATTCTTGTAGGTCGAATAGCTGCGCCATAGTACTCTCGTGTGCTCCAAGAGAATTCATCGGGCAACTCTTTGACTACAGAGATGTCATCTTTCAATACGTTGATGAAGTGATCCACATCAAAGATATCCTCGAACGAGCTGTAGAGAAATGGAGGATAACTTGTATATGTACTTAAACGTTGAAAGCAAACCAATTTTAGCAATATACTAAAGATACCTTGAATCTTGCCAAACAGGATTTACTTCCAACTGAGGGATCACAAGTGTGGCATTCAGAATTTTCGCGACGACAACTGCATCACAGATCTTTTACAAGAAATATAGATGTTACCAATGAAGGTCAACTGCTTGTTTCTATAATTGAAGGAGTTGATAACTAAGGTTGCTTCTATGAACCATCAAAACAAAGGAAATATGATACGCACCCCCATTCTCTGTTGATTTAGTCCTCCATCAAGGAACACTTGGACGTATCCCTCAGATTTTTCAGGTAGTGCTGCATAGTTCAAGGAACAGTAATTAGTCATTAGAAAGTTAGACACCATGATCATGCTGACGCTCAATCGAGTTATTGCTTACAGAAATCCTTGAAACTAGATGTCAATTTTAGATGTATAAGAAGACGTGATTGTAGACACTCACTGGAGGCAGCATCAGATTCGGTACAAGGTTTCCATCCTTGGTGAGCCAAAGGTGTCCAAAGCTCTGACAGTTCTTCATTGGACTAAAGACAAAGAACAAACCAAACAAGACACAAACTCATTGACAGGAGAACAGAAGTCAATTTATGTGGGACAAATGAATGTGATCAATAAGGTCTTACGCACAGTTTGACGTTGTAACGCACTCTTCGCAAGACGTGAGTGCCTGAACTTTGGAGCATTCAAATCCTGCACATGCAAATACGCTTCTACAATCAGATTTCACTAAAGAGTTCAAGTCATGATTACACAGAGACACCAAAAGCACGCAATTTATTTTTTATGGACATATTCACCAGATGCTCTCCCCCCCCCCCCCCCCCCTCTCCCCTTTTTTTTAACTTTCATACCGAACACAAGAAAGTAAGTACGAAACCATTTATTTTCCCAGAAAATGTCTTCTTGGAAAATACCGAACACACCGTACATCAAGCCTTTTAAATTCAATACTGCCAACTGACATTGAAGCCAAAATCACAGATAGATATAATTATTTTACTGCTTGCCGCTTAGTTCATCCGACCACTTGAGAAAATAATAATTGTTTCCTCTTATTCAGGCTAGGATATGCATCTCCACATGACGTATTTCCCGAAAACTTATAATTTCCTCTCTTTGAAAGAGAAGAATAATCATCTTGCACCAAACAGAATTTTCTTATTATTATTTTGGTCAATAGCAACATCTTTCACTGTGTTGATATACCAAACATATAAAAAATTAACCCAAAAATCAGATCTTTTCAATGACACAAGACTTAATTCTATACAGACTGTACAGTCAACAGATCCAAAACTTCCCATTCCTAAAAAACAGGCTAGTTGCATGAAGATGAGTTTATACTGATAAAAAACATTAAAGAAATGAGAATTAGTCCAAAGTCAACAGATCCAACTCATCCTTAAACACAAATTAGCCAATCACTGCTAGATTCAGAAATTATACCAAAAGAATAGTTTTTCCCTAAGTTGCTCGGACTCTTCAAAAATGTCTACGGGTGCGTGTTGGATCGTCCAAAAATAGTGTATTTTTGAAGGATCCGACACGGGTGTAGCAACATGTTTCAGCTAGGTTCTGTTACACTTTCTGGTTTTTTGATATCACAAGATACAGCTAGATTTAGAAATTATAACAAAACAAAAGTTCTTTTTGCCAATTTCTGCTTCACTTTCTGGTGTGTTGATATCACAAGATACTACAAAATCAGCAAATTCCACCTAACAAAAAACAACTTTCTTTCCACAAAGCTAGTAAACAAAACCCCATTTTCCACATCCAAAAGAATTTCCCCAATTGTTCATACCTACCACAAAATTCAAGATTAATGCTTTCTTCCTCAGATAGAAAAGTATACTCACTTAAACCTACAATAACACTATTTATACTTCCCTTTCTACCAACCCTAAGATCTAAATCTTTTTAAAACCTTATAAAATTGATTTTATCATTAGATCACCATTTTTCATCAGAATTTCCTAAACTTTAATCTAAAACCACTTTTACCTTGAAGATTGAATTTTTAACATCACCCTCTTTCTCCATCTAGATTTTACAGTTAATTCCATTTGACTACCAACAATGAACACCAAAACAGAAGGAAACAAACAAAGGCTAAATTCAAGATCATTTTTAATGCTTTTTTCATGCACCATATAACTTTTCCATTAAATTTAGACCAACAAAGAGCACAAAACAGAAGAAAACCAACAAAGGGCACATTCAAGAAGCTCAAAGATAGCATTTTTACTGCATTTTTCCATCACCCTCTTTCTCCATCCACCTTTCACAGCCAATTTAGACCAGCAAAGAGCACAAAACAGAAGGAAACAAGAAACTCAAAGATTGCATTTTTTCTGCTTTTTCTATTCCAGCCAATTCCAACACACCATCAAAGAACACAAACCAGAAGAAAACAAGAAAGGGTGCTTTCAAAAAACTTAAAAGATTGCATTTTTACTTCTTTGTTTCAATTCCATTAGACCACCAACACATAACAGAAGTAAACACAAAAAGGGTACATTCAAGAAACTTAAAGATTGCATTTTTCCATCACCCTCTTGCTCCATCTACCTTTTCCACTCAATTTAGACCAACAAAGAACACAAAAACAAGAAAGCAAAACAAAGATACATTCAAGAAACAACAACAAGGGCTAAACAACTACACTTCAAATCACAAAACACAACCAAAATCTAAACAAAAAAGATAGAAGAAAACTTACAGAGAGAACAGTAGGTGAGGCATAGCTAAAAGTAAACAAAATAGGCAAAAGAACCACAAAAACACCAGCCATAACAACCCCTCCACCTCCTCTTCCACTCATGTTACAGTAGATTTCTGGTTTTTAGCACAACCCCAAATGAAAATATAAAGCAAATAAAGCAAAGGGTATGCCTAAAAACTCTCAAAAAAACTAACAAGAAAGGAATACAGGAAGGGAAAAAAGCAATATATTTTTTCAAGAAAGAGAAAGAAATGAAGAATCAATAGGAAGAGAAAGAGTAAAGAAGGGCCAATATCATTATGAGCCTTAGTAAAAGCATCTCACATGGGTGCACCTATCTCCATATATAATATCAATAACACATATACCAAAGAAGAAAAAATAGGAAACAAAATCAAAGTATAATACTAATAAAACCAAACAAGCTAACAGCTGCTAAAAAGTGATTTTGATTTTACTTTACTTGGTTACTATAATAACTACCTATTAATTATTTTTTTTTCCATTTTAGACCGTTAACATAATCTTGGTTCACATTAACTTGATAGCAAGAAATTATATTAAAATTTTAAATTTAATTATTACTAATATTTTATATAATCATGTGATAATATAAATATTATTAGAAGCAAATTATTTTGATACTCTATATATGTTTATTTATACTCCATTTGGATATTTCACTGATGTTGTTGCTGCTTAGATGATTGTTAGCATAGAATTTTATAATTTATCATATTATATTATATTATATTATTTTAATATATATAATATTTAAATAAATTATATCATTTTTGGACGTTTCATTATGTAACATATCAATAATTTTAAAAATAAACATATAACAAATAAGAATACAAATAAAGCTATTATATAAAAATAAGATAGATGATAATATAAATTATAAAATAACAAAATAAAGATAAAATGGTTAAATAGAACAATCATATTCAATCGATCACTATATAGATATTCATCGCTATCTAACATGAATTTAATAATATGAATAATAAAATTTAAACAGTAACTACTAAAATAAGCATATTATTTAAACCAACAAGGCAATAGATAACAACCATTCAAAGAATGAAAAATTAAAATATATTTTAATACAATTAAAATATATTTTAATACACTCAACATATATTTTAATACAATTAAAATATATTTTAATACACTCAACATATATTTTCGATCTAAATTCATAAAACTTACAAATCTTCTCTATTTTTTTTTTTTAATTGAAAGTGAGGGGCACTATATTTTTGTGAGGGTAATAAATTAAATGTTGGGGGTGGGTGATCGTTATCAAGATGTGCAGAGAGGAGTTTAAACCAATTACAGCGAAACAACAAATAAATTCATTGAAGTGAGAAAACATGGAAAACTATATAATAATAATAATAATAATAATAATAAATAAAAAGTGTGTACATCCCACCGCTTTGTACGTGGCAAAAAATTAAGGTGGGGTATGTGTCTTTTTATTGATTAAACTTTAATGTTGTTGAATGTCACAGGCAGAAAATACTTTATTATAAAAAAATATATACGTTGTGTGCTTTTAATGTGACTGCTAATAATGGTGGCAATGCCAATAAAGCAATTTAGGTAGTACCATGCCACCGACACTTTCTCTGCTACAGTTTTTCACACAATCAAAGTACATCATATTAAAAATAAATATCTAATGTAATGTATTTTATTTTACTTTTATTAAATATTATTTTTTAAAAAAATACTAAATTTATTATATTTGAGAGTAACCTAATAAAATTATTTTTATTATTTATTATTTTTTTTAATATTGAGTCGACAGTGAACGGTAAAAATGAACGATAGAAAAAGAATTAAGGTGCATGGTGAAGTCCTTTTGGTTGTTGAGGGTGGGATATGGAGGGATGAACTTAGTTATTCGATATTTTTAAAATTCAATTGTGATGATTCGATAGTCAATAATTGAAAGTAGACACTAGATATTATTTCTATCGTTTCATAATAAATCAATTGTTGAATTTTGATATACAGATTAAGGAAAAAATATTAAAGACATAAATTTAATATAATTTTTTATTTTTACCCAAAAAAATAAAGTTGACCTTGTAATATCTTTTCAAAAGATAATTGGTTGTCAAATCATAAGGGTAAATTTGAAAAAAAATTCAATGATTCACTTATTTTGAAACACCAATAAATATCCAAACAATTCACTTATTTTGAAACGGAGAAAGTAACATTAAAAATTCAATGAATATACGAATTAAATTTCAGTACAATGAATCTCAATTTAATTCAATAATTTAATTTTCGATAATTTATATTTGTCTCTGACCGTGAGTGGTTTGTAATACTATATTTTTAGATTCATTTATAAATCTGAAGGTGATTTAGGTTAGGGTTTAAGCTTATTTCTTTTAGGAATGAAAAGTTTTATGAGAAAATATTAAGTTATAGTTTGAAACTGTGTAAGATATATTATAGATATTTGATGCATATTTATTATTTTTTTCTGTAGCGTTGAGCAATATATGGGCAAGAAATTGTTTCGACCGCTAAAGTTGTTTTATGTTATAAGGGTGGGACGTTGCAATATATGTAGGGAAGACCTCGATAGATTGTATATACCAATAAAATAAAATAAGAATCCAAAGGTAGGGTCAGAAAATAGTTTAATTCATGAAAATATTAACTCTTTTAGAAGTTGATTACGTTTAAATCATGTCAAATCAAGAACAATCAATATTCGAATGTTATCGAGAAATGTAATTTTCAAGGATTATATTTATATTGACTTATAAGGATAAAGTAAATAATAGCCTAAAAAGAGATGTTTAGCATAAATCAATTGGAGCTTCATTTAGTCATGTGCTCGAGAGATAATTTGCATAAATCTAAATATTATAACATGTTCCAGACTAAAATTTTCAATTTTATTTTTTAATATGGTGATTTTTTTTTTCCATTAAATTGTGTTTCAATGAAATATCATCACATGACATGAAAGGAGTAATTATATTTTCTTATTTCTCGTTAGGTGTTTGGTATTTGAACGATTATGTTTAAATTTGGATAAAAAAATCTCTTATTAAAAGTAAAATAATTCTTTATCCGATAAAATTTAAATACGAGATTTCTGGTTAAAAAATACAATATTATTCACTTTAGTTATTGGATAAAGAAAGTAGTGTAATTATCTTGATCTTGTGGGGATTCATTCACATTAAAGAATAAAGTCTTATTCAATAGTCCAAATCATGGAATTATTGGTTTCAATAAAAATATTCCCCACACCATTAATATTGATTGAGAATTAATTGCTTTAGGTACCTAATATTTTACTTTTCAGTAATATAGCTTAATGCATCTAGCTGTAGGAATTGATTCAAAAGAAAGAAACTTTATCACATACAGATGGAAATTGATTAATTTACATACTATATATATTCTTTGTCAAATCACTTAATTATAATAAGTTGAATTCGCTTGACGTAAATAACCTGAGTGAATAAGTCTTTATCAGAAACTCACTCTCCTTCTATATATATATTGTTGTTATGTTGAATTCGATTAATGAAAATAATAGGTATAATAATTCTTCATCGGAAACTATTGTGTCTCACAGTCTATTATACGCAAATCTTAGCTTGATTTTCTGTGAAATGCTATTTTCATGGCTTGACCCAGTGATCTTCTGGTCACATGACAATAATTTTATCGTTTACTTCAAGATTCCCCTTCAAAAAATAGTCTAATGTACTAAATCTCCCGAGAAATTCAAAAAATCCAATTAATCATATACTGGACTATGTTCAATGCTCCTATAATGTAATACTCACAAGTCCCATCTTTCCTTAAAAGGAAAAATCTTCAAATTCCTCGCATCCAGTATTCTTGAATTATGATCAAAATTGCTATGATATACTTGAACTTCACAGAGGTCCTATTATCCCCCTTGAACTCAATTTTAGCGGATTTCTCACCCTTTTATGCTGACGCGATATTTTTATTACATAAAATAAAACTCACATCAGCTAAATATTGATAAAAATATACTAAAATTTAGTTCGAAGGATAAAAAAATTCTATAAAATTAGAGCATATCATAGTAAATTTAATCATAATTTAAAGATACTACATGCTTTACTCATAGAAATATAGTCTCGATGTGCACAAATATTGTTGCCTCGATTATGTGTATTTGACTTTCTTTTAACTTGTGATATGAGTATAAACTCTTTAATGCATAATAAATTAATACATCAATTTGTGAGTAATGCTTATTTTAGAATAAATTTTTTCAGTAGCTTGCGGTTAAAGGAATTTGTGACTTTTTAATTTAGTGTTTGTTTGAGATTGCTTATTTTCTAAAATATGCATTTATTTTGAGAAAAAAAAAAATTTAAAAAAGGTATTTGATAAACTTATAAAAGTGCTTTTAAAAATAAACACAATCAGTTATTCTTCTTCTGGGAAGAAGCAGAAAATTTCTGCTTTTCAAAAAAAACAGAAGCAGAAAAAAAAAATTATGATAAAAATATTTCTATCACATACACACATATATATATTCCTTATCTATTAATTAACATGTCTTACAAGTTTGATTAACACTTGATTTTTAAAATTTATATTTCATATTTACGTCATAATTCTTTATGATTTATATATTGTTATTTTATTTTTACTCGTTTTCTTTAAATAAATTTGAAAAAAATCATTGATGATGATGACTAAATAATATATATTTTATTATTAATGATAACAATTGACAGATGAATCATGTCACAAGATTGTATTTTGATAACACATGCAATTTTTTTCTCAAATATTTCATTTTAAATAAATAATTCATGAAAAATGACATATTTGTTACAATATATATATATATATACTGTATATATAATAAATATATTTAAAAATATATTTAAAATTACAAAGAGAACAACACAGTAAATTTTGACATAGTAAGAATATATACATTTGTAGTAAATTTTGACACAATGAAAATATATTTTAAAAAATAATAAATAACAGATAAAATTTTATTTTAAATATTTGTTATCATGTAGTATACATATATGAATTTGGTTACTTAATTTTAGAATTGACAAGATAAAAATATATTCAAAAGAAAAGGTAAAAATAACATATATAATCTCATTTAGATATTTGTAAGCATGATTATAGTATTTGCTTACTTTTAGTAAATTTGACAAAATAAATGTATCCAAAAAATAAGGTAACAAAAAGCAGATAGATTCTAATTTTAAAACAAGGTAACAAAAAGCAGATAGATTCAATTGATATGTACAATTGAAAGAACATTTGGAGTTTGAAAAAATAGATTTTCTCTCCTACGTTTAATGTCATCTTTTAAATTCGACACTCAAGTTCATCCTGTTACAACTACTATGGCTATACATAATTTCATACAACAACAATCTACTACTGCTAAAGACTTTAACTATTATGTTAACGAAGACATCATCACAGAGATTGAAGAAACAGATCAGCCTTTTGGTATACCTTCAGAAATACAAGACAGATGTTCTACAAGTATGGAGACATTGCATGATAAATTTAGAGATGAAATCATTGAAAAATTTTGTGATGTATGAAGGACTAATTATTTTTGTCGTTAATTTTTCCATATGTAGTGATTTAATTTATGAAATAACTTTTTTATTTATTTTTGTTTGATGTTTTAAGTAATATTTAAATTATTTAAGTAATATATCACCATTTAATTTTTGTAATGTATCTATGTCTATAAATTTTGATTGAAAATTTTAGAATACGTACTTTTAAATTAAATAAATAAAATTTAATTAAAAATATTATAATAGATATTTAAAATAAATTTTCTCTATTGATTTTAGTAATAAAAGTATATTGATAGATGTCTTTTTTTATCATTTGTCTCAAAAAGCACTTTTTGAAAAAAGATTATCCAAACACAATTTGATTATCAAAAACACTTTTCAAATGAATTTACCAAACACAAACTGTTTTTCTTTTAAAAGCACTTTTTTGAAAAATCATTTTGAAAAAGTGTTTCTCAAATAAGCAGTTTTGTAACAACAATCCCAAACGGGCTCTTAATGACTTCAATCGATAGAAAAATCCATCAAGACAAGGAGGAGGCATAAAACAAAATAGGTCGGGGCGGACCTATATGCATTTTTTTTACTTCGACATCCATTAAATTCAATCCAGATTGGATATAATTATCTAAAAAGTATAAAAATTGGTATAAGCGTCAAAAAAATACACAGAAAATCAAGAAGATAGTTGAATGCTTTGATTTTCAGGCGAAACTTTAAAGCTTTGGGCGTGAATATATGTGTTCGAACTTGAAGAGCAACCACGACTCCTTAATCCTGGGTTCGTCACTGGAATTGGCTTCGTATCTTCGTGTGAGAAAGACCCATTCCTCCATTTATAGCTTACATACCACGCATTTATGCTTCTCTTCTCTCGCGCTCCTTCACGTTTCCTTTGCATTGCAAAGGAGGATGGACTTAGGTATTCGATTAAATCCAATTTAGATTAGGTATACTATCTAAAAAAACATTTAAAAATGGTATAAGCTTCAAAAAAGCACACAAAAAATCAAGAAGATAATTGGGTGTTTTGATTTCACGTGAAACTTTAAAGTTTTGGGCGTGAATATGTGTGTTCAAACCTCACGAACACCCTCGACTCTTAAATTTTGAGTCCGCCACTGAAATCGACTTCGTATCTTCATGAGAAAGACCCATGCCTCTATTTATAGCTTTCATACTACCCATCTATACTCTCCTTTTCTCGCGCTTCTTGACATTGCCTTTGCATCGCAAAGAAGAAGAAGAGTTTATATCGAAAGGTCGAATAAAGGTGTATGTATAAGTTCAAAAGAGCTATAATAAGATCTCGAAATGAAATTGGAAGAGCAACAAAGCCTAGGGCTTGCACATTAACAGGATAACAACAATAACATACCTAGTGTATTCTCACAAAGTGGAGTCTGGGAGGGTAAAGTGTACGAAGTTCATATCACTACTTCAGACGAAGTAGAGAGGTTGTTTCTGATAGACCCCTAGCTCAGGATCGATAATAATATAACAAACAAAAAACATAAAAGCAAACGACAAAAATGGATATCACACAGCTGAATAGTAAAGGAAACAAGACACCCACAAAGTAGTATTATAAACTAGTTATACGAAATCATAGACAACACCATGCACAAGAGGCTACAAGAAACTACAGGTACGTATACAAACAGAGCACTCTTTCCTACTATTACAAATGCACTCTTACCTACTATCCCTCCACCCTAATTCGCGTTCCCCACAACTTTCTATCAAGGATCGTGTTCTCTGTAAACTGCAACTGTCTCATGTCATGCCCAATAGGATATAGTTCTTTATTACGAGGGTTCAACAAGTCTCAAAATTATTGCAACACCCTTATGACATACTCCCTCCACCCTAAATTATCCATCCCAAATTTCTTAATTTGATTTCTCATTTTACTTGTCTTTTTTTATTAATCAAGAAGAGACAATTTCTTTTTTCATGTTTTACGCTTTGTATTAATTACTTTTTTTTCAAATTAAAATGTAAACATCATTTAATAGGGGTACTAAACTAGTTATGTTATTAATTATTTTTCTTAATCATCGTGTCATCTCAATTTGGGACGGGTAATTTGAAATGGAGGAAGTATATAATATTCATGTTCGATTCTAATTACCGAGTATGTAGTTATTCGATCGTGGTATCTTATAGCTCGTAAGGATTTATCTTCTAGTGTAATCCCACATACTCGGTTTGTATCTTATTTTATTTATCTCAATGTATGTGATACTTTTTTCACTTTTCAAGAGTCAAACATAGTTTATTTAGTTTGACTGTGAATTTCGACATGAATTTTTTACATCTTGAAAATAAAATTTATACAGAGTATTTGAAAACTATGTAAAAAATTTATACATAGTATTTGAAGACTATATATAATAAAAATTGACAGTTCAACGTATTTAAAATATCTAAAAAATAACAGTCAAAAATAAACTTAGTTAAATCATGAAATATTAACGAGTGTCACATAAATTAGGATGAAGTATAATTTTAAAAATTACTACCAGCGGTTTTAAAATTTAAAATCACCAATGGTTCTTCTTTTTAACACTCCTTAAAAAGAAAAAGAGATATCTTTTTGTAAATTCTTTATCCCAATTACACATAAACTTTCTATATATTCTCAATTACATGTAATTTTCTTTTTCCATCTTTGAGATTGTGATGCTTACTTTCAACAAAAGTAGAGGAGATTCTATACTAATCCAATGTACTATATATATCATCTCAATTAATAATAATAATAATAATAATAATAATAATAATAATAATAATAATAATATATATCATCTCAATTAAAAAAAAAAAAGTTAAATTTGTTACTCTGATAAATTATTTCACGTAATTTTTCTAATCGTGCTTTTTTGCTTTACTTTCTCTGTATCTATATGCAATAATAAAAATGTAGTATCTGGAAGCAGCAAAATTCTAAAATTATAAACTATTTAAATTCCAATGCATAGGGGAAATAAGACAAGACACACATTTATCTGACATTTTGATTCTTATTTCAGCTAGTAACTTATTTGTTTTACTCTTTTGTTTAAGGATCATGTCATTAAATTAAAGGATAATTATACTATTGATTATTGAATAAACAAAAATGAAAAGAATAAAGAATCTTAAGCAAATTGTTAATATTATTTGCTAAAGATGTTTCACCTAATCATCTATATCTTATAAAATTCTCTTTCGTACAGCATGTTAACTTTTTGCTAATTTTTAATTGACTTTATTTGTCATTTTGGAAAAAAATAATAAAAAAAGAAACCCAAAGGAATTGGACAAAGTATATAATTAAACGATTTGGATGACACGTGGAAGCTCCTTATACTGTCAATAATTCAGCCAAACCACTATAGATTAAATAATTTCTTTCAAGTAGAAAAATATTTTCTTTAAAATTGATAATCATAATATTTATGTATTAGTAGATGAGTGATATATAATTATGAAGTACATGTACAAAAGTGAATAATTAAGTTTTTCCTATTTAATTTTCAAGTAAAATAGTTTTTATACCCAAAAATAATCTCTGTTTTTTTCCCCAAAATAATAACAACCTCAGATGAAATAGAACAGTTATTTTTGTCTATCCCGACTATGAAAAATGACAAATTAATAGGAAACCCGAAAATCCTATGAACAAATTACCTTCGATGAAGTACTAGAAATGGTAGCAACTAATTTCTTTGCATGTTTATTCTTACTCGTACCTTATGACGATAGAATAATTATTTTCGATAAATACTTAAATAATAACATATATCAAAATTAATAATAGAAAAATCATCGTAAATTATTTATTTTCGTTAGATATGGTGTATCAAAATTCTTGAACCCTAACTTAGGCAAACATGGGATTCGAATGACCATGCAATGCATAATCATATGAAATCAACTTTGTGGATTAATCAACTTTATAGATTCTCGATTCAAAGAATGAACCTTCGAAGTACTGAAAAAATATCATTGGCATGAAATAGACACATCGATAAAAAAAATTTGAAATTTCAAAAATATCCTCGACATTAAACTAGTACTTTCACAAAGAGATGTCTGCTTCTGATCTACTATTATCAGTATTGATGATTAGTACTCAAAAGACATAAATCTATTACTATACTAGTTTTTTCGGATGGAATTGGCTTATTGTGGATTATATTGTAATTATTTACTTTGGAGAAAAATAATTTGTGTTTGACTAGCTCATTTCAAAACTGCTTTTTAAAGAAGAAAAATCTTTTCAAAAGAATATCTTTGAATGTCAAATTGCAAACATAACAAATATAAAATATGTTTAACTAATAGTTAAACTAATAATAGATAATCTAGTAAATATATTTTTTCGATCAGAATATATTTATTTTGACGTATCATTTGATGCATTATTTGTCGTCTCTACGGCCGAAAGCCTACCCTCTCTTCGATATATAGTAGGTATAGGACTTGACCGTCTACAGTTTCATTGTATATGCACGGGGTGAAAATTTTGTCATTAGTTGCTTAATCCAATTCTTCTTTGCGTCTTTCAACCAAGTTAATTAAAAAAACTCTTAGTTAGTCAAGGCGTCATTCCCGTACCATCAATTTGAAAAGAAGCCTCCTTAAGTTGAAGAGTTTGGAAAGGTTCTTACTGAATCTGACTTATAGTGAACATTTATCAAAAAATTATCTTGGTTATCAAATGATTGAACAAATGGGAGCAATTTACTCACAAATCAAAGTGTGAATGTCCATTCAAAATCTTGAACATTCTTTTTGATTGAGAGTCGAGTAGGCAATTTATGTTGATATGGGTGCATGCGGTAGCACCTCTGGAGCCATCTATCGATTGAAATTTTCCTCCTTAACCAAAGACGGAATCAACCCTCCCCCGCCCGAACCATCCTTGCAAGAGTGATAGTTTGTGTTTTTGGTCAAGGGGATGTGTTAAACACGAATGACGAATCTAGCCACCACTTTCTCAATTTAAAGAAAGAGAGAGGGTGCGACTCAAATCCGCAGCGTATCGTATCTTGCGCCAACTTGCGCTATCTGAATAGGTTTCATAGCAAGCCGTACAACGCAATAAAGGAGTCCATTCAATATGGAACCAAAGTATGCCCTACAACTAAAAAAAATATCATTCTGTGTCATATAAAAAAAAAATACCAAAATAGGCTTTGTGCACTTATTAAGTGCACAATGCCTTTCTATTTTAACGATAAATTCATTCACGACGTCAGAGAAGGTCACACTTAGATTGTGTACTTAATAAGTGCACAATCCATTTTTTTATGGATTGTACACTTATTAAGTGCACAATTCATTTTTTATGAATTGTGCACTAAATAAGTGCACAATTCTTTTTAAAATAGATTGTGCACTTATTAAGTGCACAATCTCTATTCACTTTTTACAGCTGGCATTTAAAATGTTTATTATTATATATATGTATTTGTATATAAAAAAATTATATTATGAATATGATAATTTGTTATAAGCATATATGATTTTTATTTTATTTTATTTTTTAAAGGGTAATCTATTTAAAATACAACAATAATAATAATAATAATAATAAAAAATAAATAAATTGCCCTTTAAAAACATAAAATAAAATAAAAAGCATAAATAATAATAATAATAATTGTTATAAGCTTTCAAACTAAACAATTTCACCATAATAATAATAATAATAAAAAGCATATATTAAAGATGCTAATTACAAACTATCCTATTTTCTAAGTGTGGTTTTTAATTCTATTATTACTTTGTAAGATAAATCTATTAATCTAAATAATCTTATTAAATAAAATAATGATAAATAATTTTATTATATCATTTCATTGCCTTTTAAAAATTAGAAAAAAAGATTACTGTGATAATTTAAAAATGGATGACTTTTTAAATGATAAATAAATAAAAGAGTGATTTATGTGTGATAAACTTTAAAGTTAGATAATTTATATTAATAAAAAAAAATTGTGTGATAATTTTTTCACCCTATTTTATTCATGTTATTTGATTTTGTGTAAATAAATTTAAAAATAAAAAAAGTATGACATTCCAATAAAAAGTGAAACGGATAATAATTACACGGAATTCACAATGTGCACTTGTCAAATAATGAAAAGCCTCACACAAATATGACATGGCGCACCTCATCCACCATAAAATTTTCCGTGTTAAGAGTATTTGTACTTTAACAGAGAAATACTATTATATTCGTCAAAATACAACATCATACATAGACGATTCTCTTTCAACGATACAAAAGGTAAATGAACATCATCAAATTATATATCAAACTAATGCTCAAAATTAGCTTTAAGATCCTTGTGACCTTCAGCTCCTTTTGTTGTTTGTTAGTCTTCTTCAACAAGCCCAAAATCACAACAATTCATTGGTTGTGCAAAAAAGTGAACAATATAAATAAATGAATTGTGCATTAAAAAAGTGCACAGTAAATAAATAAAACAAAAATTTCATGCGTAAAAAGTGAATAGAGATTGTGAACTTAATAAGTGCACAATCTATTTAAAAAACATTGTGCACTTAATAAGTGCACAATCTATTTTAAAAAGAACTGTGTACTTATTTAGTGCACAATTCATAAAAAAATGAATTGTGCACTTAACCATAAAAAATGGATTGTGCTCTTAAAAAGTGCACAATCTAAGTTTGACTTTCTCTCACGCCGTAAATGGATTTGCCGTTAAAATAGAAAGGCATTGTGCACTTAATAAGTGCACAAAACCTATTTTAATGCTTTTTTTATATGGCATAAAATGATTCTTTTTTGAGAAAATACATAATTACCCCCTTGATATTGTCCGAGATTTGCAAAAAGACATCTAAACTTTAATTTCGACCTATTACCCCACGATTCTTTTTTATTTCATTGCAAACACATCATTTTGACCCCCTGCGTGTACACACGCTCAATAGGCGCGTGAAAGGGCTCAAATTTGACTTTTTTAACCAATAAAAAGGTGTCACGTGTAAATAATTAATATATAATTTATATATTTTTTTAAAACGAAAAAAATTTAATATTTATTTATTTAAATCACCCCCCCCCCCCCCCCCAACCCACCCTTTCTTCTTCAACACCTTCAACACCATTAAAGCTTCATTGAAGTTTTTTTTTTAAAATATCATTAAAGTTTCATTAAAGCTCAACACAATATCTTCTTTAACACCATTAAAGTTCTATTGAAGCTTTTTTTTAAAAAAAAAAAAACTTTAAAACTCCATTAAAGTTCCTCTACTAAAGCTCCATTAAAGCTCATTTAACTATCTTTAAAACTCAATTCAATTATTTAACTATCCTTAAAACTCGATCATAAAATAATTTTTTCAATTGATTTGAACAAAAAGAAAAAAAATGAACGGAAAGAGGTTTTGACGAATGGGGAAAGGGGGGGGGGGGAGGGGTTAAGGGGAGATGCTGACAGGGTGGGGGTGTCGAATGGGGGTGGGAGTGAAGGGGAGCTGCTGGACGTCGGGGGAGGGGGTGCTGGATGGGGTGGGGTGGGGGAAGAGGGGGGTTTTAAATTAAAAATAAAATAAAACTTTATTAAATAAATATATATATATATATATATATATATATATATATATATATATATATATATATATATTTGTGTGGTATCTCGTGTCTCGAGCCGGGGGTCTATCGGAAACAACCTTTCTACTTCTTTAAAGGTAGAGGTATGGACTGCGTACATCTTACCCCTCCAGACTCCACTATGTGGGAATACACTGGGTTTGTTGTTGTGTGTATATATATATATGTGGCAGCACCTGATTGGTGTGTGTGTTCACTCTCTTTATTGTGACTGAGATTCATCAAAAAATGGCGTGCTTGCAACGAATTAAGTAAGAATCGTGGGGTAATAGGTCGAATTCAAAGTTTAGATATCTTTTTGAAAATCTCAACCAACATCAGTGAGGTAATTATGTATTTTCTTTTTTTTTTTAATTGCAGACATACTTTGATTTCGGACTCATCTTTAAGGCCACGATGGTCAAAGGAAAGCGAAAGTCCTGCTTGTGTGACACAACAATATGACGCTAGTGTCACATACAGTTCCTCTGACTGAGTGAACGGCACGGAGAGAAAGCGGCAAGCTCATATTACGTATGCTCCTACAGTAGGTAAAGGGTTATGATCCTTTTATCAACGTATGCTCTTATTACACTCACAGTCCCTAAATATGAAAACAAAAATATTTTTTCTATCTATACTTCTCCGAAGAACTAAAAATGTATAACTTCTCCTCCTCCTCAATAAACAAAAGAACTATCTATTGTAGCTCAAAAACACTCTTTCAAAGTTTTTTAACCAAGTATTTCTTTAGTCCATTTTGACTTGACACGTACCTTAAGAAATAATAAATAGAGGAGTGATTTTACTGTATAATATAACAAATATTTTTCTTTGACAAATGCTATGAGGGATGAATAGTATTTAATATCAAGAGTAAAATGAAAAAAATATATAAATTATATATTAATTTTTTAAACAGGACAAGTATCGTTGATATCCAACATAAAATTGTGGATAAGTAAAAATGGAGGAAGAATACCTCAATTTTTTTAAAAAATAAAATATAATAAAATAATTTTGTTTGGAAAAAATAAATGGTTTTGGCCTCCTATAATTCTGACAGAATACGACATCGTTTTACGTTTCTTATTTTTCTGTGTTTCCAAATCTCCAGTTAAAAGAGAGTTAGTTCCAGTTCCACAAAAAAGAGTTTCACTTCACTTAATAGAGCCAGCAAAAACCAAATCCTAGTGGGTAGATTACCCACCTACACAGATTAATTATGCATAAACACCATTTCCTTGACTACCCTTTTCCATTTCTGGAATAATTAACACTACATTATTGATCATCTTCTTTTTTGTTCCATGACTTGTTGAATGGCTGGATTTTTATCTGGTGTAAGGTGTATGTATCTCTTTTTTTATAATTGGATTGTCTTTTTTGGATGGTAAGTTGTATACCCTTTTGCCAATTCTTGTTTATTTTTCACATTTTTATTTGTTTGCCTTTAGTAACTAGTAATGCTATTGTTTTCACATGATCAAAAGGTCACGGGTTCAAGCCGTGTAACATGTCTCCTGCAGAAATGTGGGGTAAGACGCCCGTGTAACATGTCTCCTGCAGAAATGGGGGTAAGAGGCGTATAGCTGGAGCTTTAATATACCGGACTGTCTTTTATGCATTTTCTTTTCGGAAAAGAATATGTATATACACCTTAACTTATGTTTATGCAATTTCCACCTTTAAAAAGTAATTACAAAAATCACAACTAATTATGTATCTTCATTGGATATATTTGAGAGCTAATTATGTATCTCGATAGATCCAAAATTGGGAAAAATGTATCGGGGGCTAATTATGTATCTTTATAAGGAAAAAAGTATATTTTATTGGATGTATTATGTATCTCGACGGACCCAAAATTGAAAAAAATATATCGGAAGCTAATTATGTATCTTTATAAAGAAAAAAATGTATCTTCGTTGGATGCATCGGGAGCTAATTATGTATCTCGACAGTCTCAAAATCAAGATTTTCATTAATTATGTAAAATATCGGGATTTTTTGTAATTAAGCTCTAAACTGTCTGGATATATGTTGTTTGCCCTTTTTTTGTGTTATTATTGGTGTGTGATGAATTTTTTTATTATGTACTCCCTCCGTATCATTTTATGTGACATTCATCGATTTGACACGGTGTTTAAGAAGAAAGGGAATGGTTAAATCGTTTTTAGTTATAGTAAGGTGATATTTTTTTTGAGATGGACTAAAAAGAAAATGGTGCCACGTAAAATGGTTGGGAGGGAGTATCTCTCTTTTTACTATTATATTGTCTTAATAGAGGCTATGGAAACCAAATTATAGGTGGATAATCTACCTACCTATAGAGCTTAATTATGTATAAATATTATTTCTTTACTATTGAAGTAGAGCCTTGGAGTAACTGGTAAAGTTGTTGCCATGTGATCAGGGGGTCATGGGTTCAAGCCTTGGAAACAGCCTCTGATAGAAATATTAGGTAAGGCTGCGTATGATACACCCTTGTGGTGGGGCCCTTTCCCAGACACCGGGCTGCCTTTTTTTTTTTTTTAAAAATTATTTTTTTACTATTGGATTGTTTTTTTGGATGGTAAGTTGCATAACCTTAGCTTGGCCTTAGATGACATCTATACCCTCCAACTTTGTGCGTACACAAGTAGGCACTTAAACATGGCATCTCAGTGAATTGTCACGTAGGACGCCACTTAGGACACTTGTTTCTACTTGTTCAGTTTTATATAAGTTTAATTGTCCATATTAAATGACATGTTTATGCATTATGCCTTTTTTGTTTTTGTTGTTGACGCGTGATGAATTTTGGGTTATTGGTGAACAGGTTTCAAGTGTTTTATTTTGGTGTGAAAACTCTGAACGAATTCGGGCATGAACATGTCTATGATGCTGTGGAAAAGCCTCTGCTTTTTGCTCAAACTGCTGCATTTTTGGAGGTAAGGTAGTTCGGCAGAGTGTATAAGAATAGTATTGAATAGAGTGTATTAGTTATGGTTTGCTATGTATTAGTTATAGACCCTGTAAGGGTCATTTTATATGAGGATAGTGAATTAATAATCCCAGGGTGTAGGATTATTTTATCTTGCACTTGGTTAGGGTTCTTAGTTAGTTTCGAGATTATTTATCACACCATTTGTACTATAATGATGGGATAGGTTATTCATATACATGATGGGATAAAGAATCCCATGATAACTTTGTCTATGTCATCCCCATACCAAACGACCCCATAATACTTAATAGGGTGTATTAGTTATACATAGGTTGAAAATCCTACCAAACGAAGGATTAAATAATACCACGGCTAATACATGTATTATTTTCTTTAATACATCTTACCGAGCAAACCCTAAGGCTCCTTTGGTTCACTTACTAGTTATGCGGGATTACAATGCAAGGATTGTTTGTGCGGTGATTGATTATGAATGGATAGTTATGTGGTGTTTAATAATGAAGTGATGCTTATATATGAATTACTTACGCTGAAAGAGAATGTTTGTCTTAAAATAGTTTAATCCCTGCATTTGCTAATACACATACTTCTTATTAAGAATTTATCCCACATATAATGAAATCTAAGTTCCGCTTAACGCCAACCAGAAAGCAATGCCACAAGTATTTTTTCTTATGTAGCCAACCAAATAGAGTATTATATTATGCGGGATTTTATGCATAGAATTAGGGGATAGTAATGGAGAGATTCTTGTTGCTAAGGCGACCTTGTTAGTCAATTGACTAAATTTCGAACAAGTTTTGAGGGTATAGCCTATTGTATGGATGAGTTATAAAACCATGAATAATTGCACAATAAGGATAAAATTACCTACATTTGGGAAGTGCTTCATATTTAAAAAGGCTATGTTGCTCGGACTCTTCAAAAATGTCATTGGGTGTGCATCGGATCCTTCAAAAGTAGTGCATTTTTGCAGGATTCGGGTGCGGCTATATTTTTGGAGAGTCCGAGGTAGTCCTTCACCAGATAAGAATTGGAAGTCATAACCTCTATAGATTATGGCACCGTAGCCTCAATAACCGTGCCCAAAAAACTGAGAATGATACAATTCCTTTGTTACTATATTTTCTAGTTTATAAAATTTTATTTTTTTCTATTTGTACCACTATTTGGTGTCTGGGAAAAGCCTTAGTTCCTACATGAGTCATTTGTGCGTCTTTGACATGTAGTTGTGTGGTAGCTCCTACTTCCTTCCGGTTCTCTTTCTACAAGTTTCTTGATTTTCTTAATTGAATTGATTGGAATAAGTGTTGCAGGGATCAAACAGTTTTTTCTTTTGACGTTGTTGTTGTTGTTGTTGTTCTAGCTGTTATATCGTAAATGTACTGAATGAAGCCTAACAGTTGATTTCTTTTCCATTTAACTTGCGGAACAGGTACTTCATAGTCTAGTAGGTACGTTTATTTGTTCCGAAGCATTTTAATGTTTTTTTTGTTTAGCAAGAAGGTTTGATATTATAATAACTCTTCTATCTTTTTCCTCATCCTCGAATAAGGTTTGGTAAGATCTCCAGTATCGGCAACTCTTCCACAGATAACTTCAAGATTATACGTAACGTGGGGAATTTTGTGGAGTTTTCCCGAGGTTAGTATTTTCCTTGGAGATCACTACCAATAAAGCATTATGAAGCTTCTTTAATGACTTGCTTGCTGATTACAGGTCCGTAGTCATATACTTGTTAGTTCTCTAGTGATTAGCTGGTCTATAACGGAGGTGAGCCCTGCTTATTCATAAACCATTAAATTATAGAAAATGAGATATCTCTTTGTAGTAACTTGAGTTTTCAATTCTCTGATGAATAGTTCATAAAATTCCTAAAGACGCTTAGTTTCAGGCTAAAACGTTTCTATCCGTCTGCAGTTAAAGGGCAAATTTATTGTTAAAAATAGCAGAAAAAGATACCTTGAAACTTTTACATGGAAAACGTTCTTAAACTCAGCGTAAAACTTGTCTGTTCACTCTATTTATCCCTGTGCGTAACAAGTGCAGAAGCAAGCACACTTTTCTTGAGCTGAATCTAAGTTTAGTTAATATCTGTACGTTCTTTTGAAATCTTGTCTAGTTTGACACGAAAATATATCCCAATGGATGGCAAGACCACATGGATGTGCTTCTGTGTATTGGAAATCGCAGTGACAGTTTTGAGGTTTTTGATCTAACAACTTCAAAAAGTATAGATTCTTCAAAATGAGCATAATCCTATGCCTGTGTTTCCGTATCTCTAGAAAGATCTGACATGCTATAGTTTCAGGATGGACGGAGGACCTTTAACCTGAGTTTATGTCGAGTTCGCTTGCCATATCGTAGTTTTCTAGTAATAAGTACATGATCGTTGATCCTCTTAGTTCAGAATTAACTTGCCTCTCGACAACCAGTGCTAAAACCTATTTGCTGTCGTTTTCATATTTTTACTTAGGCTATTAGATTTTACTTTCTTATTGACAACAAAAATTATTAGCCTATAAATACTGCATAGGTTGAAGTAAGCAGTAAAATCTACACTCCTATTCGGTCCGTGGACATACTATCAGAGGTGATAGCCACAGATAATGAGGTATCTGTGTGCTAGCTGCTTTTAATTCGTCTGAGGGGTTAGGCCTAATACGGCTGCAAATTAGTCCTATAGTCTGACAATATGTAAGCTTCAAATTCCATAGGTTGGACTTAAGCAGCATTATTAGGTTATTTATGTTATGTTATTTATGTTATGTTGTCTTGTAACCTTGTTCGGTGCTTTAATATGTATTTGCCTGGTATCTTGTGTCTTGAGCCGGGGGTCTATCGGAAACAACCTTTCTACTTCTTTAGAGGTAGAGGTATGGACTGCGTACATCTTACCCCCCCAAGACCCCACCAGGTGGGAATACACTGGGTTTGTTGTTGTTGTTGTTGTTGTAAATTTGTTAGAGCAATAAGAATAAATTTATCTTATTGAGTGATCATGTTATAAGGTGGTATTATATCATTGTTCTCCTAATTCATCTCTTTTGAACACTAACTTGTCTCTCCGACTGAGGAACCAATATGCCATTAAACATGTCAGTCCATGACTGTTTAACTTATAATACTTGCAATGAAATAAATTCGTTGATTATTGGTGCAAGTTCAAGGTCCAAGCAGTGTATTAACATTGGTATTATCCTTATGTTCGACTTCAGATTATTCGGTATTCATTTTTTGGCACAAGGGAGGCATTTGGTTCTGCACCTTCCTGGCTCTTGTGGCTAAGGTATTACCACTTAACTTTTGCCAGCATTATCATGGCTCGAAGTAGCAAGTGCTAATGCACAAAACAAAGTGAACAGAACAGGAATTCATGAAAGATGTACACATTAAATTTAGAACCTAGCTAGCAGCATGTGTAACTCGTTAATCTAAAATTCAAAATCCATAAAGTTGAAATCCTGGCTCCGTCTCTCTATTTATACATTTCGCCACCTCTGTAATAATGGATGGATATAGTTTCTAGCATGTTCTTATTAAGTCTGATTTTCTTACTGCAGGTATAGTACTTTCTTATTGATGTATCCTGCCGGCATCATAAGTGAAGTAGTTCTAATATATAATGCGCTGTCTTACATGAAGGTACGAAGATCCTCTTTTTCGTTTGTTTTTCTTTCTCTCGGAAATGACAATAAACTCATCTTTCTAGCCATTGATCAAGCAAGAATACGATAAGAATAAAGAGCGTCTTCTATCTGATTAATTGCTAAAGAGGTGGCAAAGAGCCAACTCACAAGGGTGGCCCAGTTGGTTGAGCAGGGGATCTTCCAAATGGAGGTCTCAGATTCGGGCCCCCCCCCCTGCATGCTTTCTCGGTCAATCTTGTCGCACGAGGCTTGCGTATGCAGTTTACCGTCAGTAGACTGGCCTTTCCTTGGTGATTGGATCCGTGAGTTCAATCAAATCAGGTTGCGGTGTCGTATTTAATAGGAAATGGCAGCATTTAGGCGCGATCTATCTCTCTACTGTGTGGTTTGCTTGTAACTGAATATTTGCTCCTTCTGCTTCTGATTCAGTTCGAGTACGTCCTATCGCTTCTTATCGACTTATTTTTCGTAGGAATCTGGAAAGTATGCTGTTAGGATGCCAAACAAATGGAATTTCTCTTTTGATTACTACTATGCATCACTTGTTGGCCTTGCCATCTATGTACCAGGCAAGAACCTTAACACCATTCTCTTACTAAAATCATCTCCACGTTCGGCTCAAAGCTTTTGTGTTTTGTGGTTGTTATACTGTTATTTGTCTTGAGCCAGGGGTCTATCGGAAACAGCCTCTCTGAGGTAGTGGTATGGTCAGCGTACACATTACCCTCCCAGACCCCACTATGTGGGAATACACTAGGTATGTTGTTGTTGTACCCGTTTCTATGATTGACAAGACGATGTTTGTGAAAATGCAGGCTGTCCTTACCTGTATAGTTACATGCTTGGGCAGAGAAAGAAAGCAGTGTCTAAAACTAAGGCGGCATAGGTGGAGTCTGGAAGATTATTTGTATAATTTTTAAACACAAATACACGATTTGAACCATAGTTACTGGGTTCTGCCGAAGTTGTTACTAGCATTGTGGCTCCGTCCCTGAGGACGCGGTTCATAGGAGCTGCATCTTTTTTTCCCTGATTCATTGGAAAATTTTCACCTATTACTGATTGAATAAGACTTCTCATACATGTTAGTTAGATTTCATTTTTCTTCTTCTTGACAGTACAGGGCATTGTGTATGCTTCCTAATGTATTTGGCACATCGCGTATGCTGCCGTGAACTCTGTAGTGTTGATTAATTGCTGTAACTTTCATTTGTGAAAAGTTGTTAATGCAAATTGTGTTGAGATATACAGCATTCTTGATAAACAGTTGTTTGAAAATTGTCAAATGTCATCTGATATGGTGCTGGAATATAAAGCAAAGAATAAAAGTTTACATTCTGCCTGTTGAGTTTTATTCTTCCTCACTTGAAGGCTTTCACAATTAATAGTTTTCTAGAGCTATCATTTAGTGGTTTAATGAATTAATTAACCATAATTAAGTGATAAAGTCTGTTAAATACATGTCACACATCTATTGATTTGATGCAAAATTCGACAATAATTAAGATCTTGTAATATAACAAATTGCCAAGTGAAATCAATAAGAGTCTCAACAAGCTATGGCAACGACAAAAACAATGTGATTTCTTCCCATTTGTCCTAACCTTGTCCTGGTGGACATAGTTACTAGTAGAACCTGTTACTGGTGTGAGGTGAAAGGTATTCAGTGGAATAAGTCGAGGTGCACAAGCGGTCGGACTCCACGATTATAAAATAAAATAAAAAGAGTCTCAGCACGTTATGGCACAAATGCATTTTGTTTTTAAAAATCTCTTTTTTGTTTTTTGGAGGGTGCACCAAGGCAAGTTACCATTTTAATGAGATCACAAGTAATTTAGGCATCCACAATGTTTCTAACTGCAGGTGTTGCCAAATACCCAAAAGTGACCCCATGTATCATGTTTTCAGTGAAAGAGAAGCTGCTAGACCTATGTTGCTTGGACTCCCTAAAGTTGTTTTATCCATATCTGATCCTCCAAAAATGCACTATTTTTAGACGATCCGGCATGCACCCATCAACATGTTCGAAGAGTCCAAGCAACATAGAACAAGACCTCAAATCAATGGCTGAATGTAGCAAGCAAAAACCCCATCCATGTAGGCTTCTCGTTCCCATTGTTCCCAAAGTTAACTCTCTGGGAATTGCAGAAAAGTTGGGAGTGCTTGTACATTTGGTGATGGTAACACATACTTTATGAAAGAATCGTATGGATCATCAAATTTGTTGGACTATACAAGCTGCTCTTACGATTGCTTTCCATAAATCAAGATTACTTGGCCCGGGATGAACTTTTGGTGAAGAATTGGAAAGAACGAAACCAGTATACAAGTGGTGGAAAGTCTTTTCGAGTAAAACCACTGATGGACACAGTAAAGATGAACACGGATGGTAGCTATGCGATGCACACATGTAACGTAGAAATAGGAGTGTAACATTTGGTAGTCATTTAGTTATTGTATCTTAGAAAGTACACATCAAGAACATAATAATAAATCGGAAGGCATCAAACCAAATGCTCTACAAGTCGCAATAATACAATTCAACTATAGCTGGACTGTAAACGAAATTTGGAAAAAAAGCATAGAAGGCTCATGTCAATGCCAAGTAGATCGATTCCATGTTATTTCTGCATTAAACTCAAGTGGTTCTTTCAATATCAAGGTCATTGTAAGGATAAACTAGTAATTGTACAGATCGTAGACATATAATACCTGCCACAACGCCAAACCCCTCTCCTATGATGACGGTCACCATTTATATGCGTTGCCGATCACAGAGAAGAGCTCATACTATCAAACTCTTACTGGTTTCTGTAGAACAGCAGACAAATAAACCTCAGACTTTCCAGCTCCATTGATCTTCTCACCAACAACCCATTTAAGCTTCTTGTACCCAAAACGTTCAATCAACCTCGTTAGCGCAGTTTTCTTGTCTTCATTGGTGCAAAGGAAATTATCCAACCAAAACAATCCTCCAGCCCTCAAAACTCTATCGATATCAAACATTAAAAACTCTAGCTTCTCAGGACGTCCGCTAACATCCAATGCATTTCCCACATGTACCAAATCAAACACATTATCATGAAAGGGAAACCGATTATCTAAACTCAAATACAACGGAAAAACACCCCTCGCAGCAATGAACTCGTTAAATGGTGCATCGACATTCAACGTAGCAGTAACTATAGTCACACCCCTTTCAGCCATTCTAGCAGCAAATGTACCACTCCCCCCACCAATATCAAATCCAATTCTAACCCCTCCACCACCATTTCCCAACATTCCCAACACATCATCAATCAAGAAATCATTTTTCCCTCTACCCTTAACATACCTCAACCTCTCATACCCTCCACCAATATCAAAACAACCAGCACAATCCCTATTCAACTTCTTAACATTCAAACAAGCTAAATTCTTACAACCAATACCACTCCAACTATAAATCTTATCACTGTAATTACTCCAAAGTGAATCAGGAAAAGAAACTAAACCAACTTTATTAACAATCTTACCAAAACATCTCCTTCTTGGCAAAGGCTCACAACCACTAAGAATCAACTTCTGTCCAAGACTCCAATCATCAGGACAAACCCCATTAACCTTATAACTCATAAACTGACCCAACAAATCTAATGACTTCACACAAGAATGCCCAACAGATGCCACCATTTCAGTTATCCCAGTTCTTGAATCTTTACCTAAAGGTAACAAATGGGGTGTCAAAAAAGTCCTAACTTCACTTGTAACTTTTGGACTAGAAAGATCAAAACTTTCATACCCTAAAAGTTCTTTCTCCATTTGAGCAAGTTTCTTTTGTGAAGAATCAATTTCTCTTAGAATTAAAGAAACTTGTTCTGAGATTATAGATATGTTCTTGTGAGTATGTGAGATAAGATGATGGGTGTTTTTAGGTGAAGATGTAAATGCATATAGAGCAAAAAGATTAGTAGTAACAACAGAGAAAAGCATAAGGAGATTTAGAGCTGATGAACAGTAGGATACTTTCTTGAATCTTGCAGTTCCATCGCCTATTTTCAATGAAACAGATCCCATCTGGATCTTTTTGAACTGGTTCTACAAAGGGTGTTGGCTTAACTATGGAGGAAGTGGAAGTAAGCTCAGAAAATTTAGTGTAGAGTAGATTTAGGATGGATTTTTTTATTAGTACAGTGACTTACTTTTGGTGATCTATGTTTTTGTCTGTTGTTTGGAGTTAAGCTAATCTCAGTGTTAAGTTTTGGGTGCTCCAATGACCATTTTCGAATCAAATTGATGGGTGTTAGTCCATGATTTTCAGGATGGGTCTGGGTCCGGATGCAATTTGGGTGAAAAATCAACCGGCGATCTCCAGACGAGCTGTGGATCGGTCAAGGGTGGACAAGTGGTCGTTTGATTGGAAAAGAGTTATTCTAAAATAATTAGTTTCGAGATTAATTATTTTGAAATTATTTATTTCACCATGTACGTTGGATGACTTATTCCATTAGTATGATGTAAATTGTGGGATAAATAATATCAGTATTAACCATCAAAGGATGTGGTGTAGCGGATGGGGTTAATCCTCCCTTAATCAGAGATCTTGAATTCGAGTTCTGGGCATGTAAAATCCTTGATAGGAAGGGCTTTCCCCGAGTGAGTCTTACTAGCGTGAATTCGAATTAGGCAAGCTTCAATGTGGATACTGAATAATGGATGAAAAACTCAAAACAAAAAATCAGTAATAATTAACATCTCGCACCAAATATAAAATAAAATAATCTTTCATATTATATCAAGATTATTTATACTCATACCTCGCACCAAACCATATCTAGTACTACTTAGTACTACTGCTCAATTCACTTCTACTAACTTAGTTTTTAGTGTTTGGTATTTGACTTAGACACATTTTAAGGAGTAATAGTTAGAATGAATTTTTAATTAGATTATGCTTTTGAATATAATATATTTGATATTTTGAAAAATACGTTAAAAAATATAATGCGTGCTATGAGAAATACATTATGATTATTAAGATTAAATTCCTTTTATATTTATTAAAGAAGATTAAAGAAAAAATCTTTAACTAAAGGAATTAATATTTTAAAAGGTTAATAATAAGTAGTAGTATTAAATAGGGTATGATAGTTAAATACATAGTTTATTAAAAGATGCATAAACAAAAAATGTGATAAGTAAAGTGATTCAGAGAGATCACAAAGTAGTTTTTGTAAAAGATTAGGAAGTTCTTGACCATGAAAATATTTTACTTTTATTTGGAGGTTGATATTGAAAGACACGTTTGGATATAGAATTCTGAAATTAGATTTTCAGTAATTTGACAAATATCAAAAAAATATTTTCACTTTTTCCACCTAAAATTTCTCACAGTAATTCAGAAACAACTCCCATTTTTATACATGATCAAGCATAACTTTAATTTTCAAATATTATTTTTACTTATATATTAATGATTTTGATTAGTCAATAGGCCACATTTTCATATTTCGTTCAAGTGATTTAACCCTGCTTATGATTTGGACTAATGATGCAAAGTTAGCATTTGATCATAAGTTTTTTTTTTAAAAAAATATTTTTAAATATCTATTTAATCATAAAATTTTATAATACTATCGAATATTTGCAAGTTACATTTCCCTGGAAAATATATTGTGTGTATAAGCTTCATAGCTAGACTTTAGCATGAAATTACATGATTTTTTATATATGTGGTGTCTGAGTTAAGTTTGCGTACACTATAACTAATTTCATAAGATACCTATTACCTAGTGTATTACGTCGTATGATTCTTCACCCATTTCATTCACCACTAGGCTACACATATATATTCTTTGCCTCCAAACAGTCAAAATTCAAGTAACTACAGCTCAACATTGACCTGTAAATTAGTTAGGACAAACAAACCAAAGTAATATATAAGTGCATTGTCCATAACAAGAAAATACAAGTAAATACTCTATATGTTATCACTAAATCCGAATCCAAGATACAATTCTGTGTTTAATGCAATCATTAATGTCATAGCTTCTACAGCACCACCAACAACGCATTCAATGTGATTCCATGAAGTGGGGTCTGAGGAGGATAAAATGTACGCAGACGTTACCCCTTCACTTGGGTGGAGAAGTTATTCCCGATAGATCCTCAGCTCTAAGGTAGAGTCGTCTATGCCACTTTGTAAACCTACGTACTTTTTCTCCTGCAAATGTTAGCATACTATTTGCTTCAAACGAAGTGATAGGCAAAAGTTCTCTAAACTTATATCAAGCAAATTAGATGTTACACAACTAATGTTGTATAAGGCAAAAGTTCGCAAAACTTATACCGAGCAAATAAGATACTATACAACTTATGTCGTATAAGGCAAAAGTTCTCTAAACTTCTGCTGAGCAAATTAGATAGTACTACACAACAAATATTTTATAAGGCAAAAGTTCTCTAAACTTATATCGAGCAAATTAGATACTACACAACTTATGTTGTATAAGACAAAAGTTCTCTATACTTATACCGAGCGGATTAGATAGTACATAATTTATGTTGTATAAGCCAAAAGTTTTCTAATTTATGCCTAGCTTATTAGATATTACACAATTTATATTGTGTAAGGCAAAAGTTCTCTAAACTTATACCGAGCAAATTAGATACTACACAATTTATGCCGGATATCAGAGGCGGAACTACATATAAATTAGGAGGAACCCCCTTCGACGGAAAATTGTACTGTATATACATAGTTAAAATTATTTTTTATGTATATATAGTAGATACCAAACCCCCTTCGGTTAGTTCGTATGTTCACTTGTGATCCCTTGGTGCCAATCCTGGCTCCGCCACTGCCAGATATATAAAAGTTCTCTAAACTTATGCCGATCAAAATAAGGTCATCGATAAAGGTACTTTGACGTTTGACCCATAAATTTATATTAAATGAGAAGGAAAAACAAAAATTAAAGACCACATACTTAAGGGAGAAAATTAAAGCTCATGTCAAAATAGGGCAATATATGCAAAAACTTCAAAAATAAACTAGGCCAACAAGGTATTTGATATGGGCTCAAAACGAGAATTTGAGCAAGCGAAATAGCAGCAGTCTTTAGCCCTAAGTTGTATTTTCTCCGTTTATCTTTATTTGTTTAATTTTTTATTTTAGAATTTTCAATTATACTTATTCAGTTTATAAAATTAAGAATAATTTATCTATTTCTGTCCATTTTATTCTTAACATTAATTACGATTCATTATGTAATGTATTTTTATTTACTGCTTCTTAATCTCTGTGTCAGTAATGGACAACTAAAGATACACGGAGGGAGAGGAATGAATATATTATTGCCCTCAACAACTCAATTCTTCCTCTCTTTTTTTACAGGTAGTTACAACATGGAAAATTTAGTTTTGGCTACATAGGTGAATTTATTTATTTATTTTTTTAAAATAAATTGTTGAAAGAGGGAAATAAAGTATTTATGAACTATATTTTAAAACAAATGTGGATAGAGGAAGGAAATGAAGGGGAAAAATTACAAAATGGATAATTAAACACACATAAAATGAAAAGTCCATATATTCAATCAATTGATATACAGAGATTCTCCATTTATGAACTAGGTAAGGTAAGTCTAATACGACTATTTTATAGTGTTTGAATCAACCTACATTTAGTAGCCATTTGGCCATGAAAATTAAAAAAATTTGGAGTTTAGTTGAAATTGGAGTTGGAGTTGTGTTTGGTCAAGTCTTTTTTGAAAAAAAAAAAAAATTAACTTTTGAAAAAACTTTTTTAAATATGATTTTATGCCCTAACTTTTACAAACTATCAAAATCACCCAATTAAAATTTACCTACTAATGAAAAAAGAACACAATTAGCCACTATTACAAAAATAATTACATATACATGGCCATATTTAATGACTTTCAATTATGACATATATAATATTTACATTAATAGATGTTTTTTCATAACTAAAAATTTTAAATATGAATGTTATATTAACAGATCATTGCTTCCTTTTTTTTAGGTAACAAATATTATCTTTCAAACAAATTTATTTTTTTAGAAATTTATTTAATTTATTTCCTTCATTTTTCGTTTCTAAAAAATAGGAAATGATGAGTTGTTATTAAATTTTAGGGTGCTGCTAATTTATTTCTTTAAGTTTCTTATACATGAAAGATTTTACTATGTGTTAATAAATTATTTCTATGTAAAACATACTTTGCATATTTATGGTATATTATATCATATACCATAAATATATAAATATGCTTAGTATGTTTCCTTATACTTTGTATTTTTATATATGTGTGTATATGGTATATCCATGGTATAAACTTCATATATAACATACTTTGTATATTTATATATGTGTATATATGGTATAAACTTTATATATAACATACTTTGTATATTTCTATTATAAATATAATACTTTACATATTTATGGGTATAAATATCATACTTTATATATTTATGGGTATAAATATAAATTAGCAGTAAAATAATGTCTTAAATAAGGAAGAAAATTAAATAAGGGATAAAAATAACTATGAGAGAGAAAAAGAGATATATTAATTAGGATAGCATTAAGTTTGAAATTATAATTATCTTGTTTTTTAAAACTGTTATATACGTAATATTGAAAAAGTAATGTTATAAGGAGAGTTTTATGTAAAAATTTAAAAAATTGGGGTTATATGTAATAATAAAAATTGAAATTGGAGTTGAAAAATTGTGAAAACAACAAAAAATCCATTTTTCTTTTTCAAATTTTTTTTTTGAATTTTCATGATCAAACATCATAATTTCCAATTCCAAAAAAAAAAATCCGAAAAAGGAAAAAATTTCCATGACCGAACGGGCCATAAAACTATTTTACCAATATCTTGTTTCATCTATAAATGTATCAGGTGACTTTGGTCAAAATACTTGGGCAAGTTGAAAACTACCTAATAATTTTTAGGGGTTAATTATAAAAAGGGGAAAGGACAGAAACGATACTTTAAATTAAATTATTTCTACGAAAACGATCATTGAATTTAAATTTCATCTTCTAGCCTTTTCAATTTACTAGCTTGTTCTATATCATTTCTACATAACTTCTATACAGTTTCTATACACAATTTTTACATAGAAATATTCTATACGAAAATTCTATAGTTTTGATACACAATTTATACAATAACTGTACATTTTTTACATGTTTTATATAATAATTATATAATTTTCACACTTTCTATATATTTTTTATATGTATTTTATACATATACATATTTTGATAGAATTATATGATTTCTATACATATATATTATATAGATATATATTCTATTTAACAATTATATCATTTTTATATAATTTAATAATTATTTCTAAACAATAAAAAAAATAGAATATTTGATCAGTTAAAAAAAATTAAAAAAAAATATTTTTAAAAAGGCCAAATTGTACATAAACTATATCAATATTGTATATGAATTATATATGAACTACGTAGCTCAAAATGACCCAAAATTAGGAAAACGCTATAAAGCAAAAATAGTATATCCAACTGATCACTTTTTAAAAAAAATTTCAAACTTGAATTATTTATTTTTAAAAATGCTATAGAGTATCTTTTTCCCTTATAAAAACACATCTAAACTATCAGTATAATTTGGCAAAAGCTGCAAATAATTAAGTCCATGAAAAAAATTACAAGTTGCCAAGTTGAATAAAAAGACTTCTAATGCTAATTAATTAAAGCTACTTGATGCATACCATAATATTATAGTATAAATTAAAAAGCTGCAAATAATTAAGTCCATGATAAAATTACAAGTTGCCAAGTTGAATAAAAAGACTTCTAATGCTAATTAATTAAAAAGTACATTGGATTACACCAATTACATACATAATAATGAAATTCTTGGGGTTAGCTTTTACATTAATCCAACATAATTAGTAGTTAGTGAACATACAAAAACTAGTCACCTTGCTTTTGTTTTTCCCTTCAACCTGAGTAAGGTAGCCTGAAATTAAAAAAGAAAAAAAAAAAAAAAGACACATAAATATTCATACATAGAAGACGAATTCAGAATTTTAAATTTATACATTATAAATTTAGATATGACGGTGTACGTATAGAGACAGAGTCATGATCTTTAGTGATAGAAAGACGGGAGGCATTAACTGACACTAAATTTTAGAATAACGATATCAGATGTTAGTAACTAGGTTCTAAACTTAATGAATTTCTAAATACATATAACATATGAACTAAAGTTACTGAGTTCAATCAAAACCAGTATGTCGACTTTTAGTTCTGATAGTACATGTTAAGTTTCTTCACAGTCATCAACTACTGAGTTAGAGCCAAAGTTACTGAGTTCTATTGAATCCCTAAAATTTGTATTGTAGTTTAGCCTTTTATATACATGTTATAATCAGTCACTACACGAAAATATGGATTTAGCTATGGAATTTCTCGATAATCCTAATTAATTCATGGTTAAAATACTCCTAACTAATTGAATTTTCTTATAATACGGCAATTCTCCGTAGCTAAATGGAATTAGCATGAAATTTTTGTTGTTTAGCCATCAAAATTCTGTCTATTGATAATTGAATTTCTTGTTTTCTCATAGTGAGTTAAATTACACCAACAGAGTATAACCTTATCGCAAGGTGATATGCACGCAACATTATCACATACCAAGAGAAGATAGAGAAATTACTTGCAAATAGCATATCGACTAATAATTTTTTCCATACTAATGTCCATCACTAATTTCTTGTTTTCTCGTAGTGAGTTAAATTACACCAACATAATACAACCTTATCGGAAGGTGATATGCACGCAACATTATATCATACCAAGAGAAGGTAGATAAATTACTTTCAAATAGCACACCGACTAATAATTTTTTCCATACTAATGTCCATCACTAATTTCTTGTTTTATGATAGTGAGTTAAATTACACCAATAGTGTACAACCTTATCGCAAGGTGATATGTACGCAACCTGGTCACATACCTAGAGAAGGTAGAGAGACTATTTACCAATATCATATTACTAATAAATTTTTATACCAATATATATGTCGCTAATTTCTTGTTTTATGATAGCGAGTTAAATTACACCAATAGAGTACAATCTTATCGCAAGGTGATATGTACGAAATATTGTCACGTACCTAATGAAGGTAGACAGATTATTTACCAATATCGTATTGACTAATTAAATATTTTTATACTATTACTATATGAAAATTAACAAGACATTAGCAAAATTAGAAGAAAAATTGAAGTACTAACCCCAATTTAAGAGAAGTATCAGAACTGTCATCATCTTGAGGAGGACCAGTTGAGTTACATGGATTTGTGACTGATTCAGATGATTGACCTTCTTCATAATTAAACTCAATTTCTGGTTCAAATACTATTGGATTTTTGTACCCATTATTATTTTTATTACTAGATATCTCCATCACCTTCAAAATAAAAGAAATCACAATTATATATCACAACCAACATAGAAGTAGGTAATAATATGTTATTGAACAGTATTGGAGCCTCGATTAATCTGAATTCATGTATCCTAAGATCCATTTATAGAAGAAATGTTCATGATCGACTAGCAAAATTTTCTTCATTCCAAAGACTTGAAACCGAGACCCTTTATGTGACCAAAAGATCACGGATTCAAGTCTTAAAAATAGTCTCCGACAAAAAATAGATCCTTAGCTTGTGGTAGAGCGCTTCCCTGGACCCTAGGCATATATAGCGAAAGCTTTAACGCACCGGACTGCTGTTTTGATAGTGTTCCTTCAACTTATCACACACAACTAATTTTATGAGGTATAGTTATCTATCAAGATTTAGGCAAATAAGAAAATACTACCGAAAACTAAAATTCGAAACCTCATGATTCTTCATTCACTAACCGTGCACCATCATACCGTCGAGTGTTACCAATTCTACTTTTATAAAGAGTTAATTACATCTAGTTGTATAGTTTAGACGATCCTCATAGTGTACTAACTCTTTCATACGATTTATATATAGAAGTTAAGCTCTTTTCACGAAATAAATCAAGATCGCTATTCAAAATTTTAGTGAAACATGAAAAATTTATTTCACATCTTCTTTTCGTAAAAATATACCCAAAAAAATGAAAATAAATAAATTACATACCTGTTGCCTCAATTTTTCATTCTCTTCCATTAGTTGGATGCCCTGTTGATTTTTTACAAAAACAAAGTAAATTACGATTTATAAAAAGCTTTATATTATCCTATCAGACCACTTAAAAGATATTATTCCTAACCTTATGTTGGAGCTGATTGATCTCTCTCATTATTTTATCACCCTGATATATGGACACAAAGCAAGTTGTATACGATAATTAAAAATTACACCGCGATAATATAAATATAATTTTATAATATCAATATATATAAGTTAAATCCCGACCTTTTTCTCTATAACGCGGCTCAATCCAGTTTCAAGAGATTTTTCCAACTGTTGTAACTCTTCGATATTTAGTCCTTGTATTTCTTCACCCCTCATTTGCCTGGAAATCGATGATACTTGTTAAAGAACTTCTAATATTATTATTATATTTAACGTATTTTTTCTTTTATTTTTAAATAACACGGTGATACTATCAGTGAGAATTTATACAATCGATTTAAAATTATGTATATACCTTAATCGATGACTCTTCTCAGAAATTTCCTTGCTTAGTCTTGAGTAATTGCTATTCTCTACAAGCTGCAAATAACATAAACAAAATGTTTACTTAAATAAAAATTATAAAAAATAATTAATTATAAAGGTAATTAAGGCTCGAAAATTGGACTAATTAAGAAATTAATTACCTGAAGTTCAAGTGATGGTTGATCCAATTTTTCAAGATTTTTGGAATGCAAATCACGCCTCTCAAGGATTTGTTTCATGCTTCATTAAAAAATTAAATAAATAAATTATAAGATTTCATTTAAAATCGTCGAATTATCTTTTAAGTGAATATAGATGATGGTATAATACTTTTTTTATGTATAATATGGGTGTATAAACATTAAATTCTTTGAAAAATGTATACGTTCAGATATCCAATATGTTTTGGACACATGAGCACGACGTCAAAGAAAGTAAAAGACATTAATATATATCTAACTCGATCTCAAAAGAAGGAATATTGCTCAAGACCGACACACACACACAAAAAAATCATCCTCGACCAATGTGGGAAAGTTAACACCTCTCTTCCCCGCCACGAGCAGGCCGATCAACTAAACAACATAAATAATGATAGACCTGATCTTGATACGATATTTAAGAAAAATAATTTTTGAGCTTAATTTAATTAACTTCAAAAGAAATTAGCTTAAAAATTATACGATTATTCAAGATTATATAAAAAGATAGTCAATTAATCCCTCAATTGATATGAGATACACAACAAGTAGATAATAAATAAGTGAATTACAAACATGCAAAAATAATCAAATTATTGGATCATAGATAAATTACCACTAATACGAGATTCTAACTAATTATCAATTCTCCAGAACTCATAACTAGAATTTTAACTTCTCTTTTACATGTTATCGTAATATTACCACAAATACAAGATTTTAACTAAATATTGATTCTCCAGAACTCATAATTAGAATTTTAACTTCGTTTTTACACGTTATCGCAATATTTTCTTACATATCGTTAAAGATTGTGATATGATAGAATAATAAATAGTATTCATCTTAAATCAGAGATCTCAAGTCATCAAATTTAAAAGTATAATCATCAACTCTGATAAAATAAAATATTTTATCACAAATTCAATTTAATAAAGTTTAAAAATAATTATTCTTACCAAACATCAAATAAAAAAATAACTATTTATATGCACTAACAATAACCTCAAAAAGAATAGGTCATCAAATTTGTTCCCTTTTACCAATGCCATACCATAGTCCAAAATGCAAAGCATAAAATTCCTAAAATATGCTTCTTCTTTTTCCCAATGAAAAAGATTTGTCCTATCCACCATAAATAAATACTACTATATAGTAGTGTTTCATGATATGCTTATTTCATTTTTACAGATTACAGATATGATATTATTGCTTTTCTGAAACAGATAAGATATGGTGGCCCTTTCAATAATTATATATCCAGCTAATTTTGTTCATTTTTTAAATAATAAAAAGATTAAGGATTTATAATGAATGGTACAACAGATATTTGCACTAGTCAATATAATTAGTTATAATGGATTAATACTCTATTTTCTTTTTTTTACATATGATATCAAACTTGCAATAAATATTTACTGAGATATGTCAATTTAATTTAATAGCGTACAAAATTTAAACTCTATAAATATATTCTACGAATCTCTCAATAAAGTCATTGGGTGGAAGATTGCATATTCGTATCAAACAAAGTTTTTTCTTTTTAGTATCTCTGATGAGTCCACCGAATCATCAAAACTATGTATTCTTCAAAAAAAGCTAATACGATGAAATTATATTTTTAGAGAATTCGAACAGCATCAATTCTTGCCCCTCAAGTACTCACTTCTTCCAACACCACTCATTTTGTGTTTGTGTTTTGACTTAACCTTTTTTAAAAGAAATTTAAAAGATATTTGAGTCATTGGTGCTTTGGTTTTTTAATGCAAAACTACAAAATGCAAGTTTATTTCCTTTAATTAATAGTAACCTCAAAAGAGTCAATAAATAGCACAATATGGGAAGTTTCTTGAGGTGGGTTTCTTAGCTAGCTGCTAAATGTGTCAAGTAATTATGTTATATTACTATCATTGTGAAAATTATAGTTAAAAAGGTAACTTAACTACTTTAACAAATTAAACTATGTAACTTAACTATTACAAAAAATTAAAATATATTAATAATACTATTAGTATATATAACTTAAATCATATAAAAAATATTTTAAGAGAATTACCAACAAGAGCGGAATTACAACTTTATCTAAAATTTAGATTCGATAAACCGTAATAGCTTTACATTAAATCTCTAAATTTATATCTAAAAAATTTATTTAATATATAAATAATTTATCAAAAATTCAACAAACTAACTCATGAACTCAGAATCATAACTATACCTTTGTTTGCACACTATATATGCTCTTAATTATTCTTTACAATCATATCCAAAGACACCCATTTGGAAATTCCCACAAAAAAAAAGTTAAAACATTTTTTTGACAAAAATAATTTATTTTAATTTGTTTGATTTTCACTCCTTGTGAACCTATAGTGTCTATCAAACAAAGGTAGGGGCAAAATTCGTGCACGTCTTATCCTGCTAAAATTACGATTCTAGAATCTAACTGAACATGTTATTGTTCTTGTAATTAACCAAAAATTATTGTTTTGATTTTCATTTTTTTAAGTCGAGAGTGTATGAACATGTTATTGTTCTTGTAATTAACCAAAAATTATTGTTTTGATTTTCATTTTTTTAAGTCGAGAGTGTATCAAAAACTATCTTTCTACCATACACAAATTGAGTAAGATCTCCGTAAATCTTATTCTCCCTCCTAAACTCCACCTCTAGAATTTCACTGAATATGTTATTATTGTTGTAATTAACCAAAAATCATTGTTTTGATTATCATTTCTTTTGAGTTGAGAGCGTATCAAAAACTACCTTTCTACCGTACAAAGATTGAGTAAGATCTCCGTACATCTTACCCTCCTCCTCAAACTTCACTTCTGAAATTTCACTGAATATGTATTGTGGTTATATAATTAATTAACCAAAAATTATTCTTTTGATTTTCATATTTCTTTTGAGTCGAGGGTGTATGAAAAACAATATTTCTACCATATAAGGATTGGGTAAGATCTCCTTACATCTTACCCTCTTCCTCAGACTCCACTTCTGTAATATCACTAGATATGTATTGTTGTAATATAATTAATGAGCTAAAAAATATTGTTTTGATTTTCATTTCATTTGAATCGAGATTGTATCAAAAACAACATTTTTACCATACAAAAATTGAGTAAGATCTCCATACATCTTACCCTCCTCCTCAGACTTCACTTCTGAAATTTCACTAGATATGTATTGTTGTGATATAATTAATCAACCAAAAATTATTGTTTTGATTTTCATTTCATTTGAATCGAGAGTGTATCAAAAACAACATTTCTACCATACAAAAATTGAGTAAGATCTCCATACATCTTACCCTCCTCCTTAGATTCCACTTCTGAAATTTCACTAGATATGTATTGTTGTAATATAATTAATCAACCAAAAATTATTGTTTTGATTTTCATTTCATTTAATCGAGAGTGTATCAAAAACAATATTTCTACCATACATAAATTGAGTAAGATCTCTGTACATCTTACCATTTTTCTCAGACTCTACTTCTGAAATTCCACCAAGTATTAATTGTTGTTATATAATTAATTAATAAAAAATTATTGTTTTGATTTTAACTTCTTTGAGTAGAGTGTATCAATTAAACCACATTTCTACCATATAAAGATTGAGTAAAATCTGCTTATATCTTACCCTCCTCCTCAAATTTCACCTCTAAAATTTCACTAAATATGTATTGTTGTTATATAATTAATTAACCAAAAGTTCTTATTTTAATTTTTTTTTTTGAGTCGAGAGTGTATCAAAAACAACATTCCTACTATACAAACATTGAGTAAGATTTCCGTACATCTTACCCTCCTCCTCAGACTCCACTTCTGAAATTTCACTGAATATGTATTATTGTTATCCAATTAATTAACCAAAAATTATTATTTTGATTTTCATTCTTTTTGAGTCAAGAGTGTATCAAAACCTACATTTTTACCGTACAAAGATTGAGTAAGATCTCCATACATCTTACCCTCCTACTCAGACTCCACTTCTGAAATTTTACTAAATATGTTATCATTATTTTAATTAACCAAAAATCATTGTTTTGATCTTTATATTTCTTTTGAGTCGAGAGTGTATCAAAAACAACATTCCTACCATACAAACATTGAGTAAGATTTCCGTACATCTTACCCTCCTCCTCAGACTCCACTTCTGAAATTTCACCGAATATGTATTATTGTTATCCAATTAATTAACCAAAAATTATTATTTTGATTTTCATTCTTTTTGAGTCAAGAGTGTATCAAAACCTACATTTTTACCGTACAAAAATTGAGTAAGATCTCCATACATCTTATCCTCCTACTCAGATTCCACTTCTGAAATTTTACTAAATATGTTATCATTATTGTAATTAATCAAAAATCATTATTTTGATCTTTATATTTCTTTTGAGTTGAGAGTGTATCAAAACTTACCATTCTATGATACAACGATTGAGTAAGATCTCCGTACATCTTACCCTCCTCCTCAGATTCCACCTCTAGAATTTCACTGAATATATTATTGTTCTTGCAATTAACCAAAAATCATTATTTTGATTTTCATATTTCTTTTGAGTCAAGGGTTCATCAAAAAACAATATTTCTACCATACAAAGATTGAGTAATAAGATCTCCGTACATCTTATCCTCCTCCTCAAACTCCACTTCTGGAATTTCACTAGTCATATATTATTGTTATATATATAATTAACTAACCCCAAAAAAAACTACTATAAATTAAGAGGATGATGATATTATTAACTGTACCTTGAGCTAGAATAGTCAAAGAGTTTTCCATTAGAAGAGAAAATGATGAGAGCAACATCAGCATCACAGAGAACAGAAAGTTCTTCAGCTTTCTTGAAAAGCCCTCTTCTTCTCTTTGAAAATGTCACTTGTCTTGCTGTTGAATTGTCTATTTTCTTGATCTGAATTTTCTCTCTAGCCATTACTAGTCTTTCTTTCTTTTTAATTTTCCAAAAATAGCTACAATAAGAAAGAGAGTGTTATCAAGGATGAGGGGAATTTATAAGTGGGAACAAGGAATAAACCACAATACAAAGAAAGGGCTTTTTTTTTTTTTTTTTTTTTTGGTGTTGGGGGAAGTGGGAGGGGGGGGGGGGTAAGTAGTAGTCTATGTGTGATGACCTAATTGAAGAAGGGGTGGGGGCAAAGCTTTCTAATTTTGGAGATTGTTGTATGTAAGGGGAAAAGTATTTAAATATTTTTATACTTTTAATGTATTTTATTTTCTTTCAATAATTAAATATTGGGATCAATTTGCACACATTTTAATTATTTTGACAAAATATTTTGTATTTATTATCTATCATCAACAAAAGATATTAAGTAATATCATCCATAAAGGCTAGGATGAATATATTATAACGTATTTTAACATGTTATAGCGGATAATTAAGTTTAATTTTCCAAAAATAGCACAAGAAAGAGAGTTAAGAAGGATGAGGGAATTTATATAAGTGGGCACAAGGAATAAACCACAATATAAAGAAATGTCTTTATTTGTTTTTTGTATGTGTGTGGGTAAGAAGTAGTCTTATGAGTGATGACCTAATTATGGAGAAGGGTGAGGTGAGGTGGGGGGAAAGGTTTCTAATTATAGTGTATATAAGGGGAAAAAAGAAGGTTTGTAGTTTAGGAGTTTCCTCATTTATTTTAGTATTCATGTTGTTTAATTTGCATGCATTTCGATTAATTTTATGAAATATTTAGCATCTTTCGCTAGCAATAAATATCAAGTGATTCTGTTCATTACAACTAGGACAAATACATTATCAGTGCATTTTAACGTGTGATAGATGATAACTAGATTTTTTATTTAATTATCTTTTTTATCTCAACTTATGTATAACATTCTTGTTTTCAAAAAATAGGTATCTTACTACTTTTTATATTAGAATAAGGAAGAAAGTGAACAAGGATGAGGGAATTTTTAAAGTGGGGACAAGGAATAAATCAGAATACAGAGTTAAGTTTTTACTTTCTTTTTTTTGAATGTGTGGGTAAGAAGTGTTTAGTCTGAATATGTGTGATGACCTAATTGAAAAGGGGTTTGAGGTGAGTTAAAGAACAAAGTATGTCATCAAATTTAAAAAATATCAAAATATGTCATATATTTTAAAAAATATCAAAATAGACTTAACTTACAAAAAATTGTGAGTTATACAGAAAAAAAATAACGGAAGCCAACTGACGTCGTGAACTATTTTCAGAAAGTATATAACTCACAAAAATTATGAGTTATTCATTTTTTTGTACAGAACTCACAATTTTTGTGAGTTATACATTTTATTTGTTTTAACATAACTCACAAAAATTATGAGTTATCCATTTTATTTTAACATAACTCGCAAAAAAAATGAGTTATGTATATAACTCACAAAAATTGTGAGTCATTTTGGTTTAATTTATATGTTTTCCTTTTATTATATAACTAAAAAAAAGTGAGTTATGTACATAACTTACTTTTCTTGTGAATTATTTACATAAGTTGTCTTTTTTTGTGAGTTGTGTTAAAATAGAATGCAAAACTCATTAAAAAAAAGTGAGTTATACATTTTTCAAATTTTTCTATTTAACACTCGTATGAATTCATTCTTTGTATAAGTTTTTCAAATTCTTCTTCATCATATTCATTTTTTCTTCTTCAACTTCAATTCTTCTTTTTCAATTTTCTTCAAACTCAATTTATTTTTTCAAAACTTAATCAAATCTTAGAGAATGAATTTTGAACGTATTAAAGTTGCACTATTTTGGGATGGCGAAATTATTCACGAGAAAAATACAATATATTATAGTATGTCCCCCAAGTCCAACGCAAAGTATCCAATTTCAATTGGTTACAGAGAATTTTTAGAATCAATTTTTAAAAGAATGAAAATAAAAAGTAATGATTTTGATTTATTTATAGTCGGACAGTATCCAAATTCCTTCTCATCAAAAGGAATGGTAAATTATGAAAAATGAATTATCAGTGACGATGAGTTGTTGACTGGATTTCTGAGGGCTCCATTTGCCTAACACCATTACTGTTTAAGGCATTTAAAGGGGAATTATCAGAGGGCATTCAAAAGTGTCCAACTAAACAACCTATTATGGGCAGCTGCAGCTGCTACCCAGGAGAATTTTTTTTGTTATGAATGGAGTTATATAATAGAAGGAAAACAAGTAAATTAAACAAAACAATTTCTGTGAGTTATGTACATAACTCACTTTTTTGTGAGTTATGTTAAACTAAAAATTGTGAGTTGTGTTAAAATAAATAAAATTTATAACTCAAAAAAATTATGAGTTATGTACGAAAAAATGGACAATCACAATTTTTGTAAGTTATATACTTTCCAAAAATAGTTCACGGCGTTTGTTGTCTTCCGTTAAATATATGACATATTTTGATAATTTTTTTAGTTTGGTGGCATACTTTAGTTCTCAACTCGTTTGAGGTAAGGTGGGGCAAAGCTTTCTATTTATAGAGATTGTGTATATAGAGGGGTTGGGGGTTGGGGGGTGATTTAAATTTTTTATACTTTTAATGTATTTTTTTATAATTATGGTATTCAGGTTAATTTGAACGCATCTCATTTAATTTTACGAGATATTTAGATAATTTTCTCAATCTAGGCTAAGACAACAATATTATCAATATATTTTAGCATGTTATAACTGTTAGTTAAGTTTATTTTCTAGTTGAATTACTTTTTTGTCTCAATTTATGTGTCGTATTTTGCATTTTAGTTTGCTTCGAAAAAGAATTTTACCTTTTTTATAGTTAAGGGTAATTTAATGATCTTTTATTTACTCCCTCCGTTCACCTTTACTTTTTTAATTTTTTATTTTGGAATGTCCAACAATACTTGTCCATCTTATAAATCAGACGATAATTTACCTATTTCTAACCAGTTTACGCTTAGCATTAAATATAATTCATTATCTAATGCAATTTTTAAAGCATTAAAAGTATTACATTCAAATAATAATATGATAAAATTATCTCTATCATTTATTGCTTCTTAATTTTTGTGTCAATGGAAAAGTGTACAAATAAAAATGAACAGAAAAAATAATTTTTAATGAGATAATTTATAATTACTCAAATATTTGAAAATTATTTTAGATCATAAATTTTAAAAATAAAATCATCCTATCTTAAACCTCGAGCTCAATCACAATACTAGTCTCATTTATTTTACAAACGGTTACTATATAAGTAATTAATAATTATTCCTTATATCATCTAAGTAATTAGTTGTTTTATACTTAGGGGTATACAAACTCAATCGTTAAATCAAACCGAATTGATGAATTAAACCTAATAGAGAAAAAAAATCGACTTATAATTTGGTTTGATTGGTTTGGTGTTGACAAAAAAAAACGATCATTCTTTGTTTGGTTTGGTATTAGCAAAAATAAAATCAAAATGAACCCAAAACTGAACCGAACTATTACATATATAATTTTAATTTTTTATATTTAAAAAAATAATACTTATAATCTACTTTCTAATTACTTTTATTGTTTTTTTTATATTCAGAAAATAGATATATATTCTTGGGCCTTTAATTATAGTATTTTTCCATTAATAAAAAATTAATACAAAGCTCAATATTAATATAAAAACCTAAAACTCTTTAATTGCTTCACTTTTTACATTTTACTTTCCAAGTTTTCAGAGAATTCTTATTATTTCCTCATCTTATTTTCATCTTACTTTTCTCATTCGTCAAGTTGTGATTTAGTTTTTTTTTTCTTTTTTTATGGAATTATATTACAATTAATTACTTTATGAAGTTAAGTTTTTAATAAGTTGTCTCTAATTATTCGTTCTTTTGTATGCTCACATTTTATGTGAAGGAAACTTTCAGACAAGCTACTGTGACTAATGACTTAGAAATTGAACTACTTGGGTATCCACATAATATTACTTTGAGAGATAATAGTTTAAACGTCTTAGTAATTTGCCAACTTAATTTTTATTGGAACTACTCTATGACCTTTTTTTTTTTAAATCTTTTTAGTGAAACATTAATTTTTTGTTCAATCACATTATAATTATAAAAAAACTGAGAAAATCGAAAAACCAAAATAATCGAAAAAATCCGACTAAAACCAAAATAAAAAAATCGATTGTATATTGATTTGATTTGGTTTATAGATTTAGAAAAAAGAGCTAATTTTCATAAACATATACTCCTACATACAAGAGACTTTATCATATTATTTTAAAGATAATTATGAATAACAAAACTAGTCAATGATAATTTTTTTCTAAAAATAAAAAAGAGGGGTGGGTGGGGGTGGGGGCTGGAGGGAATGCTTTTTTTGTTTCAAAAATAAAAGAAAGCAAAAACCCTAGAGAGAAAGTGAAAGGGGAATTAAAAATAAATAAATAAAACTTTAGGGATGGCAAAAGAATCCTTATTTGGCCATTAATTAATTTTTGTTATTTCAGTTTCAGGTATCAAATCCACCCAATTTAGACACTAGTATTTCTAATAAAGATAAAGAAAAAATAGGGATATATGCTGAAAAAGCATATGATTCTTTTTGTTATTATAATTGTTTTGTGCAAAGATATTCATTAAGGAGGTTTATAAGCGAGCATACAAATTAATTGAAGGGGGTCAACATCTAATATATATACATAAAATATAATTTTAATCATATATATATAACATATTTTTTTGTCGAAGGGGGTTCGGATGAACCCCTCGGCAAAGGGTAGATCCGCCACTGTTTTGTGGGCATATGAAATTATACGAGATATATCAAGAGTGGATTCAACGTATGGTGAGGGGTTCATTCGAATCATCTTTGGAGAAAAATTATATTATTTATATATGATTATAATTACATTTTATATATATAATAGAAGTTGAACTCCCTTCGACTAGTTCGTGCAGTTGCCCTTTGTGAAAAATCTGGTTCCGCCATTTTTGAATATCTTATATATTGTAATGATACTCTCTCCGACTCCACTTATGAGAACAATCTAAGTTTATAATTGTTATTGTTGTAACTTAGTTCTCTCGGAGTGGATATGTTGTTGTTGTTAAGTTATGTTTGGACATGCATTATGTATTTATTTTTAAAAAAAAAAGAAAAAAAAAGTTTGTAACTGAAAACTTGAAACTTTTTTGAAGATAATTTTTTAGAAACTAACCAACTTTAATTTCATGAACGAACAATATTTTAATCTTTTTTGAAAATGTACTTTTTAAAAAAGAAAAAATACTGTTCCTTAGTGTGTATATGTGTGTGTTTCAGTGTGTTTAGTTTGGGTTATGGTTAGGTTTAAAAAAGAATTGTTGGGGAAATTAAAGTTACCAAATAGTGAAAGAATAATACTCCATGACTATTTGATGATCTCGAGGGAGGGAAAACAAAAGATGTACACTGTAATAGTATATTTTATTAGTACTAATTCAAGAAAATACACAGTAGTATTCTGAAAAAAGTAAAAGAACAATCAATCACAAAGTTAAAGTAAAAAAAATAATAAGTTTGTCCCTTAGGTTTTCACTATTCATTAAGGATCTCTCTATCTCTACGGGATCGTTATATTATGTTATTATGAAAAAAAAAGACACATCGTAACAGTGAGGTGTGTGGACGAGCATGTATGGATTCAAACGATACAAGAATATTAGCTGACACCATTAACGTCTTTAACACATGGTGCAAAGTCATTGGCTTAAGTATCTTAGGGATGGTCCATTTGTTGTAATCTATAAATAGTAGATCTCTCTTACTTGTAATGCATTCTGATTTTAGGGTAAACAAATACTCTTAAATTAGTAATCAAATATAGTCAAGCCTTAACTCAAAACTACAAAGACGAATGCAAATCATGTACAAAATTCAATATTCTTATTATTATTATTTATTAAAACTCTTTTTTTTAATGACATGTTTTTGGTATTCTCATATTTTAACCACACACAAACTAAAAAGTAGAAGACAATGTAAGATCTTATTTATCGGAATTTATTTGTGGAAGGACAAAATTGGATACTTGAAATTCTGAATAGGGGCCATTACGACAGGGCCCTGAAGATTTGGAGACTGAAATAGTAATTATCGTACTTTGTTACTGTAACATATTGAAGAGGATGAGAAATTGAAAAATGATTTATCACAAAGTTTAGAAAAATAAAAAAGAATTTAGAATTGTGTGATCTTAAATTAATAATGCATATAATATATTAAATATTCTTTAATTTTATGATGTTAAATATGACACATAATTATTATTTTCCCTTATAAAAGTACTAAGGATTTGTTTAATTAGAAAATAAGTTATCTCAAGATCAATTATTGCATGATTATTATTTCATTTTCAATATAAGATAAAAATAATACTTTCTTCAATTCCATTTTATGTGTTATCATTTTCTTTTTAATTCGTCCCAAAAAGAATATCGTATTTCCTTATTTATTATTATTTAAAGATACAATTTCACTTTTACTTTTATTGATTTCACTTAATTAAAAAAAATGGTAGTACATTTATTAAAAAAAGACAATTTAGCAAACATCACAAATTCTTTTCTTATTTCTTAAATTTCATGTCAGATTAAATCATGCCACATAAAATAAAACGGAGAGAGTACTTTAATTTTGAGATACCTACTTCTAAAATAGATTATTCTATAATTGTATCTCAATTAAAAAAAATAAAAATAAATAAATAAATAAATTATTTCTTATTTAGTTCACCAAAAGAGCTAAGTTAAATTTAAGGTGGGGATAACATTATAAACTTCCAAAAAAAGATACTGGCAGGTTGAGCATGTGAGAAAACAGTAATCACTGAAATGGCTATAAGCCTAGAGATTGAATGCTTGAATAAATTATACTGACAATTTGTCTTATCAATTTGTACTTATTTTTTCACCTTTTTTATATTTTTTTATAAAAAAATTAAACTTTACGTGAATTAGGTAGTAGTACTTCTTTACTCTTTTTTTTTTTTAATCAGACATTAGTTGACCTGATTTTCAGTATGGTTGATTTGACTTGACAATTTAGGGCGTGCATGGTACAAAGTAAAATATGAAAAATATTTATTAAATGAAAATAAGAGAGTTTCTATTTATCCTAAAAGGGGTATATTTGAATTTGTACAGGAGATCAAGAATATATGAGGTAAATTTTACCTTATTCGTGTTTGTTTATCAATGGATTGATTTGAAGAATTCTTATGCTTATTCTATGAGTTCAAGCATGAACTCAGGGCCGTTTGGTTTAAGGTACAAAAATTAATAATCTCGGAATAAAATATTTTTAATGCATATTTGGTTTTTTAATATTTTGGACAACTTATTTCGGAACTAATAAATAGTATCGAAATAAGTTATCTACCTATTTGGTGGAATAACAATTCCATCACTATTTATTCTTGGGATAAAATTAGAAAAGGATACAATTGCCCTCCAAATTCTTAGATTATCACTTTATATCTATCTATCTATCTATCTATCTATATATATATATATATATATATATATATATATATATATATTACTTTATTTTTTTATAAAATATAAGGTATTTTTATAAAATCATGGACAAATTACTAGAGACTAAAGTATGTTGACATTCCATTCTAACTTAATACATGCTTAATTATTAAATAAAAAATATTTTTATGTTTAGCTAAAAATATTTAAAAATTTAATTTTTTAAAACATATAATTTGACTCTCCAAATATTAATGATACTAAATAATAAAAAATGAGAGTAATTTCTTTTCACATTTTTTGATGATGAATTTTTTTAACAAAAAATGAGATTATCAATATTTTATGAAATTTAGAACAAAATAGGTAATTTAACATGAAATATTAGAGATTCATACGCATTTAAGAAATATTTTATTTATGAATATATTATACGTTGAATTTATTTGAATAATTATTATGTTTATTTATATATTTTTCATTTCTCTAAAAGATAATAAAAATGTCCACTTCATTGTTGGATTACATATTTTAAATTAAATAGTTTTTTTAATCACTTAAAAAATGATATTGTATATATCAATTAAAATGAATTTTAATATTCTATATTATATGAGTGATATGTATTTAAATGAAGTGACATAAACAATAAATCTTTTACTTTAACAATCTTAAGTTGAAAGTTTTATTTTAAAATAATTAAGCTAAATAAGATGAAAGTTTTATTTTTAAGAATAAATATTTAAAGCATGAAAAGAAATGTTTATATATATATATATATATATATATATATATATATATAAGTTAAATAAGATGGAGGGTATTTTGATAATCAATTAATTTATTCTTAGATATTATACCATGCATATTACTTTGAATACAACAAACCAAATACTCAATAAAAACTAATCCCAATATAACTTATCTCACCATAACTAATCTCAGTATAACTATATTCCAAACCAAACGATCCCTCAGTATACAGAGTTTAAGAAGAAAACAGAAGAAGAATATGAATACAGGAAGAAGCAATGCAGAGAAAATAAAGGATATATTTATATATATAGGTATAGGAAAGGTTAGTAATAGGAAGATAACTGCTTAGTCAGCATAATCAACTACCTGATTAGTTAATTTAGTTAGTTAACTGTAATTCCTAACTAACTCTGTGAATGTGAGTAATTACACTAGATGAGTTATTTTATCATCCCCCTCACGTTAGGTGCCTTGAAATATATTAAGTACATATAACTTGGAGTAAAGATGTTGATGTTGGACTCTAAAAAAAACCTTGGTAAGAACTAAGAAGGTTTGCAGGTTGGTTAGAGGTTGGAATATACTGAGTTTGAATAACTCCTTATTTAATTTTTTCCCGGATGAAATGACAGTCAATTTTGATGTGTTTTGTCCTTTCATGAAACACCGGATTGGCTGCAATCTGAATGATTGATTTGCTATCACTAAAAATCTGAGTTGGTACAGTAATATTCACATTGAGTTCTTTTAGTAGACCAAGTATCCAAGTTAGTTCAGAAACTGTAGAGGCCATGTTTCTGTATTCTGCTTCTGCAGAAATCCTTGAGATGGTAGTCTGTTTCTTGGATTTTCAGGATACAGTAGATTCTCCTAGCTTGATTAGGACCCTGATATTGATCTTCTAGAATTAGCACAGGCAGCCCAGCCAGCATCACAAAAAGTTGTCACTTTGTCAATAGGTTTGCTAGAGATTAATACTCCTAAACCAGGTTGAGCCTTAATGTATCTAACAACCCTGAGAGCAGCATCCATATGAGACTTTTTAGGATTTTGTATATATTGACTTACGGTCTAAATACTGTAAGAGATATCAGGTCTTATAACTGTTAGGTATAGCAATTTATCTATCAGTCTTTGATAAAAGCCCTTGTTTGGAATAAGAGGATTTTTTTAACAGTTTTTATTTGTGTGATCATCATATTCTCTTGTGTCCAGCTTCACACTAGTGTCAAAAGGAGTACAAATAGGTTTGGAAGCTGCTAAACCAAGTTCTGAAATCAGCTCTAATGAGTACTTCCTTTGATGTATGATGATACCTTTTTCTGACCTTGCAAATTCTATTCCAAGGAAATATTTTAGCTCACTAAGATCTTTCATCTTAAATATCTGTTGTAAAGATAGCTTTGCTTCCCCAATCAGACTTAAACTATCCCCTGTGATGAGTATATCATCTATATATACCAAGAAAATCACATTGCCTTTTCCAGATTTTCTTACAAATAGTGAGTGATCCTATTGACTTTGAACAAACTTTAGTTGTAGTAGAGCCTCAGTTAATTTGATATTTCATTGCCCAGGTGCTTGCTCCAATCCATATAGGGATTTAACCAATCTACACACTTATGTTTGTTCCCCCTGTTTGATAAATCCATATGGAAGGTCCATCTATAGTTCATCTGTAAGATCTCCTTGTAAGAATGTATTGTACACATCCATTTTATGGATGTGCTAATGTTTAGATGTTGAAATAGCTAATATTGTCCTCACAATAACCATCTTGACAACGGGAGATAAAGTTTCTTGGCAGTCTATCTCTTCCTCTTGATTGTATCCCTTAACTACAAGCCTAGATTTAAACCTTTCTATTTCTGCAATTAGCCTTGTATTTGATCTTGTAGATCCATCTGCAACTGATGGACTTCTTACCTGCAGAAAGTGATACCAACTCCCAAGTCTTATTATCTCGTAGAGAATTGATCTTATCTTGCATAGCCTTTATCCATCTAGGATCCTTTATTACCTCTAAGTAGCGTAGGCTCTGTATAAGAAGAAAAGTTAGATAAGTAGGCTTAATACATAATAGAAACATTGTCATAAGAAACATAGTTAGAGATAACATAAGGAGTATCCTGCTTGAGAGTGCTTATAGACACAAAATCTTTTATCCAAATGGTAGGATGTTTGTCCGTTGTGGATATTCTAACAGGAACATGTGCAAGTTGAGATTGTTGAGTTTATGGATATGCTTCTGCTGGTGTATGCTCTATTGAATTAGTATACAGATCTTGATCATTCACAGTGGTATCCTCGTCCGCACTGCTAGAACTATTATCATTGTTATCGTTAGTATGGACAGGATAAAGATATACGAAGTATGTTGATCATCAGGCAATGAAACTGTACTTTAAAATAGAGGTAACGTTGTTTCATTGTCCTGAAATGGGAACATAGATTCGATGAAGTGTGCATCCCTATTTACAAAGAAAGTGTGTGTGTGCATAAATCATGCAGAATATAACCCTTTTGAGCCTCTAAATGTCCCATAAACACAAATGGTTTGCTTCTTGATTGAAGTTTGTCATTTTGAGGTAAAATTTTTGCATAACATAGACAACCAAATACTTTTAGGTGAGTTAGTGAAGTTTTTTTGTCATATAGTTTTTCATAAGAAGACATGCCAATTACTGGAGATGGTAACCTATTAACTATATACACAACAGTTTGGACACAATAATTCAAGAATTTCACTAGGATGTTATCTTGAATTCTCAAGGCTATAGTTACCACTAATATGTGTCTATGTTTTCTCTCAGCTACACCATTTTGTTGAGGAGAATGAGTACATGTTCTTTGGTGAATTATACCTGGTTGTTTAAATAGAGTATTACAAACCTCATTCACAAACTTAGTACCATTGTCAATCCTACAAACTTTAATGATTTTATTAAATTGAGTCTGTATAAGCTTCAAGAATTGTTAAATAACCATGCATACATCAGATTTTAAAGAAAGAAAATACACCAAAGTCATTCTCGTAAAATCATCCACTATTGTTAAGAAATGCTTTGATCCATTAATAGTTGGGGTTTTATAAGGGCCCCATACATCCATATGGACTAAGTCAAACTTCTCAGTACTTTTGATACTACTAACAGGAAAAAATGTTCTAGTTTGTTTAGCACATGGACAAACATCACATTTATTCAGAACACCAGCTATAAGCTCGAGCTTATGAGGAATAATAGATTGCAACACATAAGTAGATACATGACCAAATCTTTTACGCCACAGAGCAATATCCTCAGAACTAGAATTACAAGCATGAGCAGAATTATCTCTCTATATATAAAAACAAAAGTAAAAGCAAGACAAGAATTCAAATGGCAGCACAAGAATAAGGCAAATGACAATCTTAAGACAAAGTTAAAAATTATGTAATAAAATTTTTGAATTTGAAATATATTACCTTTTTTTTTTTTAAAAAAAAAAGTCATTATCTTAATATATATATATATATATATATATATATATATATGCAATTTGAATTGAAAGATAGAGATATCAAAATTTAAAAATACATTATCCTTTATTTAAAAAAAAATATTTTCATTATCTTAAAAATAGATACTCATGATTGTAGAGTCGTAAATAAACTTTTTATGTTCCATATACTTATATATTTTAAAATTTAAATATATAAAATATATTTAGGTATAGTTTATTTAAATATTAACCATTAGCATAAAATTAGAAACTTACAATTGAAGAGTTATAAATGAACTCTTACTATTTCATTGACTAATTCCTTGAAGTTGTTATAAAATATATTTGAATACATTTGATTTCAATAATAATAATAATAATAATAACTACAACAACACCAAAAGAAGAACTATAAAAAATAAAAATAATAATAGTAGTACATAGTAATAGTAATGGTAGAAATAATAATTAAATGAAAATAAAAAATGAAAATAGTTTTAAAATTTACTCATTAGGAGTTGGAATATTATGTAAAAGTAAGAACTAATAATGATTATAAGAAATAATAATATTATATTTAAAATAATAAGGAAGAGAAATAAATTTATTCCTCTTTTATTTTGTTAGTATTTAGTATAAAAATGTGGATTAATCTCATTGATTTTAAATATGCCTCTCAATTCAAATATATATTTAAGATAAGCACGTCAAATTTGAAAGAGATAAAGATAAGGATATTTGAATTCAATATTTCTCTTAGTTCAAATATATGTTTAAGACAATTAAGCATGTTAAATTTAAAAAATATAAGGATAAGAATATTTGAATTTGAATTTATAAATGAAAATTGAATTGGAATTAATTCTTCCTTCTTAATCTCTTATATATATATATATATGTGTGTGTGTGTGTATTCACTCCTATCCTGATATGTAGTGTTAAGTTTTCTTCTTTCTCTTTGTTATTGATTACTGATTATTAGCTTTATTTATGAATTTACTTATTACACTCTTTATTTTTTTTATAAAAAAACTTCATTTGATTTGACATTGTTATTTTTCTACGCAGACGATGATGTTTAACAATTGTATTTTTTATTTTCGGGTCTAATTCAAGTAAGTGATATTTTTCATATGATTTTGTAAAAGTAATTAAAAATATCCTTAAAAATTTTAATACATGATGTCAGAAGTAATTGTTATTTTAAGTAAACTTTGACTATTAGGATTAAAGTTCGAATTGTGATTGATGGATATAATTATAATCCATAACTTTAAAATTTTGTGTTTATGAACAACTTTTACAGTTCATGGCAAAGTAGATTGCTGATTCTGAAATGGTTGAAGAAAATTTAAAATATTTTTTTTTTTTTACAATTTGTAATATTTTAACTGAGTTATTTTTAAGGTGAAAATAAAATATTTTATAATAGAAGTATGAATGAAAGATAACGAAAAGACAAGTATAAGTTAAAAAAATAGATATTTTTTAACATTTTTTGATAAATTAACTAAATAGAGAGAACTAACTTAGCATGAATAGGAAAATAAATAAAAAAGTAAATGTCAGTATATTAGAAGAAATTTACATATTATAATTTTTTTTCTTAGAATAAAACTCATGATTTTACTTTCTACTTAAAAATTTAAATTCATTTTTTTTACATGCATTATGGAATTCATTTTAGTTATAAGGGAACGTTAATGATTTTTTTTTTTTAATTTGATTTATAAAAAAATAAAAAAATAAAAATTAAATATATGAGATAAATTCATATTTTGATAGATGTAAAAATATTTGACTTAAATTTTAAATTCTAACTATTTCTAATGGACTAGATTATTTTGAAGTCTTCCACTTATCTATATTTCATATCTATTTTGATTTTGTATTTTAAGAGACGAGAGAAGAAAACTCAACTGCTTAGGTACGTAACACAAAATATAATATAATTCAAGATTAAATAAAAAAGGCAAAGTAATCAAATTACAATACATGGAGTTTTTTTTTTTTTTTTTTTTTTTTTTGGGGGGGGGGGGGGGGGGGGGGAGGGCGGGGGAGGGGAGGGGGGGATTTTAGACAATTTTTAAGAATATAATGAAAAAAATCATAATACACATGTTTATTTATAAAAAATTGCACAGAAAAGATGAAGGAATAGTAGAATAAAATTTCAAATTGTTTTTGACAATTCCTTAAATTATCAAAATATAAAAAATATGAAACATAAAACCTTTTTTGTAATTACATGATTATTTTTACTAATATATACTAGATTTTTAAAGTGGATGGGTGGGTGGATGGTAGAGACTACTAACAATCCACCATATTTAAATTGTGAATGATATTATAAATAAAAATATGAAACATAATTTTTGTTTACAATTAGATGATTGTTTTTTCGTATAAATTTAATTATCAGTGGGGGAAGTGAGTGTGAGGGAAGGAATGAGTCCGGGTGGAGGCGTGAGGAAAAAGGGGTAGAAAAATATTTATATTAAAGAAAATAAAAAAAAAATAATTGGGGAACAGGGGGGGTAGAAAAAGATTTTATTTTTTTCTCTTTTTACTGAGAAATAAGATGATAAATAATTTTTTTTAAATATAATATAATTTAACAAGTTTGAATGAGACATTTCACTATGAAACATCAAAAATATTACTTAAATATTATTCGCGCATCGGTGAGTATGTATACTTGTTAGTCATAAAATAAACAGATTTTTCAGTTGTTTGTTGGTCAAGCATATAGAGTCCATCTTGTAATCTACCAATCTCATTCACCTTCCCACTTGAGAGGTCCAGAAAAACACAAAAGTCAAAATAAAAAAGTTCAGCACAATGTAGTTCCCTTGTGGCTTTGGACCCAGATAACAAATTATTATGAAAATAAGAAAGTAAAAACACATTTTTCAGCGTACTGCCCAGAAGAAATAGTACTTGAGCCAGTATGTGTCACTAACGATGTATCCCCATTAGGCAAATACACCTTATGAGGATCATGATTTTCAGATATTGTGGCTTGATCAAGTAGTTTATTCTTGAGTATTTATTGTGTTTCTTGTTTTTTTGTGTATTCATTCTTGAGTAAAGAACTGTAGGATCACAGGTAACCTGAGGAGAAGCTCCTAACAAACCAGACGAAGTAGACATAATAGATTTTTGCCCTTCATCATTAAGAACCATAGCATAGGTTTGATTGAACGGTGACAGAGGTGTCATTAGAAGGATCTGACTTTTTTCTTGCAAGTATGAATCATTTAAACCCATCAGAAATTGGTGTAACTTCTGTCTTTGTAGGTAAAGAACAAAATAATCACAAGACTTGTCACATTCACAAGAAGGGGAAGGCACTAAACCCTCAAATTCATTCCATAAGACTTGTAGTCAAGTAAAGTAAACAGAAACAAAAAAGGTTCCTTGACTTAGAGAAACAATTTCCCTGTGCAAGTTGAAAGTTCTTGAGCCATTGATTTTGTCGAATCTTTCCCTTAACTCTTTCCAAACAGACCATGCATTAGATGCATAAACAATTCCACTCAACAGATTATTAGTGACAGAATTCATAATTCAAGACAATACTACAACATTTACTCTTTCTCATTGACTTCATAATTCTTCCCTAAACACCTCTCTTTTGCAGGTTCCATCTACTAGACCCTATTTGTTCCTTCCTAGTAATGCAATACGCATAAATCTACTTCAAAGGGAGTAATTCTCAGTCCTAGATAACTGAAAATAAATCAAAGAAATTCCACTTACATCGGATGCATTCAAGAAGAGGGGGTAGTTATGGTCAATGGTATGAGCTGTTGTGGATGCACTGTGACTGCCTGCTGAATTATCATTAATTGGTGATGGTGGAACCCCAAGATTGTTAGTAGTTGACAGTCTTGATCAATTTGAAGAAAAAGCAGCAATGCGGAATTTTCTTGACTTGCAGATTTCAGAATTGAACTGAACTCTTTTTTACCTTACGTTTAGAAAAAAAATGCCCAGAATCTTGTACAAACATCGTGTGATTTCACGATGATTTGCTTTGATACCATGAAGAATTCTTGTTCTTCTTCTATGAGTTCAAGCATGAACTCAGTATACAAAGTTTAAGAAGAAAGCAGAAGAAGAACATGAAAACAGAAAGAAGCAATACAGAGAAAAGAAATATGAACAGAGAGACAGTAGTAGAGAATTGCTATTGATTAATGTGTAATCGTTAAGTCATTTACATAGTATTAAGGATATATTTATATATACAGGTATAGGAAAACTTAGTAATTGGAAGATAACTGCTTAGTCAGCATAACCAACTACCTGATTAGTTAGTTTACGGTAATTCCTAACTTACTTTGTGAATGTGAGTAATTACACTAATTTTTTACTATTTTGACAAAATTATCTTTTTACTATTTTTTTTAATTTATTATTTAATTATTCATATAATATTTAAAACTAATGAGTTCTAAAATACATTATAAAAGAAAAATATGTTTTATAAATTAAGGAGTCATAAAATATATGGTAAAAAAATATTAGAAGAATTAATAAATAAAAACTCTAAAAAGTGGTAAAAGGTGAAAGGTAAAATTTTGTTGCTTTTCGTAAAATAAAAAACTAACATACTTTTAACCAAAAAAGAATTGTTTTTGGTAAAATAAAAATTGACATACTTTTGACCAAAAAAATCTCAGAAAATATTTGTTACACCTAAAAAAATTATCGTAAATACTACCATATATGCTAAACTTTGAAAATCAATAATCAAGCACATACTACCATAAATAATTTGATTATTTTTTTTTTTTTACTTTTTTCGCAACAGAATAATTTAAAAAATCTATATATAGGTAATCTTTTTTTTGAGAATTTTTGTTTGGGCTTCTATAAATTGAGTTTTCTCCTACAACAATGTAATAACACCACGTATATTCTTATAACTACTTTTTCGATTTTCGATGAGCTCTAAAGGTGTCGTTTATATCATACTGTTCTGATATCTCAATTATCATAGTATTTTGTTTAAGTCTATATTGTTAATAATGAATGTTTGATCAGACTTTAAAAAAAAATTGTGTTAAGGTTAGGTTTAATAATATAGTTCTAATATATCAATTATTGGTTTTTATTTTGTTACTATCTAATGGTAGATGAACGTTTAGTCGGACTTTGATGATTTTTTTATAAAGATTAGAATTTAATAATATTGTTATATATGCCGATTATTGTATTATTATTTTATTGTATAGTTTATACGTGGTAGATAAATAGTTGGCCAGACTTTGAAGAATTTATTATTGGGTTCAATTGGTGTGAATGGAAAATTGAGGGACACACAACCTTTAAGAAAAAAACATATTGTTTTGAAAAAAGAGTAATAGCTGAGATAGTTGTGTCTGCTCAGAAAAAGACACAATGTTTTGAATGAGCAGAGATACTCTTTCAAAGGATACACCTTTTCGGATGAACCATTACTACCTTTCGAAAGAGGTGCTTCATGGCTATATAAACCTGTATTTATCCACAGGTTTAGGTGCAAAAATTTTTCTGCGATAAAACTCTTCTTGTTTTTTTTTTTAAAATATACTCCGTGTGATCATCGAATTGTTGAGTGGGTTCGAAGAGAATCCGATCATTTGAGGTACCACTACAGTGGGATTGTTAGCCATTTTATCCTGGGAGGAAAATTTCACAACCTCGGGCACTTGAGGGAAATTATTTCCTTAAGGACACTTCGTGAAGTCGAATGATTTGGCCTTTTCTGTTTCATCTAAATTTCTGAAGAAAAAAAAACTTTTTGAAGGGTCTTTTTGACCTTGTGTTGAGGGTATTATAAAATTTCATAGGTACTCTTGTTTTTACACTTGAACTTGTGTTGAAATTATTGTACCTAAATACAGATTCTTGTGTACCCGAAAACATTGAAAAATAACTTTTTTATGTGAAGGTTTACGATTAATCATATTATTTTTATTATTATTTGTTTAGTTTTGTGATAGTTCACGTCGTAGGAGACGATCAAGATACTAGCACTTCACGCATGTTTGGATGCATAAAGCTGCCTATATTCGATTCTTAAAGTTAATTGCTATTTTTTCAATTGATTTTTTTTATATATATTTTATGTCGTTTGATTGCTTAATATGAAGCACATGTGCAACGCACGTACAGTTGACTAGTCTTTATATAATGAAGTGAGGGCAAGGGTGTGAGATGGTGACTACAAGGGAAGGTTGGAAGATAAGGTGCGATAAAGCACTATAAGGTATACTTTTAACCAACAAAACGTAAAAAAAATCGAAAAAGAAATTCTTCATACTATACACGCCCTTATACTTTATTTTAGTGTTTGTTTTTTTTTCGAATGGTAATAATGTGTTGGTTGACTGATTTTAGTGAAGATAAAAAAGTTTATTTTTACTTGTTACTGTTTCATTTTTCAAGTTTAATCTGTATAAATTTTGATCAATATTTTACGATTTTTTTCATTATGTTAATATTAGAAGAATTGCAACTTACATATTTTCGTATAGTTTTCGACCTCTAAATTTTAAATTTTTAAATATTAAATTATATGTCTTAAAATATTGGTCAAAATTTTTATTTGTTGACCTCGAAAGTGAAAAGGTTAAGACTTAAAGATTATCTAGACATGTAAAAAGGAGGTGTGTGAATGTTGATTGGCGATAGCAGAAGTTAGAAAATGTAGATGTTTGTTGAAAAGGGAATTAAAACATAATTAGATAAGACAAAACAAAACACGATTTTAATATAACGAAGATATGACGATTTTATGTAGGGAGGTATGAAAATCGAGAGTTAAGATAGAAAATTAGAAAGCAATTGAGTGTCGTCACGCTTTTTGTATCTTACTATTTTATTGTCCTATTTTCTCCCTGCAATTATGCTTCAAAATCTTTTCTCTTCTTAGTTACATTATCGAAAACAATCTTCTTAACCTAAAAAAACAAGAGTAACGCATTTCATCATATCTTCATCAAACCCCACTTATAGTAAAATTACACTAAATATATTATTGTTATTATTCTCTTCTTCCTCTGTGCAAGTATTCGGTTCATCCTATATATTGTTCTGCATTTGCTATTCTTTCGCCTCATCCTATATATTGTTCTGCATTTGCTATTTTTTCGCTTCAAGCCTTCAACCTACGTTATTTGGGTAGCTAGGATTCAATATTGATATCTGATTTAAATGTCAACTCCAAATTCAAATATCAAACAATTGTACATTAAATTTTTTGTCGACTTTTCGAGATAAAAAAACAATTTCAAAAACTTTTTCGAAAATATATAACATGTATCCTTCATATAATTTTCTTATTTTTTATTTGTTATTTTGTAACATCATCTCAATTTCCCCATTAATGATGATCAATTAATGTAGTTTTCCTTTTATAAATAGTGTATAAAACAGAGAAAAAATTCAGAAATAGCATATTTATTCCCTTAATTATGAGTTTCATAGCAACAATTTCATAATTACATAATATAGCAAGTTGTATTTTGTATTTTTGTAAACTGTTGCTACAAAAATATAAATACATATGATTTTTACTGTCCTTATGATCGATATGTATTTTGTATTTTTGCAAACTGTTGCTACAAAAATACAAATACATACAAATACATATGCTATAAAATGTAATTTGGTAAAAGTGTTACTATTTTTTTGTAATTTAGTACTTAAGTATGCTACTTTATGTATTTTTTTCAAAAAAAAAAAACTAATTTATGGGCTGGTACTGTTCACTTGTTCGATATTGGGCCGAGACCAACTTATGAAAAGAACTCCAAAGTGGTCATGTATATGTATAGTAATTTAAGGTCTTAAAAATACATTAGGGAAATAACGTAAACATAACTTACCATATTTGTGCAAATTTCCACCTATAGAAAGTATAATTATAAAAATCTCAACTAATTATATACATTCCTTGATGTATAGAGAGTTAATTATGTATCTTGACAGATCAAAAATAAAAAAAAAATGTAGGGTGAGCTAATTATGTATCTCTATAAAGGAAAAAATATATTTTGTTGGATGTATTATGTATTGATAGACCCAAAATAAATATATATATATATATATATATATATATATATATATATATATATCAAAAGTGAATTATGTATCTCGACAGACCCAAAATCGAGATTTTTAGTAATTATGTAAAATGTTGAAAATTTCTGTAATTAAGATTCAAATTGTTGGGATTTATGTTGTTTACGTTATCTATGTGAATTTGCCTATTCAGGTGGGTGTTTTTCTTTTACTTTCATTTTTCTTTTTGAAACATAATAATCATAAAAGTTTTTAGTATATTTAACCAAATAGATTTAGAAAAAAATAATTATTTAAATTTTAATTAGTTTCTTCAAAAGGGGGAGAAACTTTCAAATAAATTCATGAAGAAAAACATGACAATTATGGAGTTGTGTTTGATCAAACTTTTAAGAACAAAAAGCTTAAGTATTTCTGAATAATAATAGAAGATGATTGAGAGAAATTGAAATCATTATATTTCCTCGCAAGCACATTTCAAATCTTGATTAATTACAAATTGATGTTCTAATAGCGACAAAAATACTGCTCAAATTGATTAACCAAATACAAATTTTTACTACTCAAAAATACTTTCTCGTAAAATACTAGTAACAAAGAACATTTTTCAAATTATGTCGATTTTAAAAGTTCGACGAAATATGCTTTTAAATTATTAAAACTGAAATATATTAAAGAAGAAAATTATTTTGGTTAATTTTATAAAAGTAAAAAAGAAATGATTTTGGTTAATTTTATAAAAGTAAAAAAGAAGTATTTACGGACCTACCAACATTAGAATATAGTTGCACAAGAAGTTTTAATGATGATAACAAATGGATGTCTATGCTGGCCTTAATGATTTTCGATAATTGCATATACTCCACAAGAAACCCCCCACCCCTCCCCCAAAAAATATATATTTATATTTTTTTAATTTTTAATTAATATTCGATATTCATATTAGAGTTACGATAGTTTAGATTTGTATGTATAAGGCCTATTAGAGAAGGATCCCTCCTCCTTCCCTCACACTAAAATTTCTTATATGTACAATTTAAACTTGAATTCATTAATTAGAGATGAATAAATTATATTATTTTTTTTATAATTTTTTATGGTCCGAAAGTTCTTTTGATTTATGCTTGTTTGGTTATAGTGATCAACCATATTAACTTTTTAGCTTAAGTGATTAAAAAATTAAAATAAATACTTATAAATTAAACAGATAAATGTTTAGATAGAAGTGCTGTAACTGAAAAAAAAATTGTTGATGTGCTTGGTAAGCGAGTGATGTTAAACACTTTTTTGTTGTTAAAATGATTTAGATGTCCTTAAAGCTGTTAACACCATAAACAAGGTAAATTATTTATAATTTTTAATTCTAAAATAAAATTTTTAAACAAATCTCTGATGTAATGATGGATTTGATCAAAACAAAGAAGAAAGATGAAGAGAAAATTGCAGGGAAGAGATGAAGCGAAGCGGCAAAAAGAAAAAGAAAAAAACTATATATTTAAGGGCTATAAGTTTAGGATATTGCTGAAATTTGAGGAAAATATAAGGAATAAAAAGGTAAATGTTTTGGTCAAACCTAAATGGATTTTAATCTGAAAAAACAAAAAACTGGAGGTACCCAGCTTCTCATTTTTTGATTATTTTAATTAATTTTTATTTTTTTTAATTTTACCAAACACCTTAAAAAGCTAAAAAAGAGATTAAAAATCGATTTGACCAGATTATAATCCTATCCAAACGGGCTCTTAATGTATATCTATTTTTTTAAAAAATTTTGCACGTCTATCACTTCAAAACAATTCTAACTATTCAACGGATGATATGACTTACGAGTTACGACTCTAGTTCAAGCAAACAAGATTGAATTTCAATCACACATGCATAAACTTTAGCTAAATGCAAGTTTAAACACCATATGTTTAAAATTGTTTTTAGAATAACTAAATTTACGATTTTCTACGTATTGCAGATATGACTTAAATCGTGATTATAAAATTTGATATCTCTTCAATTTCAATTTAATTTAACTAAACAATAAAATTTGGCCAGATCTCAAACCATGATCAATGGCAATGGTCCGCAGAAAGCAATTGCACGTTATCCAACTAAGCCAAAAAAAAAGTTCATCTGTCTTTAAAAAGAACATGGTGCATTAAGGGGTCGTTAATGCATGCATTAGTTTAATTTGTATTACTAATACCTTGTTTGGTATACTTTTGCACTCTATGCATTAGTTATACACTTTATTGTGTATTAAAGTGTGTATTACTAATATCTCAAAATCTATGGTATTAGCAATGCAATGAATTTTATACATGCATTAACATGATTAAAGACACTATTATCACTCAACGAAAAAAATTCACATTTTTTCTAACGTATATATGTAGGATATTTTTGTAATTTTTTTTTAAATTTTTTTCAAGAAATTGTTTAATTCATATTATTTTTAATATATCAAACCAAACACTGCATAAGAAAAACACAAACATAACTAATGTTAGCATAACTAACACAAACATTACTACAAGCATTACTAATACATTATATTTTGCATTATTCTTATACACTCTACTAAACGACTCTTAAATATTTTAATTAACGGATTCAAAATTTAAGAATCGTAGATATCGAAGAGGAGTGAATATACATATTAATTTTTAAAACTTTAAATTTTAATGTAGAAACTAAAACACTCATCTGTCTTCTTGGTTTTCTGAATGCTTTTATGTGTCTTATACCAATTTTAATACAATTTTTATATAATTATATCTAAACTGTGTTGGATATAACAAATACCAAAGCACCCCAAAATTTCGAAATTGACCTTAGGTCCGTCCCAAACTATTCCCCTCCAAAGTGTCTCGTAATTTCTTTAAGTGAAGTTCGAAGAAATTAAAATATATTGTTATTGTTGTCTGGCAAATGTAAAAGTCATTTTCTGAAGACACGTGAATAAAGTATTACAAATCTATATAGCCAGAATAAATAAAGCTATGAATAGAATATTGTAATCAAAATTTGTCTTATTTTATTCATCTCAAATTTTTTAATTTAATTTTTCATTTCACTTATTATCATTAATCAAAACAAGATAATTTTTTTCCTTTTTACCTTTAATATTAATTATTTTATCTCTAAAAAAAATGTAAACATCATTTAACATAAGTATTATGGTAAAGTACTCATGTTATTAATTGTTTTTTTTTCTTAATCAACATGCAATATCAAATTCGGTTGAGTAAAACGTCTTTAGAAAAACATATTTGGGAAGTAATAACTTTTGTTTAAGTAATATGACAACAATACATCAATAATACATTCAGTATAATTTATAAAATGAGGTTTGAAAAAAATAATGTATATGTGAACCATCAACCTTTCTCCCAATTCGGAGGTGAAAAAGTTATTTCTGTTAAATTCCTTGTTCAAGAGAATAATAGTTCAAACATATGAGTTAATATAAAGTAAACAATTTATATTTATCCGAATTTTAGAATATATTTCGAGGGGTAATTATTATTTCATCTTTTTAAAAACTGATTTCTGCTACTATCCGAAGTTACTCTTTTCCTCGAAAGCTTAATCAAACACATTAATTCACAATAAATATCTATACACATATATTAAATAAACAATTTTGACTCTTTGACAAACATATCATAAGTTACATATATTTACAACGTAGATATTTCTCCCGCCATTAGTTGAAATTAACTTATATTATAAATTTTATAACAAAACAAACATGATACAACAATAACGATAACAAAATTATATGGTAATTTGAATGATAGAAAAATAACTTACTATAACTAGTAAATATAAATTGATATCGTAAATAATTATTGATATTTATAACTTAAATTAATAAAATAAGATATAGACAAATACAAACATTAATGTTGAGAGTGAGTTCCTATTTCATATGAGACGCATATTTTCTTGTGAATACCCAAGCCTTTGGGTGGCTTTTTTCTACATCACCAATAATCATACGGCGTCGTTTAGTACGCATTTCTACTTTGTTAATTTTACACGTTCGACCCTTGAAGTTTCACATTGTTTTCCATTTCATCCTTCAGGTTTTTAATGTTTCAAAATACTTCCACATTTATATTATTATATTTCATACCCTTTTATGATCGTATCAAAATCCATCTAAAACTAAACTATTTTGTCGCCTTTAGTATTATGGGATTTCTAATTTTTTAAAAGTCATGTGAGGATAATATTATAAGAACCATGTTAAATTGCATGGAGGAAAATAGAGTAATAAAAAAATTGAGAGAATCATATCAAATGAGCTTCATAAAATGATATTATGACTTCAAAAGAGGAAATATTTTTTCATACTTTTTTATCAGAAAAGCAGCACACACAAAGGATATCGACTAATTGTTAAAAATGATTAGTTATGTATTAACATAAGTTATAAAATTTGAAACATGATCGGGTACTGAAAGGTCGAAGGTAAAAAGTTACAAGTTTTGAATAAGAATTTCATTAAATGATGACATTATGTCGAACTGTTCTTAGATAATTCTTTTTTTTTAATCACAATCATATACCCACAAATGATATGATAATTGTTTATTTATTTTCTATACAGAAGTATTGAAGCTCAATTCTTCATACAGATGTGAATTACAAATTGTAAGACAACATGTATTTTAAAAGTTGTACTAATAATTATGTAGATGTTAAATCTAATATGACTAAGCAAACATAACATTATTTATCTAGAATATCTTTTATTTTTGAAGTTAAAATTTAAAAATTTGAGTTTTTAAAGTTATGTTTGAACATACATTATATTCAGTAAAAATATTAAAATTTTATGAATAAAAATATCAAAAACCCAAAATGAGAAAATATTTGAAGGTAAAGTTTTCAAAATCTAATTACATTTCATGGTCACACCATAATCTAGTGCAAAATCTATCCCAATTGTATTAGTTACGAGCATTTTTTTTTCTTTTACTAACATGGCTAACCAACCATACCAAATGTTTTTACAGGACTAAACTAACATAAAACAAAAAACCCAAGGATGAATAATGCAAAATGTCTATCATTCCCTCAATAGAAATTCAAACCACAAATTAAATTTCTAGAGAGAGAAACTCCATTTAGTTACATACCAAAACCAAAGCAAAAAGGCAAATTCTAGAGAGAGAATAACTCTCCAATGTCTCTTCTGCTCCATTTCTAAGAGCCAAATTTACCTCCATTTATCCTTCAATTGATCGAAATCTAACATAAAATGGCGGAGTCGGAGCAGAAGAGTACGGGAACGAAGAGCAACAATAGGTGGAGTTGGGATGTACCGGGTTTTCGGAAGTCGCCGGAGCATGAAGCATTTCAAAAACCACCGCCGCCGCCGTTAACTCGCCGGTACTCTATTTCAGCTGTTTCCGCTGCCGCAAGTGCCGGTGCTGGTGTCGGTGCGGCGCCGCATTCGGAGCTGTATAAATATGGTCTTAACTCTAAGCTATTGAAATTGAAGGAAAACATAAAGGTCTCTAATTTCTCCTTTTTTGATGATAATTTGCGTAGTTTAAGTATTTTATCTGGTGTTTTTGTGTAATTGAATAGAAATTAAGTATTAGAAAGTATAATGCAATAGGAAAGATATCTCCTTTTTAGTATTTACACGAAAATTAGGATAGAAGGTTAGTAAGTAGTCGAGTGTATTAGGATAGAAACTAAGTGTTAGAAAGTATAATGCAATTGGAAATATGATCTCTTCTTTTCGATTTTGCTCTAGTTTGAAGTTTTTCTAGAAACAGTGAGAGACTGAGTGTGACTGATGCTATCTTAGCGGGGTCTCAACTCTAAGCTATTGAAATTGAAGGACAGCTTAAAGGTCTCTTTTTTTTTTTGGATGATAAATTGCGTAGTTTAAGTATTTTATGTGTTGGTTTTAGTGTGTTCTTGTGTAGTTAAATAGAATTGGAGTGTTAGAAAGTATCATGCAATTGGAAAGATATCTCCTTTTTTTGCATGTACTTGAGTTAGAAGTTCTTCTGGAGCGTCATTTATAGTAGATGTTTAAGCTGAGGGTCTATCGGAAATGGTCTCTCTATCTGTACGCCGTAGGGGTAAGGGCTGCATACTTTATTTGCTGATTTTATTGCGTTTTTGTGTTACTGAATAGAAATGAAGTGTTAGAAAGTACAATGCAGTTGCAAAGAGATCTCCTCTTTTTGTATTTACTCGAGTTGGAAGTTATTCTGGAGCATCATTTATAGTAGACGTTTAAGCTGAGGTTCTTATCGGAAACAATCTTCTCTCTATCCCTACGAGGTAGGGGTAAGGTCTGCATACTTTATTTGCTGATTTTCTTGTGTTTTTTTAATTGAATAGAATTGAAGTGTTAGAAAGTAGAATGTAGTTGGAAAGATATTTCCTTTTTTGATTTTGTTCGAATTTGGAGTTTTTCTAGAAACTAAAGGTTTCTATTTTTTTGCGTTGTTTAAGTACTTTGTTTGCTGATTTTACTGTGTATTTTTGTGCAATTGAATAGAAATGAAGTGTTAGAAAGTAGAATGCATTTGGAAAGATATCTCCTTTTTCGGTTTTGCTCTAGTTTGAATTTTTTCTAGAAACAGCGAGAGTGATTGATACTATTTTAGCACGGTCTCAACTTTAAGCTCTTGAAATTGAAGGACAAACTAAAAGTTTCTATTTCTTTCGCGTTGTTTTAGTATTTTATATGTTGATTTTAGTGTTTTTTTGTATAATTGAATAAAATTTAAGTGTTAGAAAGTACAATGCAATTGGAAAGATAGCTCTTTTTTTAGTATTTACTCAAAAATTAGCATAGAAAGTAAGTATCGAGTGTATTAGTTGTAGTCCTGTATTTTCGTTGTCACGACCCGAGCCGAGGCCCTAACCGGGCATCCTGAACCACGAAGGTCCGAGAGACCCCCTGTCTCTGCCCAACTCACTAGTGATATTGTCCGCTCTGGGCTCAGGCCCGCACGACTTTAAAATGCGTCACTAGGGAGTAAGGCCTTCTTACTTATATACCCAACATCCCTCCTGTGTTTTGCTGAGGTGGGACTCCTTCCTAAGTTGGGGTGTTACATACAACCCCCCTATGGACTCGGCGAGGACGCTAAGGTTTGCACACCGAATGAGATTTGCCTACACTCAGGACTGAGGTTTGCCCCGCCTTACCGGGATTTGCCTACACTCAGTTTGAACTCTGGCCCACATCGATAGGGCTGACACAGGAGTGGCTCTGATACTAACTTTGTCACGTGCCAAAACCTCATGAGCATGACTTGCTCCCGCTAACAACACTTGTCGGGAGAACCAACTTTCCACACATTCACAATGTATACAACACTGAGATAAAAATGTGTACAACTTCAAATGCACGAAATAATCATTAAACGCAAAGTAATGATCTAGCAAGATATCGCGTAGCGATTTACGAAAACAACAGTAGTTTAGGTAACAAATCTCTAACCCAAACCCCACACTAGACCATGGAGCATCTAAACAAAGTTACATGAGTTCAGCTTTCGGGCATGCAACCCAACAAAAAGAAATATAAGCTAAAAATAACTAAAGCTAGAGGACAGCCTCCACGAACAATGCGAAGGTTCACCTTAGCAACAGGATCCACACGTAAAGATCGTCAGCCACAAGTCTCTCTCTTCCCAACCGTATCTGCAGGTATGCATGTAAGCAATGAGCTATATAAATATAACCCAGTAAGATCCTCGGCTCGCTACGTAAAGTACTCCTGGGACAAGTATTAGAAAATACAACAACACCAAGAACATATAGTTATTACACATAGGAAGTATATCATAATAAGATGTCCAACGAGACCAACAATCATTCCTCGGAAACTATATATCTCAACACAATTTATATCAAGTACTTATCACCATTTGAAATCAAAGTAATTACCCAACACCAGAAGTTTCGGGCCACATAACAATGTGCCAAATATCTAGAGTATACACAATACTCGGGAAACACACACAATCTCCCATATCAAATAAAAAGCATACACAATGCTAAGGAAGGCATACACAATGCTCAAAGGAAGCATACACAATGCCCCAACGAAATTAGGAAGCATACACAATGCCCCAATCTCACAGTACACAATCATATCATATCACGAAATAATTTATAAAAAGAGTATTAGTATTCTTAAGCATAAAGTATATGTGTCTGGTCTTGAAGACTGTCGATTCTGCCAAGCACACTCTCATCCCAACACATGGACCGGGTAGTTATAAATATATCTTAAAAACAAATTTGAAAAACAAGCACCCAAAGTTTAAAGTCTCACTTACCTCGCGAATGACAAGTTCCTCAACCTTGCAATGCGTAGTACACCAACCAAACAACCTCCAATGATTTCAATCTAATAAAAATATTACTTTAACGATGTCAATTGTGCTAGCCGATGTCAAGTCTCAATACTCCTAACCTTCTAGTTTAAAGCTAAACCTTAGTATCTCATACCTTAATCGATGAATTAAAAATTATCTCTATCCAACCTAATTTCTCAATAATAATCTCATACAAATTAGTTACCCAACCATTTGATCTCATTAGCCACAAACATTATAAGAAACTCTAAAATGCGTATTCAAAACTCCACTACTGCAAAGAATTTGCAAAGTTATACAACAAGTACTTTTGTTTTCACGTTCAGGAAGTTAACATATCTAAAATCAATTAATATCAATACAAAATTAGGAGTCCCATAACATGAATTTGATCCCTTTTCTCTCTTTACTCATTGCTCAATCATTACATCATCAAAAACAATCATTAACTAATCAATAGCTTCCACTCTATCTCGTTAACTCCATTAGGACCAATCTTCCGAAATACTCTCTGTGTGCTCAGTTTTCACGCTAAAGAATTAGGAACAAGATACGTACCTTATAAATATGAAGTTTCCAGGTGAATGTTACTGGCTAATGTTATTCTACGCCGTTGGCTGGCTCTCTTCCAAGAGTAAAGAGATCAATTGCCCTAATTCTTTTCTTTTCTACTCCTTTGAAGAAGTTGCTGCTTTTGAAAACTTAAGAAACTGTCTACCCTACCTTTTACTCCCTCATTAGAATGTGCAGCCATAAATATAAGAGGAGTGTTGCAAATGGATGCCATGCCAATAGGCATTTGGTTTGTTATAAATGGATGCCAAATCAGTAGGCATTTGTTTTTCCTTTTTAAATAGGGCAATTGCCTTACTATTTCTCCACTTCTTGAATATTAAATTAGATAATTTAGGCTATAAATAGCCTACAACTTATGAAGGAAATATGCACAGAGAATAACTTTGATTACTTCTCTAGTGAAAGATTAATACACTCAAATCCTCCCTTTTCTTTGTTTACTTTACATATTTTTATAACACGTTATCAACACGAGTTTCTGCAAAACCCTTCCGAAGGTATTTAAAGGTTAGTATTTAACTTTCTTAAATAATGGCTAATATTTTCAGACGTGAATTTAGTGCCCTAGATCTATCAGGAAAAACTTATATGTCCTGGGCACTAGATGCAGAAATTCATTTAAATGCAATTGGCAGACACCATAAAAAATGATAATAAGGCATCGAATCAAGATAAAGCCAAGGCCATGATATTTCTTCGTCATCATTTTGACCAAGGTTTAAAAATGGAATACCTCACGATTAAAGATCCCCTCGTATTGTGGAACAATTTAAAAGAAAGATACGACCACTTGAAGATGCCGTTCTTCCACAAGCTCGTAATGAATGGATCTATTTGAGGTTTCAGGACTTTAAAAATGTAACTGAATATAATTCTGCAATGTTTAGAATTAAATCGCAGTTTGATTTATGTGGGGAAAGTATCACGGATCACGACATGTTAGAGAAAACATTCTCTACTTTTCCCTCCTCAAGTATGCTCCTGCAGCAGCAGCAACAATACCGAGAAATGGGATTTAAGAAATATTCTGAATTAATTGCTCATCTTCTTGTTGCTGAACAACATAATGAGCTTTTAATAAAAGATAATGAAAGTCGGCCTCTTGGTACTGCTCCATTCCCAGAAGTGAATGAAGCACACTTTCGCCCAACTAGGCGTGAAGAAGTCCTGACCCCAGTCATGGTCGAGGACGTGGTCGTGACAGGTATTTTTATCAGGGTGATCGCCTGACAATAAACAATAACCCTCCGCACCAGCAGTGCAAAAAGAGAGGGAAAGCTCCTGAAGTAGCGCCAAGGACGAACTCTGAAAGTAGATGTTATCGATGTGGAGGAAAGGGACACAAAACGCGTACCTGTCGTACGCCAAAATATTTGGCAAAACTCTATCAGGCGTCCCTAAAGAAACCAGAAAATGATGTTGAAACAACTTCCTCCTTAAAGATAACGTTGAGCCCATGGATCTGAAAGCTTCAGATTTCTTTGCCATTCCTGAAGAACATGTAAATCACCCTGAAGGTGATAATTATAAATGGACTAATTATATTAATTTTCTGTTAAAGTTAAATTAGTTTACGTTCCTATTATTAATATTTTACTAATCTGGTATATAAATAAATGTTTATGTGCGTTTATTGTGTAGCAAAACATCTTTTTAAAGTGAATATTGGTATCTGCACGATAATATAGTAATAATTTGTTAAATAAATGGAGTTTTAAATTTAGTAATATAGATAGGCACATATTTACATAAACAAATAACTGAATAATAAATATAGTTATAATGAACTTGCAAGCCCTATTTATATTGACATATAGGTAACATGAAATGAGATATTATATAATATGTTATGTGCTAGTTATATTATAATGTTTATTTTGTTTATATTTTTGTTTTGAAGAAAATACGGATACTCCTCAAGTCTTATTTGGATCAATAATCGATCATGAAGGTATTTGTGGAACAACGCACGCAATATTTAAAGATGAAAAATACTTTTTCCACTTACTTTGAAGAAGAGCAAATGTTACAACGATTGCTGGTAATTCAAAATTAATCGAAGGCTCTGGAAGAGCCACTGTATTTTTGCCTAAGGGGACAAAGTTAGTTATAGAAGATGCATTGTTCTTTTCTAAATCCCCAAGAAACATATTAAGTTTTAAAGATATTCGCTGAAATTGATATCATGTTGAGACAATAAATGAAATGAAATGAATGCCGAATATCTTGGCATTACCAAGAATGTCTCAGGTCAAAAACAAATGTTGGAGAAATTTCCAGCTTTGTCTTCCGGCTTATACTATGCCAAAATTAGTACAACTGAAGTACACTATCATAAACCGGAAGTTTACTGATATAAATACATTTGTGCTTTAAGCATGATCGAATAGGCCATCATGGCTCAATAATGATGAGACGAATCATTGAAAATTCATAAGGGCATCCGTTAAAGAACATGAAGATTCTTACACCGGATGAATTTTCATGTGCTGCTTGTTATCAAGGCAAACTGATAACTAGGCCATCACCACTGAAAGTTAGCGTCGAATCCCCTCAGTTTCTAGAACATATACATGGGATATATGTGGGCTTATTCACCCACCTAGTGGGACATTTAGATATTTTATGGTTCTAATAGACGCATCTTCAAGATGGTCGCATGTATGCCTCTTATCATCTCGCAACCTGACGTTTGCGAAATTATTGATACAAATAATAAGATTAAGGGCGCAATTTTCAGATTATCCTATTAAGGCTATTCGCCTCGATAATGTTGGAGAATTTACATCTCAAGTTTTTGATGATTATTGTATGTCAGTTGAGATAAAAGTTGAACATCCTGTTGCTCATGTTCATACTCAAAATGGCCTTGCTGAGTCATTTAAAAAAAATGCTTTGTTACACAATAAACGCACATAAACATTTATTTATATACCAGCTTAGTAAAATATTAATAATAGGAACGTAAACTAATTTAACTTTAACAGAAAATTAATATAATTAGTCCATTTTATAATCATCACCTTCAGGGTGATTTACATGTTCTTCAGGAATGGCAAAGAAATCTGAAACTTCCAGGTCCATGGGCTCAACGTTATCTTCAAGGAGGAAATTTGTTTCAACATCATTTTCTGGTTTCTTTAGGGACGCCTGATAGATTTTTACCAAATATTTTGGCGTACGACAGGTACGCGTCCAGTGTCTCTTTCCTCCACATCGATCACATCTATTTTCAGAGTTCGTCCTTGGCGCTACTTCAGAAGCTTTCCTCCTCCTTTTGCACTGCTGGTGTAGAGGGTTATTGTTTATTGCCACACGATCACCCTGATAAAAATACCTGCCACGACCATGTCCTCGACCTCGACCATGACCACGACTGGGATCAGGACTTCTTTCACGCCTAGTTGGGCGAAAGTGTGCTGCATTCACTTCTGGGAATGGAGCAGTACCAGGAGGCCGACTTTCATTATTTTTTATTAAAAGCTCATTATGCTGTTTAGCAACAAGAAGATGAACAATTAATTCGAAATATTTCTTAAATCCCATTTCTCGGTACTGCTGCTGCTGCAGGAGCATACTCGAGGAGGGAAAAGTAGAGAATGTTTTCTCTAACATGTCGTGATCCGTGATACTTTCCCCATATAAATTAAACTGCGATTTAATTTTAAACATTGCAAAATTATATTCAGTTACATTTTTAAAGTCCTGAAACCTCAAATAGGTCCATCCATTACGAGTTTGTGGAAGAACGACCATCTTCAGGTGGTCGTATCTTTCTTTTAAATTGTTCCACAATATTTAATCGTGAGATATTTCATTTTTAAACCTTCGTCAAGATGATGACGAAGAAATATCATGGCCTTGGCTTTATCTTGATTCGATGCCTTATTATCATTTTTTTTATGGTGTCTGCCAGACCCATTGCATTTAAATGAATTTTTGCATCTAGTGTCCAGGACATATAAGTTTTTCCTGATATATCTAGGGCTCTAGAGGGATGGCCTTGGCTCAGCGGTAAGCTTGCTTATCGTGGTGTGCCAGGGTCGGGAGTTCGAAACGCCCCTCCAGCAAAGCTGGGGTGAGGGCGCGTAGGTCAGGCCTGGAGTGGTCCCCCCTCCTCGACACCTACGGAGTAGGTATGAACCGAGTCGTCCCATTTTCATATCTAGGGCTCTAAATTCACGTCTGAAAATATTAGCCATTATTTAAGAAAGTTAAATACTAACCTTTAAATACCTTCGGAAGGGTTTTGCAGAGATTCGTGCTGATAACGTGTAATAAAATATGTAAAGTAAACAAAGAAAAGGGAGGATTTGAGTGTATTAATCTTTCACTAGAGAAGTAATCAAAGTTATTCTCTCTGCACATTTCCTTCATAAGTTGTAGGCTATTTATAGTCTAAATTATCTAATTTAATATTCAAGAAGTGGAGAAATAGTAAGGCAATTGCTCTATTTAAAAAGGAAAAACAAATGCCTACTGATTTGGCATCCATTTATAACAAACCAAATGCCTATTGACATGGCATCCATTTGCAACAAGGTCCCTATTTCTTCAAAAATTTGTGCTCCAAACGCCATTAATTATGTTTTCTGCGCATAACGGGAGCTTTAGTGCACTAGGGCATTGGACTGCCCTTTTTCTGAGCCGAGGGTCTATCGGAAACAACCTTTCTACCTCTGAGGTAGGGGTAAGGTCTGCGTACACTGAACCTTTCCCAGACCCATTTTGTAGGATTACGCTTGGTATGTTGTTGTATTTATTAGAAAAGTTAAGATTTCTTTCGACTTATGGCGTAACTGTTCCATTTTGGAATTATATTGAGCCTTTTTTTGATCCATTTAAAATGGTTTGCTGGCTACATTCCATGAATTTTTGGTTATGTTTGAGAGGGAGAGGGAGAGGGAGAGGGAGAGGGAGAGATTTCTCTACAGATTCTAGTCTTTGCTCTCCAGTAATGACTAGACTAGCAGGCTCAAGTGAATTTGTCTCTCAGATACATAATTAAAAGGGTGAGTTTCACTTGAGCCTGCTGTGAATTTGTCTGGAGACAAATTCACTTGAGCCTGCTGTGAATTTGTCTCAGATACCTATCGTAGATCCTCTTCACTTCTACGACTTGACCTCTAAGCTCTTCATCTACTAAGATGCCAACGCCATTCCTACGCCTCTCGCTCCCAGAGTACCATAACTTGTAACCATCCACATCCCTAGCCTTAGACCCTACCCACTTGGTCTCTTGGACACACGCTATACTGATCCTTCTCTTCCTAAGGATCTTCACAAGTTCTATGGACTTACCCTGAAGGGTCCCTATATTCCAAGACCCAACCCTCAGCCTACCATCCCTATCCATACGCCCTCCTGTACTACCCCCGCGTCCAAACCTCGGCCTCCCTCCCACTCTCGCCCTGTCCTCATCCCCTGCCCCCACAACAACCCCACGCCCCAACCCCCTCGAACATGACCCTATCCAACCATTCCCGTCCACAGCCACTACTACGAGAAAATATACGAAAATATAAAAATATAAACGATGGTAGTAGCAAAGCAGCAGCCAGAAAAACAAGGCTCACACAATTGGGATTTGGGGAGTCTAAGGGGTAGAATGTACACAGACCTTACCCCTACGGTCTATATTTTTATTACTTATTTTTCAAATGCCATGCCAATATTATTCCTATATTGGTCATGGACGACTTGACTGGACCACTTAATGCAGTGAAGAAGTTAGAAAAGTCAAGTGGAAGATACCATAGAGGGACTGATTGCAGTTTATTCATGCAAATATAGTGACGTGAACTTTGTATTTGTCATGTTTTTCCAGTTTGCTAAAGGACGTCCTAGCTTAGAATTAATCGAACATTCTAAAAAAGTTGTTTGATGCAATGCATTGGCATGGAACTCCATGATTACTTGTACTATATTAAGCACAAGTCTTTAAAAGAATTGCTGCTAGATTTTTTAAAAGGAACTGATGTTATTTTACCCCTTAGGGTTTGGGTTGCCTCCTTCTGGAAATCGAAAAGATCTTATTTTAGATAACATGATCTGTTCAGGAAAACCAATTAAGTAATTTCTTACGGAATATATACACTTTTTTCTCCGGGGCAGCTTGTCAGGGAAGAATGCTCAGAGCTGAGACAAGAAGCCAGCGACCTGCAGGAATATTCCACTGCGAAATTAGACCGTGTGACACGCTATCTCGGTGCACTTGCTGATCAAACCCGCCAGCTAGGTAAATGAACTGTACTATATCTATGTATTTACGTGTACACTTTTATTTTTTTGAGGCTTGCCATGAGGCCTAACCCAACTCAAGCAATTATTTATCCTTTCTCAAAGCCCTTAGATTTTCTTAACGATAAAGTTCTATTTACCTCGAGAATGCGTAAAAACATGCAACTATATGTTAAGCTTCTTGTTATGTCTTTTTGTGTTTCACTTTAATTAAAGTAGGTTAATAAAGATTAGATTTGATATAAAATCTTATCATAATGATTTGCTTCGGTATGTTGTCCTTTAAATCCGCAATGACATTTTGAGATATCAAAAGTTGAAGATTTAGTTAAGAGTCGATATTTTCCACAATTAGGAAGTTTATCATTGCTAACTTGGTTAAGAAAGAGGGTTAATCTATGTTATTATGAATTATTATATTTCGACAATGGTTTTTCTTGTATTTTTGTTTTATGCATGTGATTTCCTTGTCATTACTCCTACAAAATTTATGTAATGTGTCATCATTAATAATATGCCACATTGGAAAAGTTCAGTAGTGCTATGCATTCTATTAATTGCATAATCAAGTGTTAAGGGTTTCTGTTTGCATCTTCAGTAAAAATGATGATATATGGATTAAGATGTAGATAGTTCAAATTAAATGTACCTTCTGTTTCATTTTTTTCCATTACCTCTCCGTTTAGATCACTTCTCTAACATGTCCTTTTGGTAGTTGGGAAACCGTGTGTCGAACACATGTAAATGATCATTTTTTTGGCACATTTTGTGTTGATTTTTGTAATAGATGGATTAACCAAAATAAGACACAGATGCGACTTGAAGTTAGTTCACAACTTCTTCATATGTTCAATCAAGTTCCAAAATCTTCAAGGAAAGATTACTGCTAATATTGTACTGCTGTTTCTTTTGAGTCTATGAGTTTTGGTTATGGTGGCTTCTGATTAACTAGCATTGTGATCCTATTTTAAATTTCTGGTTCTCTGTCTGCTTATTCAGATCAAGCTGCACTTGAAACAGAAGCTAGAATCTCACCTCTGATATTGGAGAAGAAGAGGTTATTTAATGACTTATTAACTGCCCAAGGTATTTAGTCATGCTCCTGGCTTTATTATTCGAACTTCCAACCTTGTCTCTTAAATTGGGCATATGCGATTTCTTTTGAGAAGAAGAAATATGTACATATACATTAGCACTTGCACACACACATGTATTTTCAATATACATGATATGTTCAAATCTTGAAATAAACTGTGATTTAGAAAAAATAATCTTTCAGGACTATGACGGTGAATATTTGTTGCCTTCAGATAGGCATCAAGATATATCAGTATGTGTATGTAGTACATAATATATACTACATAATATATGTAGATGAGATTCTTATGTTATTATTTCAGGAAACATAAAGGTTTTTTGTCGTGTGAGACCTCTTTTTGAAGATGAAGGTCCATCCATTGTCGAATACCCTGATGATGTTACAGTTCGTGTCAGTACTGCTGATGATACTGTAGCTAATCCGAAGAAGGATTTTGAGCTAGACAGGGTTTATGGACCTCATGTAGGACAAGGTATTGTGGTTTATGGACCTGATGATACTAGATATTGAATGAGTCTCGAACTTAACATTTTTATTTTCTCTTTGTGCAGTTGAACTTTTCAGTGATGTTCAGCCATTTGTTCAGTCAGCATTTGATGGATACAATGTGGCTATATTTGCTTATGGGCAAGCACACTCAGGAAAAACCCACACAATGGTCTCTCACTCATCTCTTATGTCTGTTCACCTTTTTTGTTCATCTGTTTATTTTGAACGATTTATACATTTCTTCTCTTTATGCGTTCTGGAAAACTGCAAATTCTGATGTTTTAAGCGGGCAAGGTTTAACTGCATAAGGTCTTATGAAACCTTTCCAGTAGAAGGTTAATTTTCAAAGTTTGTATACTTGGTATCGGTATTCAAATTTGAATGTTGATGGTATAATTGAGACACATTGAATACCTTGGGACTTTTCCGAAGTTTTGATCGGCCGAATACCCAACTATTTTAAGCTGTTGGTTTGAAATTAATGTTGGTTCCTCACATTTCCTCTCTTATGCAGGAAGGATCCAGCCACAATCGTGGTTTATATGCTAGGTGTTTTGAGGAGCTCTTTGATCTATCCAACTCTGATGCAACATTGACATCCAAATATAATTTTTCAGTTTCCATTTCTGAACTTCATAATGAACAGGTTTTATATGATGCCATGTTTATCTTTTGGATCTAATTGCCTTCTCACTTTCGGCATTATTTATGCAGATCCTTTAAGGAATTCATACCCGAAATTTTTGATGTTAGGGCTTTTCCAATTATTGCAGATACGAGATCTGCTGATACATTCTGGAACTGATCTGCCGAAGGCTCGAATGGGGTCATTGGATTACTTTGTAGAACTTCTGCAGGAAAAAGTTGAAAATCCAATAGATTTTGGTAGAGTTCTCAAATTGTCTTTGCAGAATCGAGGAAGTGATGGATCAAAGTCTAGAGTTTCTCATCTGTATGGTCTACAACTCTTTCCAGTTGGTATCTGTCTGTTACTGTTGATTCTATGCTTTTTCTCATCTCTGTTTTAGAATGTCACCTTTGCTGATTGCTTTATGGTCTGCCCATGGGTTAATCTGAAGTCCTTTGAGCAAGCTATCCGTGAAAAATTGAGATATTCTGTCATGAAATGTTTGACAGTTATGAAGCAACTGTGTTTTTCTTCATGAAAGCACCATTTTGAACGTGAACGTGTTCAATAGAAGAACACAATTGTTTTCCTTTTCCTTCACAAAATGAAAAAACAATTTGGATCCTAGGGAACATGTTCATATTTAAAAATGGTGAAAAAGAACACACTTTTTTTTTTACAAGGAAAAGAACATACTCAACATGAAAATATTAGTTCGTTCCTGCCACAATATCACTCCAGATTCTGATTTGTCTAAAATTGCTGTTCCTCTGTGTTGAGCTCATTGCTCTACATATATTTTATTTGATCGAGATATTTGGAGTTTCATCAGTAGTATTTGCCTTCATGCTCGTGGCATCACTTTTTATTCTTGAAACTCTGATATTCTAATTTAAAGTTTGGAAAGAAAAGAAAGAAAAACTATCCTGACTAGCATGTAGGCACAACCTTGTCTCTATTATGTCTCTGTATGATTGTTGTGCTTCTTGCAACCGCAAATGCAGTTTCTGTTGGTCAATATGATGCATTTTTCCCCCTTGAATTGTTCTAATTGTTTGGAGAAAAAAATATTGGTGTGTTTACCATTTTTTCTAAGTTCTAATTGTATGTTTCTTTGGTTTTGCTATTCTCAGGATCGTCACAGTACATATACATTATACCAACTTGATCACTGAAGAGACCTCATACAGTAAGCTCTCTCTTGTTGATTTGGCTGGAAGTGACAGCACTATTGAAGAGGATAGTGGGGAGCATGCAACAGAGTTGCTTCATGTCATGAAATCACTTTCTGCGTAAGTGGTTCATGTCAATCTTTTTTTATCATCAGTACTTTATTCTCAACCTGTGCATGTTTCACTCCTTCATATAGGACATAATGCTATAGGGTTTATGATGAATTTGTTGGATCAGAAATGGAATTTGGTGGATCACTTCTCACTTTTGGTCCCATGAAGACCATCTCTTTGTTCTCAGTCTGTTTCTGCTTCTGGATTGAAACTCTGAATGCCTGTTTTTGCTGATGATATTCATGTGATGGTTTTTTAACTAGAAATTAAATATTGCCTTTTTAATGCTTATCTTATGTCTTATTTTTCAATTTTCATACATGCAAGATCATTGAGAGAGTTATAAAGGGCAACGCTTATGGACAACAACAACAACATACCCGTAAAATGCTTATAGACATGGAAGCTTAAAACATAGAGGATAGTTGGTCCCACAATCAAGTGTGTGACAAGTGCTCCGATACAGGGGCTGATTTCATTAGGGCTCTTGAGAACATAGTTGGGCAAGGAAAACCAATTTCTTAAATTAGTTCCTATAATGATGCTTGTGAAATAGTAATTGCATACACCCTCACGAAACAATTAGAAATGATTGAAAAAAAAAAAAATTAGAAATGATCGAAAAAAAAGTGTCATACTGTGTTTTACTGCTCTTTTTCTGTATATATACTCAGCTGTGATATTGACATGCAGATTGGGAGATGTATTGCATTCCTTGACATCAAAAAAAGACATTGTTCCATATGAAAATTCGATGCTCACCAAAGTACTTGCAGACTCACTAGGTAACTAATTGATTATTATACTGGTCAATCTATTCTTCAATCTATTCACCAAAGGAAGATTTTTGAATCTTGTGGTCTTAACTTAGATGTGTGATATGTAACCAAAGTGCCCTTGTTTGATTAAGTACAAGTATTTTCATTCATAAACATGACCAAAAACGCTGTATACAAAGGTTATACCAAAAGATCAAGACTCTACAAAATATGATTCGCTACCAGCTCCATCCAATCCTCTAAACAACAAGGAGCTTTCTGTTTACACCAAAAGAAAATAAGGGAGCGGGGACTACTCCTTAATTGCAAGAAACTCAACTCTGCACCTTCAAAACTCTCCTATTTCTCTCCTCCAAATTACCCACATTAATGCAATCGGAACCACCTTAATTCTTAAACATGTCACGTGGGGTGTTTGAGTTAAAAAGAGTTGCTCAGTATAGAATTTTATCAACCCGGGGTTGGATCTCTCGTTTAGAAGAATGTTAAATGATTGGGAAGTGGAGAGCGTGGCATCTCTACTTGAGAAACTAGGAGGAGCCAGTACTGTCACAACAGAACCAGACATTGTTTTATGGAAATGTAGCAAGGATGGGGGCTTCACAGTAATAGTGCATATAAGAGAGGGCTGCAAGACGTGACTGGAGGAACACAATGCCACTGGAACTATATTTGGAAAGGTTCGACCGTTACCAAAGTGAAATGCTTCCCATGGTTAGTGGTTGAAAAGCGCCCAACACAAAAAAGACTCCAAAGAAAGGAATGCAATTAGTTCCCAGATGCTTTCTTTGCAACATAGTAGAGGAAATAAATAAGCATCTGTTTCTACACTTCACAACTTCGGGAACTTTTCCTCAATATAACTAATACCAGCCGGATCATGCCAGAGCACATATCTGGCCTTCTAAGTCGCTGGATTAGGAGGGGAGGAAGCAAATGAAACAAAGAGGTGGTGGAGGTTAATACAATCATACATATGGTGGACAGTGTGGAGAGAAGAAATTGAAGATGTTTTGAAGATAGATCCAATTCTGTTCATAAAGTAAAATGGAATTGTATTGTATCTTTGCTTATTCGGTGCAAACAACTTTGTATACAGGATATACATCAAATTGTAGATTTAATAGGTTGTTTGTAAGTCTCAGTTTCCAAAAAGAAAAAAAATAGGTTGCTTGTAAGTCTTGTTTCTCTCTTCGTTCTCTTTTTGGAGGTGACCAGCATGCCCAGGGGAATACAACTTTACCAGTTTCAAAAGGGTGGCCCGGTGCACTAAAGCTCCCGCCATGTGCAGGGTCCGGGGATGGACCCGACCACAAGGGTCTTTTGTATGCAGCCTTACCTTTCATTTCTGCCAGAGGATCAGTTTCAAAAAAAAAAAGTTGGGCAACCCCAGCTTATATCTGTTGGCTTATTTTGGTGCAAAGCTGTTTTGCTTTGCTTTGATTTTAAATTTTTTTAATCATTTATAATTATTTTTATTCCTCATAAATTAAGCTCCCACACTTGAAATGTGCCTTTCTACGCTTGAAACTTAAAAGCTACTTTAATTCAGCCAATCCAAACGGGCTCTAAGTTGCAACAACACCTCTTAGATGTTTTGAACTTTTGTGATTTCATCTCTTGTAAAGTCTATTTGCGGGCTTGATAGTTGATACCAAACTGTTCTAATGTTTTTTTCTCTTCTTTTTGCAGGTGGAAGTGCAAAGACGCTTCTGATTGTTAATGTCTCTCCGAATGCTTCAAATTTGTCTGAGACGTTGTCCTCCCTCAATTTTTCTGCTAGAGCTAGAAATGCCACACTAAGCCTTGGGAATCTAGATACAATCAAGAAATGGAGAGATATTGTAAGTCTTGATTTTTGACACCTAACAGGACTATGGCGGATGAGCCAAGTCCTTGTTTATTAATTTGTATTTTCTTATTTGGGGTTTGGGCAATACTTTTTACTTTGATGTAGATGTATATTACTCGGTGACATTGCGAAGTTGAAGTTTGATTCACCCGCCAATTCCAAGTGATCTGTGGGTTGGTGATACACATGGAAATGAAACGGTCTATCTATTAATTATGAATTTTACTCTTTCTATTTTGGTAGGCCAATGATACACGCAAGGAACTCTTTGACAAGGAGAAAGAGATTACTGATCTGAAGCAAGAACTAGTTGGGCTAAAACAGGAACTGAAACAGGTCAGTGATCAAGGAGTTCTACTCATCAATACAGTTCAGAAGGTATCAGATCTAAAGGTTTGTTACTTCGCCTTTCTGTTGTTTCGTTCTCATTATTTCATCAACCTAAACTTCCTGCATATCTTTTTCTCAATAACTTTTTAAACTTCAAGGTGGTACTTGTCAGAGTAATAAAAGAGGACAGATCTTATTTCTGCTACTAAAATTGAACTTTTCACTAGTTGATTGCATGCGTCTCTTAAGAGATTATGTTGCTATATTTTGTCGTGTTAGAGCAGGTTGTTCTTGTTTGAGTAACAAAAGAGAAAAGATCTTATTTCTGCTACTAAAATTAAACTTTTCACTAGTTGGTTGCATGTGTCTCTTAAGAGATTGTGGTGCTATATTTTGTTATGCCAAAGCTGCAAATGTGTACTTTAAGAGAGTATATATGATTAGATGTTCTTTAGATCATTGAAGAATATATGCTTACATGGGGGCTTTTGGGACTTACCTTTTAGTCTGTCCTATGCTGTTCCCAGCAATATTACAGTGCATGTTTTTGTTTATGTTACTCTGTCCCTCTCGTACATTTTCCTGAAATTTTGATCATCTTCCTTTGTCAAGATCAAGACAAAAACCAAAGATTAATCTAAATGACCGACATGGTGAAGTCTGTTACTTGGTGCAGAAGAATTTCTTTTACATCAACAACAACAACAACAACAACAAACCCAGTAGATTCCCACATCGTGGGAGAAGAATTTCTTTTACATGCTTTGGAATAAGTTTTTTCGTTTATCCCATTCATGTGATGTCGAATTGAAGTGATCATTCTGATAATTACTTGGTCCTTGTTATTTATTGTATGTTTGGACCACTCAGTAGTTTAAACCTTGTAACTTGTTCTGCTGATGTTACTACTATTACATTTTTCTACTCGTAGTCTTCAGGTCTCAATCTTAAATCATTGAGATCTTAAGATTCTTAATCATTAAATTCTTTTATTTTATTTTTATGTTACAACCGCTTAATATGTTTGAAGAGATCTGAATAATTAGACCTATAACAAAGTCTTGATATAATTAAGATGTCTTTTCAAAGGATTCTACAAAGATGATCAATTCCATCCCTTCACCGCTACCGCCATCGCCTACCATTATCTACTACCGTCACAGACATTCACCATTTTCAACTACAACCACCATCCTCAGCCACAACCACCAACTACCAATCACTACAATCTTTCGTCACGACTACTAGCCACCATTTATAATCATCACCACCAACCTAAGTTACGACAATGACCGCCAATCACTATCGATGATCACCACCTTTACTCATCATTATATATTGTCAACCACGTCATCATTCACCACCACAAACTATCAACCATCACCACAAACTACCACCATCGACAACTAGTGTTAGTCACTATCAACCACTAGCTACTACCCACAACACCACCACTACTGTTGGTCACCTTCAACCACTAGCTACTACCCACAACACCACCATTAGTCAACACTATCCAAATCGGTACCAACAACCACTATCAACTTTCCCTCCCTTCTAATTTTTTTAAAATATTTTGTTGATAGTCTTAGATTATTCAATATTTTATTGAATATTATATTTATCAAGTTTTACATAAAAATAATATTTATATATTCAGACGTTGGAGAAGCAAACAACCTTAATTATTTAGTACTTAGATCTTAATATAACATCTTAAATTCAGATTCAGACATCTAAATCTTAATGCATATCGTAATATTCAGATGTTTCGGACGTTTATGTAAACAAATGAGGCCTCAGAGTATGCCATTTTTCTTTCTTCTGTTTAAATTGATAAAACCCAAAACTTATTCTAGTCAGGAATCATGTTACTGAGAAACTCCAGTATTTCCTTATGATGTAGGCTGAGAATATCGTGCTCACGGATAAACTCAAGATAGAGAAGGATCAAAATACTCAAACTAGAAATCAAGTTGCTCAGCTTTTACAGTTGGAGCAAGAGCAGAAATTACAGATACAACAACGTGATTCAACTATTCAGATGTTGCAGGTTAGTTGCTTGTTATACAATTGCCTTTTGCTCTCTTATCCGTACATCTTGTATAACCTAATCAAGTTAGTCTACCATTTTAAGATGTTATTTTGCTCCGTTATTCCACTCATTGTTGTATACTGCTGGTTAATTTCAAATTGTTGCTAATACGTTTCTCAGCCTTTTGGCTAACATCAGGTACTAAACTGTTCTTATTAGTTTAATATTTGATCAAGTACTGATTATCAGTTTAATATTTGACATGTGCGGCATCACCTCACATGATATTGACAATTTTTTTGGGTGGACCCATCAAGGTTGCTTGTTACCTGGACCTTCACACGTCAGCCCAAGTCATTGCCCTATAGCCCAGGCCTGGTACACCTACGGTGACCTACCAAAACAAAAAACTTTCAAATTGATATTACGTCAGCCAACAAGGGGTTTATGATCTTAAAACTATCATACATTTTTCCCTTGAGGCTGGGGGATTATGATCTTACAAGCTTAATTAATAAGATTGCTAGGTTATATGATCTATGTCGACAACAATGAGAAAAATAAGAAAGAACTTCTCAAACATTTTAGCTGTTCAAATTGGCTCAGTTCAAGATGCTTGATGCTTTCATGTTAAGCAGGTTATCACTTATGTGCGAGCTCATCCCTGCATGCTAGAGAAGATATTTTTGGTAACTCAAACTTGAACGAGGATATCATTGCCTCAAGGCTCGGGTGTTTTCAATTTTGTGATGGATGCCTATTCAATCAAACATTTGTTTTAGTTTCTGCAAGCTTGGTTGCATCATGATATTTCTTGCATTATCTGCCTTCTATTCATTTACGTAGTTTTATGACTTAAAACTATATTTCACCTTATATTTTGTGGAAGAAGAAATACATTTTCCCTTAGCACATGATTCTGCTTGATGTTTCTGATCACATTTTATTGTAGGCCAAACTGCAAGCTCTTGAATCACAGTTAAGTGAGACAGTACGTGCCAGTGAGGCTAGGTTAAAAGATGGGTCAGAGTTAGGATCTGCAGACCAAACAGGTTTGAAGGCAACAAAGGATGACGTTGACTCAGCAGCTGTTACCAAGAAGCTAGAAGAGGAACTTCTAAAACGTGACGCACTGATTGAGGTGGCTTATTCATGCCAACTATGTATATGCAGTACCTGCTTTTGTATTCTTATGTTAAATTTTGTTAAAGAGGAATTGACAATGAGGATGATTAGGATTTATTTGTTTTTGTATTCTTTAGTTAAATTTTTATAAAGAGGAATGACAATGAGGATGATTAGGATTTATCTATTTGTTCAATTAGTGTCTTCCGAAAATGGAAATCTGACTCTTTGAGATTTTTCCTGGTTAGATATATCTTGCTATTCATTTGAATCATGAATGTGTTTTTGTCTTTTTGACAGAAATTGCATGAAGAAAATGAAAAGTTATTTGATCGTTTGACAGAGAAAGCCTCCGTAGCTGGATCAACACAGGTAATAATGGTTTCCCAAGTACATTCTCGGATGTTTAGGGTTTTCATTCTTTAATTCATTTGTTCCTAACTGGTGAAGTGTGTGACAATCTCATTTGAAATTTAAAAACATATGCTGTTAGAGATAGCAAAGTTATATTTTCATAATTATATGTTTAACTCTTACACTGCTATCTTCTCTTGATATGATAGGTTCAACGGACTTTAGGGTACATTATATTTATTTGAATAATTTGTGAATTAGGCAGAAAACTTGAGCTTGAGATTGTGGGAAATATAAGAGAAGCATATTATTGTATTGTTGTATCTACATGATTGCACGGAGACCCTATTTATAGACACCACCACATTTCAATTCTTTTCCAAATAGGACATTACATTATAATCCTTTTTCAAGTAGGATTCTACATACTATTTCTATTCCTACTCAAATTCTAACACTCCTCAAGCTGGTGCATACAAGGCATATGCACCAAGCTTACTATGGATGTAATTAATACGAGGATCAGTGAGGGACTTGGTGAAGATTACTGCAAGAAAACTAGTAAGTATTGCTTTGGACGTCGGGGAGACCTCTGTTGAAAAGGAATAAATTGATAAAGTGGTAGGAGAAGTATTAAACGTCTCTAGGAAATTGCCAGAAACGGGTATAAAATATATGGGTCATTTTAAAATCAAGAGATGAGTAGATCTTGAACAAGGAAGTCATTGAAAAGCTGGCTTGGAACATGCTCATGCGCCGTATTATTAGATTTGACAGCTGAAAAGTGGCCACAATCCGGGGAAAAATTATATGGATGGGAAAATTATATGGATAGGGTCGGAATGACGACATGACTCTACTGAAAAAGAGAAATTATATGGGTAGGGTCGGAATGACAACACAACCAACCTACTGAAAAAAAGAGATATTATATGTGTAGGGTCGAAATGATGGCATGACCCTACGCAAATCAGAACTGAGTCTTCCAAAAGACGCACGGAACTACGTAAATCAAATCTGAGGAGTCACTGGAAAAACGCACGGTGCTATGCAACCCAAATATTAGAAAGTAGTTCGGAAAGATGCACGGTACTACACAAATCAAATATGAGAAGTAGTCCGGAGAGATGCACGGTGCTATGCAAATCAAATATGAGAAAGTAGTCACCAGAAAGATGCACGGTGCTGTGCAAATCAGATATGAGAATAGTCAGATACACAGTTTTCCAACTTTTGCTTACATAATCATTGGCCAGACGGGCGGCGCTTATATGGGTAATAGCTGCCCGCGGACAGCGGAGTCTCTTTAATACTCTATCAAGATCGTAGAGGCTCTGATATCATGTGAGAAATATAAGAGAAGAATATTATTGAATTGTTGTGTCTACATGATTACACAGAGACCCTATTTATAGACACTGCATTCCAATCCTTTTCCAAATAGTACACTACATTATAATTCTTTTCCCGGTAGGATTCTATATGATTCTATATGCTATTCCTATTCCTACTCAAATTCTAACTGAGATTTAAAATTCTCCATAGAAAACAAAAGTGGCTAAGAGATGAAACTTTGTCATGAGAAAGAAAAAGGGTACTAATTGAAAGATTTACCTTACTGGATAATGTTACTGAGAAACAGAGTGATATTGATTTATGGGAAAGAACAGACTGAAGATATCCTGCATTATGATGTTTATCTTGTCAGGGAAAATGGAACTCTTTTAGATTCCTATCAAATATCTTTAGACACATTCTAATCATGATTTGAGATTGTTGGCAAGAATTACTGAGTCAATACTTGTTCCTTGAAATGACTCTGTCTGGTGTTCGTTAAACATCCTTTGATTTGAACAACAAGATTCTGCTATTTGTCACTTGTAATTATCATGTGAGTGCATTTTGCTTTTGTTATATTTCTGATCATCTATGCTAGACTGATAGATTGTGGCTCGAGAATTTTGCTCTTGCTGAGTGTGCTTTAGTTTCATCTTGAAGCTGTTAGCAATAAATCTCGTTGGTGCTCTTTTTGCACAGGTGTCTAGTCCGTTACCAAAGGCTCCAACTTCTCAGAATAGAGAAACTGGAAGGTGTATACTGTTAATAGATTATGCATTTTCTGGTTTTCCATTATCTTTTCTGTACTGTCATGGTTACTAACTGCATCTTGTGTTGTGGGTGATAGAAATGATATCAATGTCAAAGGACATGCTACAGATGTGCTAGCACTACCCTCATCAACTGATAAGCCAGATGGCACTGTTGCTTTGGTTAAATCTGGTGGGGAAAAGGTCAAGACTACCCCAGCTGGCGAATATCTTACTTCTGCATTGAACGAATTTGATCCTGATCAATATGATAGCCTTGCTGCGATCTCCGATGGAGCAAACAAGCTTTTGATGCTGGTACGATCTGTTCCCTTTTACTCTCTGGAGTATGCATTAGGTCTTCTAGTCTGTCCAGAATAAGCTCTATTCGGCGCCTTATTGAAATATCAAACTTTTTAGCAACTATTTGGAAATCAAGATGGACATGTTTAAGTATGTGCATTGGTGTCAAAACAAGAAGTAATATCTGTATCAAACTGGACATAGTTAATTATACGTTTTTGTGGTCACTTAATCTTCTCTGGCTGATGGTGTGATTACATTAGCTTCAATTTAGTCTACAAATAACTGAGCACATCAGCTTCAATTTAATCTACAAATAACTGACCACTTTCTTTGAACCAATGGATGTACCTTATCCTTCTGTAACTACAACGTTTTGGTCATATATATCAGGTTTTAGCAGCAGTCATCAAAGCAGGTGCCTCTCGGGAGCATGAAATACTTGCTGAGATTCGAGATGCTGTCTTTGCTTTCATTCGTAAAATGGAGCCGAAGAAAGTGATGGATACCATGCTTGTTTCCCGTGTTAGGATTTTGTACATTAGATCTTTGCTTGCTAGGTCGCCGGAGTTGCAATCTATAAAGGTAACTGATTCTCGACAGTTCGTCCAGATTTTTAATTACAGTGGGTTTTTGTACTGCCTTTATTTGACTGTCGAAATCAACTGCTGGTTGAACATGTAGGTTTCTCCTGTTGAGCGCTTCCTGGAGAAAGCTATTAGTGACCGAAGCAGAAGCTCCAGCCGTGGTAGTAGCCCTGGAAGATCACCTATTCATTATGAATCAAGTAGGAATGCACTGGTTGATGAACATATTCAAGGGTTTAAAGTAAATTTAAAGCCAGAAAAGAAATCGAAATTATCATCTGTCGTTCTGAAGATCCGTGGTATTGATCAGGTGACTTATATGCATTACAAGCAACGTGCCTGCCCCTTTTCCCTCTCTTTATCTTTTTTTTTGGTAATGTTAGGTTATCTGTTAGCTTGCTATTTGGTCTTTTGAAGGAAAGTAATATGTTTTTTTGAAGACGGCAACAAATTTCAGTATAATAATTAAGTAGTCCAAACAATTGACCAAAAGTTAGTCTCGTGACAGTTACAATGACCCAGTGCGATCAATTATCGACTCTCCATCTTGTACAAAGGCTTCTTTACCCCAAACGTAAAACAAAAATATTCACTTCATCTTGGTCTTTCTTTCTGAGTTACCTAAATCTTCAAGGAATCTTGAATTCATTTCCCTCCAAATTGTCTGCCAAATACATATTGAGACAATGCGCCAACACATCTTCTGTCCCATACCTCAGTACATGTGTCATTCCAACATGTCATCATTACATCAGTTCTCCTGGGCATTTTCCAGCTCAGGTGCGTTGTTGATATATAGTCTTTTCAAGGAGGAACTGCTTACTACTATGCTATATTTTGATTAGCTGCACATTCAAAGGTGTGGCCCATTGGTCAATAAAGTGGGTGCAAACCTTGTAGTCAGGGACTCAGTTTTCGAATCCCACCAGAAAACACTAGTTTCTTTCATCTGCCTAAGCCTTGACAGAGTTCAAGGTACCTGTGTTGGTGTAGGTGGCAGGTACCATTTGACATGATTTGCTCAGACAATCATTATAAAAGAAATTGATTGTGCTGCTTGTGTTATTTATTTATTTGTTATTTATTATTTTTCCCTCCCTTGTCTCTAATTTTTTATTTGTGCATGTTATATCTATTTAACATTCAATTGGTAGTGGCTTATGTGACTTGGAATTTAATCATACAGGACATACAGAGGCAGCAGGTAACTGGTGGAAAGCTTAGGGAGATAACCGAGGATGCTAAAAGTTTTGCGGTTGGAAACAGAGCTCTTGCTGCTCTTTTTGTACATACTCCGGCTGGCGAGCTTCAACGCCAAATCAGGAATTGGCTTGCTGAGAACTTCGACTTTCTTTCTGTCACTGATGAAACAGTTGGTGGAGCAACGGGTCAGCTCGAGCTTCTGTCCACTGCAATAATGGATGGATGGATGGCTGGACTAGGTGCTGCAATGCCCCCTAGCACTGATGCACTTGGTCAGCTCTTATCTGAATATGCAAAGAGAGTTTATAATTCTCAACTCCAGCACTTGAAGGTACTTCCAAGTTCCACGTGATCTTTGCATTTTACTCCCTCCACACATACCATTCAACAACGTACCCATAGTAAAACTGCAAGGTTTGCTCATTCATGGGTGTCTTGTCAGCTTATCCTCACTTACAACATCGCTTTGGCGTGGCAGATGAAAACTTTTAACTCAGGGCAACTCCTTTCGAAGCTATATTTTAACATTTTAGCATGTAGTGAATTGAGATGCATGTGTAAAGTCGCATCTTAAATTTCCAACAAGAAACTTTGCAGTTTTTGTCAAGCGCAATCTTAATAACGGATTAGATTGTTTTAGTTGCTTACAGTTTGTCCTAGTGTTAGATTGGATCCAATTAGGGTCTTTCTTTTGTCTTGTTTCCTACGTATGCAGTTCTAATTCAATTCTTAATCAGGACATTGCAGAAACACTGTCAACTGAAGTGGCAGAAGACTCTGGCCATGTGGCAAAGCTGCGGACAGCTTTAGAAGCTGTTGATGCCAAAAGAAGAAAGGTGCATTAGTAAATCGAACTGACTACTTTTGATAATGTATGTAATCTCCAAGTAATACTAAATAGTTGCCCCTAGCTATCGATGGACCAACATAGCCAAATATTATCTACTTTGGATCTCTTTTTATGAAGAAAGCCGTATTGCATGGCTTTTTCTTTCTGTTGTTGAGCTAATTAATATATTAACTGAACCATAATTGCTTGAGAAACTGTAAGCAAGTACTTCAATTAAGTCTATATCCTGAACCGCTGACTGATTCCAGGAGGTGCTAAGAATTTGGGTTAAGGATGATTATCCACAATAACCTTACGCTTAGGTTACTGAATTTCGCACAGCCTGTCCTGTAAATTCATTATTCTTGCATATATCATTTTATTTGTATTAGATGGTTGGAAGGCAAGTATGACTCAGTTACTCTCATAATCAGATTTTGCAACAAACGAGAAGTGATATGGCAATTTTGACATTAGATGATGGAAGTTCACCAGTACGAAATCCTTCTACTGCAGCTGAAGATGCCCGACTTGCATCCTTGGTTTCCCTTGATGGCATTTTGAAGATAGTTAAGGTGTTTTATTAATTTGCCAGTCACTTTCCTCTGGATTGTTGTTTTGTTGACTGTGCTAGTAGATCAAACAGGAAGACCGGTCTGATTAATAAATTTTAACAGGACGTAATGAGGCAATCCTCTGTGAACACCCTCGGTAAGAGTAGGAAGAAAGCTATGCTAGCTTCTCTAGATGAACTTGCAGAACGAATGCCGTCCTTGCTTGACATTGATCATCCGTGTGCTCAGAGGCACATTGAAGAAGCACGGCATGCTGTTGAGGTACGTAGTTACTTTTATTGCTCGTGGTTGTTCAATAACTGGTGTTTCTGTTTCTCATCCCTAAAGATACGAGTCCAAATGTTGGGTATTATACAGTGGTTTAGCATCAATTCATGAGTATTGTAGATGTGTAGTTCCTCAATTAACCGAGGAATGCATGTTTGCCGATATTTACCTGCTTGAGGTTGTGTGTAGATGTAATAACATTCTATTTATTGAGAAAAATTTGTGTCTAGCTTTGAATATTTGAGTGGATGCTGTTACCAACTGCAACTGAGCTAGTGAGCTATCATGATAGAGAAAGCGGTAACAAAGCACAAGTGATAATACCAAGATAAATTGCTGAGATGATATGGGTGCTATAATTTCAGATTACAGAAATTTAGTCCAACGTTATTTGTAGATATTAAATAATAGTTCCAGTTCGATTCATATATGAAAGGGTCATTCAGCTAGGATACTTTTTCTCCTTTCAACTAATGTGTTTTATCTTGCTAACAATTTCACACAGTTGGTTCCTGAAGATGACCGGCTTCATGAAACCCTACATGCTTCTCGGCATCCTGCGGATGTGGGATTAGGGGGTGAAACTGACGTGGCACAGTGGAATGTTCTTCAGTTCAACACAGGTTCTACAAACCCATTTATCGTCAAATGTGGAGCTAACTCAAAATCTGAACTGGTCGTTAAAGCTGATGCTCGAGTTGAAGAGCCTAAAGGGGGTGAGATTGTTCGAGTTGTTCCCACACCAAATGTTCTTGAAAATTTGAGCTTGGATGAGATGAAACAATTATTCACACGGCTACCGGAGGCTCTAAGCGTGCTTGCTCTTGCAAAGACAGCCGAAGGAACCAGAGCCCGGTATTCCAGACTCTACAGGACTCTTGCCATGAAGGTTCCAGCATTGAGAGATCTCGTCAATGAACTTGAGAAGGGTGGAGTGCTGAAGGATGTCAGGTCATGATAGGTCTTATTTCTTCGACGTAGGGTCTTCCTGCATATATTTCACCTTTTAATGTTGGGTTGTATCTCATGTGCAACAACGCATGCGCCTGAATATTTCAGTTGTGTTACCTTCGTGGCCTGTAATTTTTGTAAAATATATTGTAATGTTGCTCCAATTTTGAATTTTGGGTTTTCATGTTGTGTACAATATTATCATGTGTATTTGGCTTACTGCACGGGTGAAACAGCTATAAATGAACAACACTTCCCCTCAAGATATTTATTCGCCCAACTGGCGTTTTCGTCTTTTTTTATTTTTCAAAATATAATTATTGTGTTTTTCTACCTGAAACTTCTCTACCTTTTGAGGTAGTGATATGGACTATGTTGTTGGAAATTAGTTAGTGTTTTGACAGTTGATATTCATTTTCCTAAACCCAGTGTTAGTGTCTACAAACTTCATATAAGCTTTCATCTCGACTGTTGCAATAAGATTTTTTTTTTTTTAAATAGTAGAGTATTTACTTGGCGCTTACTTTACCATTGAAGTAATATACTATTCAACAACAATAGCGTATCCCAAATGATGTTTGGGGTGGAAGGATAGTTTGTATGCAAATTGTACCCCTGCTTGTGAGTCACAGGCGTTGTTTGTAATAAACCCTCGACTGAAGGTTGATGTAGCTAGATTATCCGAGGGAGATTTATCCCCAGGAAATCGAGTAGTTGAGACCAAAGTCTTGATAAGAGGAGATATTTGTATCACATAAAATTTAGCTTCAAGGAGTGTGACCCATTGGTCCTAAGCAATGTCTTGACGAAGTGACCCACGAGTACAATACGTACCAATACACTATTTAATGGGATCAATCAGATCTCATCAAATGAATGAATCTAACAGCATTAACCAACTGCCAAAATTGATGCCAACTTCTGAAAGTGTAACTACGCCTATGCTATGAACATATTCAAGAGTTTCAACAACAACAAACCTAGTGTATTCCACACAGTAGGATCTAGGGAGGGTAAGATATATGCAGTCCATACCACTATACCTCCGAAGAAGTAGAAAAGCTGTTTTCGATAGACCCCCGGCTCACGACAAGGATATTCAAGAGTTTAAAAGTAAATTTAAAAGCCAGAAAATAAATCGAATCTAGTGTTTGTTCATAAAATAGTATGGTGAAGTGAAGCAAAAGCATTCCAATACTTGTCAAAATCATGAACTCTCACAAGCCTTTTCTACTTTTGTATTCCTCTATTTAAGAAAAATAAACCATGAAGAGTCTTATAATCTCTTAAATTTTAGCCTAAAAACAGGATACGATGGAATATTCAAATTATAATAATGAAATCACAAGGGGTAGACATTTAAATAACTATGGTTCCTGTCCTCCCGCGACATGCCCTTTTGGCAGCAGGCCAAAGCAAAATTCGCAGCTTGGCAAACCAATAATAGGCTGTATATGGAGAAAACAAACCAAAATAAAGTTAGTTAATCAAGTACAAGTTGCATTATCCACAGAAAGCAAATGCAAATGATTACTATTTCATGCTTCCTTTGGCTCTGTATCACAAGATCCTAACACAGAATTCAACTTTGTATTTTATGCAAGCAGAAACAAAATCCAAACACACTCATAATATAGAAAATAAGAGAAGGAAGAAAGAAATCATCAACTTCATGAAGTGTTTGATTACCTCTTCTTTAGGCCGGAAACAATGGACCTTACTATCATCATTGAAGCTAGTAAAAGCAGCATGGATTTGAGATTAGATACTATGACGGTCATCCAATACGTCTCGTACAATTCACTTTTTCAATCTTCACCTGCAAGGAGAGTCACAATTACTTGAGAAGGATATATAATTGGGGGGTAATCACAAAAAGAAAATTAAGGAGCACACATACATTGCTCTCTTTCTCGTTATATTCCTGGATAGCAAGGTTTGCAAGTTCCATCATAATTTCAGCCTCCCTATTGCCTCTGATTCGGCTAAATGGAAATACTGACCCTTCGAAGTAGTCATCAATATCAAAAACTGTAAAAGAAGGCAGCACATATTTCATTAGAATGAGTGACGTAATGACATGAAATTATTAGTATAAGTAATTGGTTAGCAGTATGAACAACTTTACATGCGTTTGAGAAATTTGGCCAATTTCTGGGGGATTCATCTTTCATCTGTTGCAAAGTTTGAGCTCACAGGAGTGCTAGATCCTGTTGTTTGGGTTTACGCGCAACTGTTCCCAGACATCTGAAGGAAATTTCCCATCTTTCATGTCGTAATATGCAAGATCCCATCCTGGTCCAAAAGGGGCAATATCGATAGAATTTCTTTTTTCCTCTTCCTCTTTTCTTCCACAAACAGTTTTTTATTTCCCACAAATGATGTCTTTTTTCCCACTCTGCATCTCCCTCAACAAGTGTTTTCCACCTCTTCTCCTCGGGTGACCCCTCCTCCGCTATTGGTACTAAACCGTTTTGTATTTCCCTCGTGCCATAGTCGTTATAAAACTAACTCATTAATGTCATTGCTTTTAATAGCCGGTTTTTAGAAAATAGCTTTGCCACATGGCGGCTTATTAGAGGTCAACGTTATTTTTTAAAAATTCTTATTTTTTTAATTTTTTTTTGATGAATTATAAAGAATCGAGCCAACTTTTTGATCCATTAAAGATTAGTTTGATCTATGCTTTTAAAATTTGAGATTATTTGTATATTTTCCCATATCAATATTTTTTTTTCCTTTTCTGGCTTTCACGTGTGACTCTGTTCACAGTACGAATTAATAATATGATCATCTCCATTTGAACTAAGTTTTTACTTGATTAATTACTGTTAATGAGTTAATTTTGAGATTATTTGTGTATCACCTCATGTCATTCGAGTATTTATAGTTACCAAACTCATCGACTTTCTTTTTTTCGTTGTATTCGGCTTAAAATTGTGGTCAAATATAGTAAATTGATCCATAGACAAGCAAAGACAATAAGACAATACGTCTCATGCTGTTACTCTATCATCCTCATACCCATCCTGCAAAAATTTCAATACAGTGGCGTTGATATCAATTATTGTGCTAATTAATTACCATAAAATACTTTTAATATTGTATGATATCATTCGCTTTGAACCAAATTGACATTTTTTTTTCAAGAAACCTTAAATATCCGGCATTTTATAAATAATTTCATTTCTTTTTTACTTTTCACGTGGGACATTCTTCTCTCAAACACTCATTATACCTCTTCCTTTCATCTTTTTTAATATGTCATTTAATGTTTTGACACAATCATATATTAAGATAATTATTTGACAATCAACATTAATCATTGGAGGTAGAATATTTGTCTAAATTACAATTATGTTTTTCTTAAATTATAATTTGATTTAATGATATAGTTACATAAAGATTGGTGAGACGTCATAATTTTATATCCTTATATAATTAATTTTAAGTGGTCCAATCCTAATTAGAAATTGAATAAACACAATATATAAGCCATGCATGCAAGTTACAACTCACAAGTATTATGTATGCATAGCCTTTATCATTTCATTATATACTTAATTCAATGTATTGATTAATTCCAAAATTTTATTGTTCTTTTCTCTTTAATGAAATAAAATATCTAAGAAGAAAGAATAAAATGAAGATGACATGTAATTTGTATAATATAGTGTGAGGCCAGTTGGCATACATAAAAACAAAAAGTAAATCCAATATATTTTTGATAAGCTAGATAATATGGGAGTATAAAATAAATTAATGTATATTTATATATTTATATATATATATATATATATATATATATGCATTGATTTCTTCATATATATATATATATTTTTATGTTATTTTAAAAATTTTTAATGAAAATTTTGACTCTACTATTAATTAATCTAAGCGTCATACATTAAACTAATTTTTAATGCATCAAAAAAAATTAAAAAAATGACATGGGACCTCTAATATGCTGTCACGTGACAAAGTTGTTTTCTAAAAACCGGCTGTTAAAAGTAATGACATGGATGAGCCAGTTTTGTAACGGTAATGATATGAATGAGCCCAACTTTTAACGGATAGTGTAAATAAGAGATAGTTCAGTTAGCCTATTTATAATACTAGAAACCAAATTAAAGTAAAATTACAAAACCCATTCTAAAACGAATTAGGAGAAACAAATCCTAAATAAATTTGGTTTCATAAGTGTAACTTTGAATTATCATCATTTATAAACGAAGCTTGCACACAGGAGTACTCATATGAGGAGAAGATACTAAAAGCACGTATTGATGGAGATGGATGGATGTATCAACTGGGAGGAAAAGAAAAATGGATCATGAGAAATACAAAATGGTTGTGGGAAAGAGAGAATCATCTGATGAGTTGAAGCAACAATATCGCAAAAAACCGCAACTATCTAGTATTCGTGTGATGTCAAGGGAGGAGAAGCTACAAAAACTGAGAAGCTTTTAGCACAAGGAAGATGCATTGATGGTTCCTGTATAACCCCCTATTGCAACTGTAACGCTTCCACGTCCAGTCGAAAAACATTGTTACTACTTTTTTGGTGGAATGAAGTGTAGTATGATTTGACAGTGAAGTTTCCCAAGATAGTAAGCCTCCAAGTGACCTGATCATACTGCAGATGAGGTTAATGATATGTTGAGGTGAGTCGAAAGAGAGGTGAATGAATTCTCAGGTATTATGATGGTGGTAGTGGCGAGGGGCGGAGCTACCCTTCCGAACCCCCTTTGTTGGGAAATTATACTATTTATATATATGGTTAAAATTATGTTCTATGCATATAAAGTAGAGCTGAACCCTTAGTGTAAATCCTGGCTTCGCCTAGTAGTACATGAGGATACACCTCTCAATAACAATAATGTTATTACGCACTGTAGTGGCAGGCCTTGGCTTATCCATATTCTGGAAGTTGATATGCTCTTTTATAGCCGGTCTCCAAACCAATATCTTTTTGAAAAAAAAGGTTCATTGCCCAAAACCATGTTTTGCCAATGCGGGAATGGTTTTGCATACAAAAGATAAGAAAAAGAGAGATGATATGTCTCAGTCCATGCACAAACATGGATTGGGGGCTCAGTTGATCGAGCAATGGTCGGACACACATAGCCCGTGGTGCAAAGAGAAGTCGGTGATATCATCTAGTTCAGAACTAAAGAAAAGAAATGTTATACGGATTCATTTTTGAAGTCTCTATGTATGTGCTTATTATGCCTTGACTTTTACTCTCATGGTTATTTTTTTAATAAAGCGTGTCTTTATCATTTTTCCGTTCTAAACCATTACATTTCATGTCTTGACCATCCCTGGGCACTATAGCGTAGACACATTCTCGTGGTTTTGTGTACCGTTAGGATCGTCAGGATAAATTCAGATTTGTTGAGCCCTCCATTCTTCGGAAGGCAACTTTTCATATAGACTTTCTAGTTATTTCTTTTTATGGTATTATTGGAACCTTGTCCCGATTTAGATAGTTTTTTTTTTTTTCATGTTTAGAGGCTTTGTAGACTGATGTTGATGTTGGATAGATGCTTCAATACTCTCGTATTGTTTTCTTTGAGATTATTGAGATGGTTTATTAACGTTAGAATACAGATTACTTATGGTGAAGTAATAAATTTGCATATGAACACACCTTGCATTCACTGATTATGTGTAATTTATGGGAAACAAGTACTTTTATCATTATACAACCGATCTAACATAGGATTGGCATTGCATGGGCAGGGGGATATGTTGCTCCGACTCTTCAAAAGTGACAATAGGTAGGTGTCAAATTCTCCAAAAGTAATATATATTTTTGGAGAATCACCCACAGGTGCAACATTGAAAGTGAAGAGTAAGATAAAACTGTCCTAAAAATTCTTTTTCCAATGAAGTAGTTGTTCTCAAAACTGTCAGTTAAGCATATGCAAAACAAACTTGATAGTCAGATACAGGAAGTTTATCATCCCCTTCCAATGAAGTGAGGCTATTGAATAGGGAACAAAAACCAAACCAAATCTAATTTGTTCTGAGCTTAGCTTGTGATAATTTAAAATTTGGAGTCTATCTGCAACTCTAAGCAGCACCACGAGCACTGGCGCCCTTCCCTTTCTTCTTCTGAAGTTTCTTCATGTAAAATTCGAGTTCCTTACCCTCCAAGATGTAACTGTCAAAGTTAACGAAAGAAAATGTGTAACAAAATGAAAATCACAAGCAACTAGGAACCGGTGTAATTATTACTACTACAATATTAGCCCAATGAGATTGATGATTATTTCTGTGTTTAGACGAATATAACATTATTATTCATTTGGGATCAACAATTTCACCAAAATATGATTCTAATGAGAAGAGAATTCATACTCATCAGCACGACCACACTGGCCAGGTCGCGATGAGATTGCAGCCAATAAACGCCCACTAGCATCTTGCGATCCTGTTGCCTCTTTTCCAGCTTTCATTGGACATGGTAACTCTTCTTCTCCTCTGGTACAGCCTCAGCCTCCTGTTTGGATCAATCAAATAGAAATCATCAAAACAGAGAAAGATTTCCATTGAATCGTGTCCTAGCTAAAGCTGGAACATTTATTTAAATGACGGTTTCCACTTCTTTTTGAGTTACAAGGACCAACAGCACAGACAGTAAGAGAAAAAACAGCAAAGAAAATTAACCTCTTAAGATTAATATTATCGTCAAGACAGATTAATATATTTTTTTTTTACATGTGTTTTCTTCCTCCAAATTTGACTGAATGCTCATAATGAATGCTAAGATGTTCTCTCGAGCCTTAATTGGTTCCGGATGCATGTTACCTCCAGGGACTAGTCTTGAGTCGTCGAAGCATTTTGGTTAAATAAAGCAGTAAAGTTGCCCCAATTTCAAGTCGTTTATGATTGTATCTTGTGTAACTCTCCATATGTAGCTATACAAGATTTTCTTGAAGCATCAGATTAGTGTGTGTTGGCCGGTTAATTGCATATATTCATTCCAAAGCTCAGTGTTAATATGTCTAAAAACCTCATATAATCTGATAGCATCTTGTTAGATAGATGTATCATATAAATGAGGTTCAGTGGATATGCTTATAAACATTTTTTTTTTTTTTTTTAATTTTACCCAAACACTTCATTAGTTATTGCAATTCAAAATGAGATAAACACGAAATTAAATGTATCATATACGTATCTCTCTCATCATAAGGGGTCACTCTTGATATACAATGAGACACTTATACGATACATCTAGCGAGGCAATTTAAGGGTTCATTCTTGATATTTGCCTAAATAGACCCATGCAATAACTTGATACTAGTCTCCCAAAAACAAATCCGTTTGGGCTTGGCCCAAAGAGGACAATATCATACTAGTGCGGAGTTCGGGTGAAGTTACATGCGGTCCCAACAAGTGGTATCAGAGTCCAGGTTCGGGTGTGTCGGAGTGGTGCACTGCGGTTGGTGAGAAGTTCCCGGTGTAAAGACAAGACTGGAGATCTGAGGGTTTGGCCCAAAGCGGACAATATCATACTAGTCTCCCAAAAACAAATCCATTTGGGCTTGGCCCAAAGCGGACAATATCGTACTAATGCGGAGTTTGAGTGAAGTTACACGCAGTCCCAACAAGTGGTATCAGAACCCAGGTTCGGGTGTGTCGGAGTGGTGGACTGCGGTTGGTGAGAAGTTCCCGGTGTAACGACAAGACTGGAGATCTGCAGGTGGTGCCAATATCATACTAGTCTCCCAAAAACAAATCTGTGAGTGCTTAGCCCTATGCGGACAATATCATACTAGTGCGGAGTTTGGGTGAAGTTACATGCGGTCCCAACAAGTGATATCAGAGCCCAGATTTGGGTGTGTCGGAGTGGTGCACTGCGGTTGGTGAGAAGTTCCCGATGTAACGACAAGACTAGAGATCTGAGGGTTTGGCCCAAAGCGGACAATATCATACTAGTCTCCCAAAAATAAATCCGTTTAGGATTGGCCTAAAGCGGATAATATCATACTAATGCGGAGTTTGGATGAAGTTACACGCGGTCCCAACAAGTGGTATCAGTGCAACCCTAGTTTGCCCACTATTTTGTAACTCGGGGCAACATCAATTTGGCTGTATTATTTTCGGCATATTCCCCCTAGTTTACCCTTTATACATAAACATGGAAATTGAAAAGCGATGGTGTAACACCCCGTAAAAGTCATGCATGTATTAGACTGTAATTTCTGAGCTTTAGACTTAAGTTTTAAATTTTTTCTAAGTGTTGAAATGACTTAGACTCATTCTTAGCTGACAACCTTCGGGATACAACTTCTCGACCTTCCTGACCTTTATTTTTAGATTTTCAAGTTGCGTTACGATCGGGCAATCTCATAGTACATCTCGGATAAGTTTTGAAATTTTTCGGAATGCATAAGGCTGCGTTTGGATTTCAAAACAGTAGCAAAACGCATAGCCTATTGCCCAGTTTTTCAGCATTTCAGGGTCAACTTCAAACGATCATAACTCCCTTTATATAATGAAATGTGTGAGCTATAATATATCAAACGAAAGATCTTTGAGTCCTCTTTCAAATGCAGTTGGTTTCATCCAATTTTCTTATATGGGTAAAAAGTTATAATCGATTTAATCCAGCCTATCAAACTATCAACTGAGGGACAGATTTGACCTTAATTGTTCCTTAGGGGTATTTTGGTCATACTCCACCCCTATATATACCACCAACACGGGATTTAATCCTCAAACACCATAATACACATGCTTTCCTCACAATTGCTCAAGAATTCTCCTTAGGGTTTCAAAATAAAAACCCAAATAGTTCAAGATTCGACCGTAAGTTTTCAAAGATAATTACATATTCGGAATCATCAATCCGCAAGCTTCAAGAAACATCTATTATCCTTGGAGAACAGGGTACGCGGGTTTTCCTAAAAATCTCATGGGCATAGATATCATGTTTTAAGAATTATGTTTTCGAATTCATGTACATACTCATATTTTAGAAGCTTTAATAATACTGTTTTGGCCTTTTGGCTTTCCCCCAAAGTGATTGAAAATTATATGTATATGTATATATGTGTTTGTCCTGAAATATGAATTTAGAGCATGATTTTCACGAAACCCCTCTCTTAATGTAAAGTTTTCCATGTTTCACATAATATAAATTGTTTTGGAATATGATTTTGAACACGAAAGAGAGGGTTGTGAATGTTGAATATGCATGTAATGAAAGAATGCATGGTTTTGCCAAAATGCACATGACCACCATATGTTTGATGAAAGTTTTGCATGGATTTGATTTGAGTTTCGGAACATGACATCTTTAATGTAAACTACATGCTTCGGTGGTCTGAAACGTTATTTCTATGAAAAATCGTGCTAAATGCACTATGGCTCAGAAATAGGACTTGCAAGTCTTGGTATGACGATACCTGTTGTAATTTGGTGGGCTCATTTTGTATTTGTATTTGTTGAGCCCAAATTGTTAAATAGAAGCCCAATCATAAATTAGCCCAAACCCAATTAAAAGGGGGTAGGTGGGGGGTTGGTGAAAGGGTTGGTGAGGGTAGCTTAGGACCGTCGGATTAGAATCGATCCACACCGTCCATTGGAAAACTTGAGGCCTATAAATACCCTCACCTCTCATTTGTAATCATACACCAAAAACACAATTCTTCTCTTCTTCCTTAGCTTCTCTCCATTTGTAATATTTTCTTAGTGAAATATAAATATAATAGTGTCCGAGGACGTAGGCACAATTTGCCGAACCTCATTAAATTCTGGTGTTCTTCTTATTGTCTTGTCTAACTGTTTTCAGTTAATATTTGTCGGGTATAGTTGTTGTGATCTATTTGTGCTACTAAATTACTAGTGATAATTCTGTCAAGGCTAGACTGGTATTTAAGTGGTCCGCTTGTGACCCTCCACTCTTACCTGGGAATTTATCTGGTGTGATTTTCTAGTACAAATAATTTACACGCTATTTGAAATATCCCGAGCTTCCGCAACAATTGGTATCAGAGCCCAAGGTTTTATCTGAGTATGCTCTGTGGTTGCAGCACAGTCTGATCTTCCACATCAGAAAAGAATTACTTTGGTAATCTGGTTGTTAACTGAAAATAATATTTGTATTAAAAATGGAAGACAAGACTATTGAAACAGCCGCGTCGAGTGTCAACAATACGTCATCATTGGCATCTTCGCTTATGACAAGAATTGTGTCAAATGCGAAATTTGCAGTTGAAATTTTTGACGGATCAGGACATTTCGGGATGTGGCAAGGTGAAGTTCTTGATGTTCTTTTTCAGCAAGGGCTAGATATTGCAATAGAAGAAAAGAAACCAGACGGAATTGGAGAAGACGATTGGAAGGTTATCAATCGTGTTGCTTGTGGTACCATTAGATCCTACCTTGCAAGAGAGCAGAAGTATCCATACACAAAGGAAACTTCTGCAAACAAATTGTGGAATGCGTTGGAGGATAAATTCTTGAAGAAAAACAGTCAAAATAAACTATACATGAAGAAGAGACTGTTACGCTTCACATATGTTCCTGGTACCACAATGAATGATCATATCACCAGCTTTAACAAGTTGGCGACAGATTTGCAGAACATGGACGTGACCTTCAGCGATGGAGACATGGCCTTGATGTTGTTGAGTTCACTTCCCGATGAATACGAGCACCTTGAAACTACTCTACTTCATGGGAATGATGAAATTTCTCTAAAAGAAGTTTGCTCCGCATTGTATAGTTACGAGCAAAGAAAGAGAGAAAAACAAAAGGTCAACGATGGAGAAGCATTGTTCGTGAGAGGTCGTTCTCAAAACAATATGAGAACGAAGAAAGGAAGATCCAAGTCAAAATCCAGACCCAGCAAAGATGAATGTGCATTTTGCCGAGAAAAAGGACACTGGAAGAAAGATTGTCCAAAGTTAAAGGGAAAGGCCAAACCTAACAATGGTAAGGCTGTCATGGATTCAAATGTAGCTGACTGTGATGACTCTGATTTCTCACTAGTTATATCGGAGTCATCCACATCATCTGATGTATGGTTGATGGACTCAGCTTGTAGTTATCACATGACTTCTAATCGAGAATGGTTCATCGATCTGCAAGAAGAAAAATGTGGAACTGTTCACACTGCGGATAATAGCTCTCTTACCGCCCATGGTATTGGTTCAATTCGACTAAGAAACCATGACGGATTGAGCAGAACATTGACAGATGTTCGATATGTGCCAGATTTGAAGAAAAATCTCATTTCTGTGGGAGCCCTAGAATCAAAAGGGTTCAAAGTTCGTGCAGATAATGGGGTGATGAAAATATGCTCTGGTGCATTGGTGGTGATGAAGGCAATTCGGAAAAACAATAACATGTACCACTATCAAGGTAGTACAGTTATTGGGACAGCGGCAGTGACATCCACTAATAAGGAAGCAGAAATGACCAAGTTGTGGCACATGCGCTTGGGACATGCTGGAAGAAAATCCTTGAAAGCTTTATCAGATCAAGGATTGCTAAAAGGTGTAAAAATATGCGACTTGGAGTTTTGTGAGCATTGTGTCAAGGGAAAGCAGACAAGGGTTAAGTTTGGAACAGCTATCCATAATACTAAAAATATTTTGGATTATGTTCACTCTGATGTTTGGGGTCCTTCCAAAACACCTTCATTGGGTGGGAAACACTATTTTGTAACCTTTGTTGATGACTTTTCCCGGAGAGTATGGGTGTATATGATGAAATCAAAAGATGAAGTGCTAGGAATATTTCTCAAATGGAAGTCAATGATTGAAACACAAACTGGCCGAAAGATCAAATGTCTTCGCACGGACAATGGCGGAGAGTAAAAAAATGATTTTTTTCAGAAAGTTTGTGAGGAAAATGGTATTGATAGACACTTCACTGTCAGACATACACCACAACAGAATGGAGTGGCAGAACGCATGAATCGAACTTTGCTGGAGAAGGTTCGATGTATGTTGTCCAATGCTGGCTTGGGCAAAGAATTTTGGGCTGAGGCTATAACATATGCGTGCCATCTCATTAATCGTCTACCATCTGCCGCTATTGATGGCAAAACACCATTGAAAAAATGGTATGGAAAGTCTGCTGAAGACTACAGTTCTTTGCATGTATTTGGCTCAATTGCATATTATCATGTAAGAGAGTCAAAGTTGGATCCGAGGGCAAAGAAAGCTGTATTTATGGGGATTACTTCTGGAGTCAAAGGATACCGCTTATGGTGTCCAGAGACTAGAAAAATTATATTCAGCAGAGATGTTACCTTCGATGAATCCTCCTTGACAAACAAGGTACCAGTTGAGATTGCCAAACAAATTGAAGGTACTTCGAAGCAGGTGGAGTTTGAGGGAAAAATAATTTTTCCCTCACAAAGATCAAATGAGGAAACAACAGAAAATGTTCCTCTGGAAGAAGAGCCAGTTGAAGAGGAGATTCCGTCCCACGAATCTCAACAACAACTTGAATCAATTGTAACGAGCAAGCCAAAAAGAACCATAAGGAAACCTGCTCGACTTATGGATACGGTGGCTTGTGCAGACTCAATTGTAGCTGATGGTATTCCTACCACTTATAAAGATGCAATCAAAAGTTCGAAAGAAGATAAGTGGAGGATTGCCATGAATGAAGAAATGCAATCTCTTCATCAGAATAACACATGGAGATTGGCCAATCTCCCAGAAGGCAAGAAGGCAATTGGGTGCAAATGGGTATTTGCAAGGAAAGAAGGATTTCCTAACCAAGAAGATGTACGCTACAAAGCAAGATTGGTGGCTAAAGGATATGCTCAAAAGGAGGGAATTGATTATAATGAAGTGTTTTCTCCAGTCGTAAAACACTCCTCCATTAGAGTTTTGTTGGCTTTGGTAGCAAAGTTGAATTTGGAACTAGTTCAGTTGGATGTAAAAACAGCGTTTTTACATGGAGACTTGGAAGAGGAAATCTACATGACTCAGCCAGAAGGATTCAAAGTTGCTGGAAAAGAAAATATGGTGTGCAAACTTGAAAAATCGTTGTATGGATTGAAACAATCTTCTAGACAATGGTACAAACGATTTGACGAGTTTATGTTGGGACAAAATTACAGAAGAAGCAAATACGATAATTGTGTGTATTTGCGTGAGCTTGAAGATGGATCCTTTATATATCTTCTCCTGTATGTTGATGATATGTTGATAGCTTCGAAAAGTAAAGAAGAAATAGGGAAGTTAAAATCTCAACTCAAAGGGGAGTTCGAAATGAAGGATCTGGGTGAGGCAAAGAAAATTCTTGGCATGGAGATAAAAAGAGATAGACATTCAAAGAAGCTCTACTTATCTCAGGCAGGATACATGAAGAAGGTGCTAGATCGTTTTGGAATGAACGAAAAAACAAAGTCGGTTAGCACCCCACTCGCCCCTCACTTTAAGCTAAGTGATTCTTTGTCACCAAAAAATGATGTTGATCGAGAGTATATGTCAAGAGTACCATATGCGAATGCTGTTGGTAGCTTGATGTATGCAATGGTTTGCACAAGACCCGATATCTCACATGCTGTGGGAGTTGTGAGCAGATATATGCACAATCCTGGAAAGGAGCATTGGAAGGCTGTGAAATGGATTCTACGGTATATTTGCAATACTGTAGATATTGGTTTAGTCTTTGAAGATAGTCAATATCTGGTCGGATATTGTGACTCAGATTATGCTGGAGATTTGGACAAACGAAGATCAACTACTGGTTATGTTTTCACTCTTGCAAATGCACCAGTTAGTTGGAAGTCGACTTTACAGTCAACAATTGCCTTGTCTACCACTGAAGCAGAGTACATGGCTGTTACAGAGGCTATGAAGGAGGCAATTTGGCTTCAAGGATTGCTAAGAGAGCTTGGTATAAAACAAGAAGGCGTCACAATATTTTGTGATAGTCAAAGTGCTATTCATTTAGCGAAGAACCAAGTTTATCATGCAAGGACGAAGCACATTGATGTCCGATATCATTTTGTCCGAGAGATTATAGAAGAAGGTGGAGTCAAAGTACAGAAAATTCGAACGACAGATAATCCTGCTGATATGTTGACAAAGGTGGTAACGTCGATCAAGTTTCAACACTGTTTGAACTTGATTAATGTTATCAAAGATTGAAGATAGCATTTGGGGACACTACTATGTTCATGAGAGAATTGAAAAAAAAAAAAAAAAAAAAAATATCGCCCAAGGTGGAGATTTGTTGTAATTTGGTGGGCTCATTTTGTATTTGTATTTGTTGAGCCCAAATTGTTAAATAGAAGCCCAATCATAAATTAGCCCAAACCCAATTAAAAGGGGGTAGGTGGGGGGTTGGTGAAAGGGTTGGTGAGGGTAGCTTAGGACCGTCGGATTAGAATCGATCCACACCGTCCATTGGAAAACTTGAGGCCTATAAATACCCTCACCTCTCATTTGTAATCATACACCAAAAACACAATTCTTCTCTTCTTCCTTAGCTTCTCTCCATTTGTAATATTTTCTTAGTGAAATATAAATATAATAGTGTCCGAGGACGTAGGCACAATTTGCCGAACCTCATTAAATTCTGGTGTTCTTCTTATTGTCTTGTCTAACTGTTTTCAGTTAATATTTGTCGGGTATAGTTGTTGTGATCTATTTGTGCTACTAAATTACTAGTGATAATTCTGTCAAGGCTAGACTGGTATTTAAGTGGTCCGCTTGTGACCCTCCACTCTTACCTGGGAATTTATCTGGTGTGATTTTCTAGTACAAATAATTTACACGCTATTTGAAATATCCCGAGCTTCCGCAACAATACCAACTCAGACAAATGCCATAACAGATACAGACTAGTACAGAAATCAGATTTTTATCAGACTCAGACTAACAGATATTTCACACTTTCATGATTTTAGACATTCAGAATGTTGCATGTACAGAAAAGGTTAAAAATGGGCATACAGAGATGTTAGGTGGTCCCCCGAAGAGGGCTTGAGTTCAAGCGACTCATTGTCTAAAACCGTGGTTTGCCGACCCGGGTATATTATTATGCGCTGACTTAAATGTCCTGTGGCGTATCAGACTCAGAGACTCCAACCCTTGCGGCACACTTGGGTTGGGGGCTTCCCCGCCGAGTCAATGGCGGATTCCATACAGCCCGTGGAATATTCAGACTTGTAGGGGAACACCACCTAACTCAGAAGTAAAACACAGATCATGATTTGAAATGAACAGACAGGTTGCATGTTTTCAGAAAGTGCCCATGTATTTTTCAGAAACAGTTTTATATATATATATATATATATATATATATATATATATATATATATATATATATATATATATGTATGTTCCATTATACTATATTTTGGATTGCTTCGCGTGCCAGTACTTTTGTGCTGACCCCCCCTCCTTCCAGGTTCTGAGGCACAGTCTAGGGGTCCAACTACTCAGTAGATATTCTCGGATTTGCAGACTTGATCTCATAGTGGTGAGCCTTCTATTATTCGAAAGGCCTAATTATGTCAGACATTATCTTATTTATTATATTTTTGGTTTACTGGGGGCCTTGTCCCAGTTTCTTTTCAGACCGATGTTTATGTTTTAGTAGAGATTTCGCAGACTGATGTCACATAGTATTATTCAGAAATATTGCAGGACTTGACCATGTACTCAGTTTCAATTCCGCATTTTATTATGATTATGAATGTTGTGCATGATAACCAGATAGAGAATGGGTGTTCCGGGCCTTCATGGTTTGGGATGCTCGTCACGGCTAGGGCCTAGGCTCGGGTCGTGACAGATGGCCGGCCATCCTTTGTATAACACCGGGTGGGTGGGTGGGTCTGAGATTGAAAATTTTCCTTGATGGCTCATGAGAGGTTCACTTTGACTCGTGAAAATTTGTCATTCGTGTACCTTTGCTAGTGGAATAATTGGAATTCTCTTTAGACTTGGTGCTCGATGTTTTTGAGAGTGTTTACATTGGTACGAGTGTGATTGTACCATCTTGACTGTTAGCTTAATGAAACTCGAATTGGCAAGCACCAAACTCTCTTAATCTCTAAGTTTATCTTTTATAACTAACAGAATCCCTGAATAACCGGTCAAAAAACCTTGGTTGGAGTGGAAACTAAAACCCCAATAAATCATATTGGAATAACAAACTGTATTCCGTCTAGGAAGAGTACAGTGTGCGTGGACGTTACCCCTACTTTGTCGAGATACAGAGGTTGTTTCCAAAAGATCCTCGGCTCAAGCAACACACAACACAGTGTACTGAAAATGTGAGGACTAGGTAGACTAATATGGTTCAATTTCATTAGTATTAAAACACCCTGGTGCAGAATACACTAGAGAAGTGCCTTTTACTTCAGCTGAATTTTGATTCTTCACCTTTTGAAAAAGCAAGAAAATAAAGCCTAACCCTGAGCAACTTAAAACAAACACAAGAATACCTTTTTCAAATTGAAACAAACCCACTGACCATAAATAATAAAAACCACAAAATAGACAGAAAATGAATTAATAAATCAAATCTGTTTATGTTAATAAGGAACCAATTTTGATGAAAGTTGTTCAAGTAGCACAGGCTGAAGTTCATGACTTCAGAGAATGTGTTGACAACCTTCAGATCACTCCACTAAGCCCAAATGGTTGCTTCTTCACTTTCTTCAATAAACAGGACGCAAACCATAGACTCTGTACAAGAATCGAATGGGCATTTGGCAATTGTAAATGGTTACACTAACTGATTCATTGAGGAGCTCATCTACAAGTTCACCCCAAGCCTTTTAAACTCTTCACAACAGCGCAGCAGCATAGTAAATTCCCTGATATTGTGAAGAAAACTTGGGCGCGGAGTATTAAGTGGACTAAAATGATTCAGCTTAGTCAAAGACTCAAGGCATTGAAGAGCAACCTCGAGACGCTTAATAGATATCTTGCTTCATAAGAACAACGTCTTCACTCAACAAGACAGAAGCTAGAAATTACTCAAGACAGTACTGATCACAGTCTTGAGTCTGTTGGTTAGGAATTTGGTAATAAGCTTGTCAACAATTGTTGAAATACCAGGCTGCAAAGTACACCTATCCTTATATCATTTAGTTAAAAAACCCCTATACTTGATGCATTATTTAGAAGTTGTTTCTTTTATTTCATAGGCAAAATATTGACAGGATCAACTGACTTGTCACGCATAAAAGCCATTGGGAAATTGATGAACAAAAACCTTTGACTTTTAGTCAAAAAGTACTTGTAAACGGCGTGAAATCAAGTTCATGATGAATTTCATAGGAATTAGTTAAAATTTGAAGTGGTCTTCTTGCGAAGAGTGTACAACAACAACAACATACGTAGTATATTCCCACCAAGTGGGGTCTGGGGAGGGTAAGTGTACGCAGTGCATACCACTACCCCAATTGTTAAGATAGAGGGCTGTTTCCAATAGACCTCCGGCTTAAAATATAGCAATCTAAGATACGATAAAGAATAGTAATAGGACATGATAGTATTGAAATTAACATATACAATAATACCAAAAGCAAGATACTCCAAGTATACACCAAAACATACAACACCCTAACTCAGACTAACTTTCAAAGAGTGTGTTCTAATGAAATTCTATATTTGTTTCTTAATTTATCAACATGCTAGAAACAAATGGTTCTAGCATACAATGTAATATTTAATGGAACAATCTTAACACGCCTATCATGTTCCACTCTTTTTATTTGTAATATTTCATAACCGTTCTGGCAACAGGATAAACAAATATGTTCCAACTTTATTTGTCTAAGTTAGGGTCTTGTTAACCATAGGCAACATCTCAGGATCAATACATTGAAGAAAATCAATATAACAATGACTAAATTATTAGATTTTGGAGACTCTAGTTGATAATTAACAAAATAAAGTGCATTTACCAAAAAGTTTCTTTATTTGGTACAATATCCTCCTTACATTTTATTTTCTAATTTTGTATTTACTCCTCTTCCAACATTGTTAATAATTCACGTCTAGAAATTTTTTCTTTTCCCTCTGACCATTTCAATTTTTCACCTCTTTTCCTTATCTAACAGAAATTTTCAGAATTCGGTTGTTTAGTCATCTTATGTGGCAACATGTAAGCAGAAACAATAAGAAAAATACACCTTACAATAAGAACGTAAGTTGTAAAACATCAATGAGATTCTAATTTATTTTAAGTGTATTTGCTTACCACATTATTGTTGGGACCGCGTGTAACTCCGCACTAGTATGATATTGTCCGCTTTGGGCTAAGCCCTCATGGATTTATTTTTGGGCACCTCCCAAAAGGCCTCATATTAGTGGAGTTTGGTGACACTTTAAATATTGAACACATGTTCCCAATATTTTTCCGATATGGGATCCCCTCAAACCAAGACCACATCACTTGTGACTGTTGGGTTAGAAATCGAGAGGGCGTCATGCGGAAGCTTAAAGTTTGCAAACCATAAGACGATAAATCAAATGACAAAGAAAAACATACTAAAAATCATTAAATTATTATATATTTTGGCCAATTGGCCTACATATTATAAAATTTAATATCGAAAAACATTAAACCTATTGGGAGAAATCTCTCCCTAAACAACACTCTTTAAACGACTACATTGTGGATGCTATTGTGTTATGGTATGAGAAGGGGGTCACTTATTTATAGAGTTCCAAAATATTTCCTCTAAGAAAGAGTTTTGCCAAATATAAAAAAGTTTTATATTTTATTTCAGGAAAAGTAAAAATATAAAACTTAAATATAGTAAGAAAATCAGGATAAAAACCCTAACAAATCTCTTCTTTTTGGCTTGATTTTCTTCATTTGATCTGTCTTCTCTTCATATCACGTGCATGGACTTTGTTCTTGATATAATCTTCATAACTGCTGCTTGCCATGATTAAAAATAAGACTTAAAATATCATGGTTAAAAATTGGTTTAAAAGTAATATTTTATTTTTATTTTTAAAGATGCAGCAGCAGGATGTTGAAAATATGGTTGAAACTTGTTCTCCACATGTAGTTCGACAAAAATCTTCATTATCATCCTAATTGTTGCAGCTTGATTTTGAAACCGCTTTGAACCTGTTTAATCTCGTCTCACCACACAATTGAACCTTTGAACCGTAGGCTCCGATACCACTTGTTGGATTCGAAATCGAGAGAGCGTCATGCGAAAGCTTAAAGTTTGCAAACCATAAGACGATAAATCAGACGACAAAGAAAAGCATACTAAAAATCATTAAATTATTATATATTTTGGCCAATTGGCCTACATATTATAAAACCTAATATCGAAAAACATTAAACCTATTGGGACCCCTAAACAAGACTCTTTAAACGACTACATTGTGGATGCTATTGTGTTATGGTATGAGAAGGGGGTCATTTATTTATAGAGTTCAAAAACCTTTCTTCTAAGAAAGAGGTTTGCCAAATATGAAAAAGTTTTATATTTTTCTTTTAGGAAAAGTAAAAGTAATTATGGTAACTTTTATTTTTCTTCTAATAAAAAATAAAACTTAAATATACTAAGAAAATCAGGGCAAAAACCCTAACAGTGACCTCCCCGTACCGCCACTACCAACCCGTTGAACACGCCGCTTGACCATCACTTGTCGAGAAGACTTTTGACACGAGACATCAAAAGTAGGTCTCAACTACTAGGTCACTTCACATGATCCGACAAACACCTTGTACCACCGTTATCACCCAACGGGACACGCCGCCTGACCACCACTCGCCAAGAAGACTTTCGACACAAGGCACCACACACCGCAGTCACCACTCTGACACATCTAAACCTGGTATTTGATACCACTTGTTGGGACCGCATGTAACTCCGTACTAGTATGATATTGTCCGCTTTTTTGCCAAGCCCTCACGGATTTGATTTTTGGGCACCTTCCAAAAAGCATCATACTAGTGGAGTTGGGTAACACTTTAAATATTGGACATGTTCCCTTTAATTTTCCGATGTGGGATTGTGTTTGCATCTCAAAAATTATTATGATTCTAAGCTCCCGCCAAAGAGGGTGTGTTCATGAGATCAAATATGCTAAGTTGAAGATACTTGAACATGGAAACAATGGTAAAAGGAATGCAGACAACTGATTCAACTTTGGTTGGAGTTTCTATCAAAAAAAACTTCTACTTAGGTATTGTAATCTTTACTGCTACCTAGAAGTGCATTTAGGTCAATTTCAATGTTCACACACTCCAAAACTTGGTAATGATGAAATGGTATCTTTATCCCTCACCAATTAACAACATGCTTTAGTTTCCGGCAGGAAATTATCTGTGTAATTTCTTGGGCACAACCACAACCACGACTGGAAAAGATTAAGTTTTTGCTAGAAACTTGTTGATCGCTTACACAAATGTGTAGGGATTTATGGCACAACACTATAAGACAATAAAATACAACACAAAGTATTTCAAATAAAGTGAAATACCTATATCAAGCATGAATCTAGATAATCATCTTCAGAAGGATCCAATTTTGTTTGATAGGTGGAAATTCTTTTCATTTCATGGTGCTGTAGTAATTTTAATATTTTTATTTTTGTAATGGATGGTCCAATGCTATTAAGAAGAACCCATGCAAGAAGAGCACAAAGAGCTTCACTCTGCAGCTATTGTTAATGCCATTTAATTTAACCCCATGGCAAAACTTGGAGGAAATATGAAAAAGAACATATTAGTGCTTGTACAATATTATACAAAGAGATTCCAATTAATAGCCCCTAATATGTCTTTTGATTTTCAAAAAGATGAACAGTTGAGCCAAAAAATTTCTCGACTAACTCAACTTCCTCACACAAATAGACGCATAAGAAAGAAAAGGAAAAGATGGCCAATAGAAACTGAAAAGTCATATTCCTTCTTTGAGTAAACTGGCTTGAGTTGAGATGCTCGATGGGCTATAAAGGAGAGTAGAAATGACAAGCCATCATTGTAAGATTTTATGTCCTTCCAAACTAACCCTAAATCTGAAATATTTTAGCAATAAATTGTGGTTTATTTCAATAGTTTCTTGAATGTTGTACGTACAACAAAATTTCAAAGAAAAGACAAATAACATAGGATCCAAAGCTGACTGTTGTTAACTCGACAAACTGATCTACGTATCAAAAGTCTGTTATTTGTTCTAGAAAACTCATTTGTTTAGATTATAATACAACTCTAAATGATTGAGTACTATTTTTGTATAAGATAATCAACTCAATTCATGGTTGATTCTTTCAGGTATACAACAACAGATAGACTTCAATCCATTGAAAGTTTTACGGATCACAGTTGTTGTTGGCAGAAAGACATGAATAGATGATAAGGGAAATCACAAGTAAAAAGGGTAACAGGCCGCGAATCTCCCATCGTTGTTAAACCATATTATTGTGCCATGCCTCATCTTTATTTGGTGGAACTATAAGGTGAAAGGTTAGACCTGTTTGTAGGTTATTTGTCAATATTTTTAAAATTGAAATGAGAATCCATTAGCTGAAAGTAATGTTGATGAATTGAGACATTTCATTTGTTCCTTGACCTACCTCCCCATTGTGTGTAATGCAATGGTTCACCAGATACTTTGTTTCGTCTATTATTCAAACCATCTCATGTGCCGATTACACTAAAAGTACAATCATCAAAGATATAGCCTTAAAAGAAACAGAACATAGAATCAACAATACATAGAAGCACTAATGACGAAACCACTAATAAATAATATCTGGAATACTCAGTTCCCAATCTCAATCCATCTGTAACAAAAAGCTTGACTTGCATTTGTTCGCTTCCTTAACAATCTAAAGTTCTTCAGTTGTGTAATAGTTGACTGCAAACATAATGTTTTCGCCTATTTTGCTTGGTAGTTTCAACAGTAGAGAAATTTACATGTAGAAGAATTGGATCAAGGTAGTAAACTCCAATAGTAAAAATTGCAGTGAAATTTCTAAGATGCCAGCTTTGGCAGTGGCATCGGCAATGTCTGGCAACAAAGATGAGAAACTTTCATTCTATCAGATATGAGATAGGGAACGAAGTTATTTATCAGAATGGAAATGATTGAGATATGTATTGACTTATTGATTATGCAGAGTTAACAGAGAAAATGTCGATAATAGATAATTATTGTAATTGTGGGATAATTTAAAACTTACAAATTTATTAAGCATTTTTTTTTAATTCTTATTAGGGGTTTGAAGAATGACCAATCGGCAAATTGCACAAATGCCATATGGATTAAGAAGAGGTCTCTTGTTTCGCTCTATTTTAAAACATTTACGATTTTTATTTCATTATTTTTTTTGACATTTACTTTTTAAATTTATTTTTAATAATTAATAACAAATATAACTATATTTATTTTACTAAATTGCCAAATGACTTATTCATAGGGTGCCAGGTGGCTTAATGTGGAAGCTTTATAGATAATATATGATAAATAGATATAGATTCAAAGTTGGTGTAAGAAACGAAATATGTTTAGGATTTGTTTCTCCTAATTCGTATTGGAATGGTTTTGTAATCCTACTTTAATTTGGTTTCTAGTATTATAAATACATATTTTTGGTAAGGAAAATTATTTCACTTTATAAATAAAGTATGTTCCTATTTTACCCATAATTAAATCACAATATTTTTGTATTCAATTAGGGGTTTGTGGTATAGGGTACAAATGGCCGATCAATCCATACGGGAAAACGCAGCACCGGATTGGGAATGTGTGTACTCTTACGAAGAGAAAAGGCTAAAAACACTTGTCGAAGAAGATGGAGAGTGGGAGAAAAAACATCATTTGTGGGAAATACAAAACGGTTTAGTACCAATATATGAGGAGGTGTTCACACCCGAGGAAAGAGAAGTGGAAGAAAAGAGGAAGAGGAAAAGAGAAATTCTATCGGCATTGGAATTGCGGTCACAAGAGGAGGATCAGAAGACACAAGAAGAGGCATTCTATAAGAGGTTACGAGAGCTCCATATTAAACCTCTAACGGAGGAGGAGAAAAAACTAAAACAGTCGTACTTGGACGATCTGGAAAAAGTACGCCTCGGTAAGATGAAAATTGAGCACTTTTTTCCTTTTGGACCAGGATGGGATCTTGCATATTACGACATTCCTGATGGGAAATTTCCTTCGCCGCTACCAACATCTCCTTCGCCGCGAAGATCTCCTTCGGTGCCAAGAGCTTCTCTGACCCCTGAGTTCTGGAAACAGCTTTACGAATATGTTAGACAACCTAGTGCAAGTGTTACCCAAACAACAGGATCTAGCACTCCTGTGAGCTCAAACCTTGCAACAGAGAAAAGATGCCGCAAGAATCACTATGCGACACCCTATTGCAAGTGTGACCCAAACTGCCGTGAATACTACGAGGCCTTTGAGGAGGAACATCCCCCAGAAATTGCCCAAATTTCTAACGCATATGCCCGTCAGTGTCGCCAAACGCATGTTAAGTCTAGTTTCTTATCAAAGTTCCACTGTCACCTAATTTTATTAGATTCACCCTATCCATTGGATAGTTTTCATCACTCACTCTAATGAAATATGTGTTGACTCCTTTGACAGTGTTTTGACATTGATGACTACTTCGATGGGACAATACATCCATTACAACCATTTAAGGAAATGGGCGGAGGCGAGGCTGAACTTATAATGGAATTGGCAAACCGTGCTATCCAGGAATATAACGAGAAAGAGAGCAATGTATTTATGCTCCTTAATTTTCTTTCTGTGATTACTCCCCAATTATATATCCTTCTCAACTACTTGTGACTCTTCTTACAGGTTTTTAAGTACAGCATTTTGAAGATTGAAAAAGTGAATCGTTCTATAGCATTGTATGATACGTATTGGATGACCGTCATAGTAACTAATCTCACTCTTGTTACTCCTACTGAAACTTTTCAAATCCATGCTGCTTTTACTAGCTTCAATGATGATAGTAAGGTCTATTGTTGCGGGCCTAAAGAAGAGGTAATCAAACACTTAATGAAGTTTATGATTTCCGTCTTCCTTTTATTATTCTCTATTTGGTGAGTGTGTGTTAGGTGGACCAGTTTTTCTTTTTCTAAATGAATATTTTATGTTATTTCTGTGTTTTTCAACTGCAATTGGTCTTTTGTTTGTACAATCTTATTGAGTTTTGCTATTTTAAGATGATTGACTTGCGGATAGGTTTTCTATTGGGATGATTCTGTGCAAAACACATTAGATGATGGATTTTGGGAGAAGCTCAATCACAATATGCTTTACCCTGAGTGTGTATCGTATCATGTATGAATTATTTTCTAGTGAGCTTGAATTTGGGAGAATGTTTTCCACCCTACAATAACTTTCCGAAAGTCATTTTTCGTTTCAAATCTTAATTTTTTTTTTTTTTTTTTTTGAGAGGCTTAAATTTTTTGAGACTACACATGACAAAAGTATAAAGCATCTGATTGTTGGAAAGATTGATTTCTTTGTAGGCAGATTTGACTGGGAAATATCCTTGATTATTTCCTTGCCACTTGATGCTATCTTCTGAACTCTGTTAGCCTATCAATTTCCTCATCATTCAAACATCTTCGAAAGATCAAATTCTATCCTTGGTTGCCTATTTACCTCCCATATCATAGTTTTCCTTAAATCACTTCTTTCCACAATTCATCACTAGCTAATCTACGTAGCAACTACTCTTATCAAATTTTGATTCTGGGATTTCAAAATTTTTATGCGTAATCCCCCCTTACCGACTATCATGGATCTCCATTTGATTAGGTGATACTTTTTTTTATCATTGTTTCCTTCTCAGGACATCTATCCTACTCAAGACATTTCCCGGAATTGTAAATAATAGCATCATATATATAGGCAAAGCATCAAGGACTAACAACAACAACATACCTAGTTTATTCCCGCAAAGTGAGGTCTGGGGAGGATAAAGTGGACATAGTCCATACCACTACCTCAGATGAAGTAGAGAGGTGGTTTCTGATAGATCCCGACTCAGGACAAATAACAATATAACAAGTAGAAAACATAAAAACAAACAATAAATTAGGTAACACACCACTATGTAATAAAAGAAACAAGATATCTATCCAAAATCACAAACATCGTCAAAACATCACGAATAAGAAATTACAAGGCACATACGTAACATTATGACTACAAGTGCATTGATAATGAAGTACTTCTCACTACTAGTAAGGACACACTCCTACCCACTAATGCTCTACCATAATCCTTGTCTTTCATGCCTTTCTATCAAGGGTCATGTCTTCTGTGAGTTGTAACTACTCCATGTCATGTCTAATCACTTTTCTCCAATACTTTTTTGGCCTACCTCTACCACATCTGAAACTATCCATAGCGAGCCTCTCACACCTCCGTACTGGGGCATCCGTACACCGTATCATCAAATGCCCAAACCATCTCAATCTCACTTTCCGCATTTTGTCTTTCACTGACGCTGCTCTCACTTTCTCTTGAGTAATATCATTTCTAACCCTAACCCTATCTCTCCTGGTAAGTGCGCACATCCATCTCAACATCCTCATCTTTACCACCTTCAATTTTTGGATGTGAGAGTTCTTAACTGGCCAACACTCCTCTCCATACCACATAGCTGGTCGAACTGCCACTTTATAGAACTTATCTTTAAGCTTAGGAGGCATCAAGTACTGAATTTGATCAAAATTATTCTACCACTCATCGAGAGATACTGGATTATCCAGCTTGTTAGTTTCTTTTCAATTTCCTCAAGGATCCCATTCCAAATTCCCATCGACTTACTTTAGGCCCCCTAAAACATTCCTATATATATATGTTGTTGGTGCTCGGTCTCAAGTTCGATTCCCACTGGGTGCAAACAATTTCTGAGGGCCATCGGACTGGGTGAAACCCTGAATTACCCGTGGTGCACTTGCGGGAAACTCCTTGCTGAGGGCCTGTGCACCCCCGGGATTATTCGGGACTCGGAGAGTCTCGGACACCCGGTGCAAGTAAAAAAAAAGAATTCTCATATTCTACTTTCAAGAATATCAGCCAAGGATTGAATTTGCTTCACCTTATGAACCGGATAATTAAACTTTTGGTCAGGTTAATATGTTAACTAGAAGTAGCTTCAAACAGAATAAAGACTATCCTCAATGTAGACCTGTTCAGAATTGGCCCTCGCAGATACGACAGTATTGTAGATGTGATAGGAGAGTGAAATTTCTTTGATATTTGTTGTTGTTGCTGGTCCTTGTCTGACTAGAAATACAACGATAATTAAATATGTTTACCGAAAGATTTTGGGTTCTTGTTTTTTCCCTTGTGCCTTTGGTGGCTAAGTGGAAATGTCCAATTTTTCATTACAGTACTGCTTGCATAAAATACAAAGTTGAGTTCTATTTTAGGAATTTGGGATAGGGAGCCAATAGAAACATGATAAAATAGTAATGATTTGTATTTGTTTTGTGTGGATAATGAAACTTGTACTTGATAACTAACTTTATTTTGGTTTGTTTTCTCCATTTACAGCCTATTATTGGTTTGCCAAGCTGCGAGTTTTGCTTTGGCCTGCTGCCAGAAGGGCGTGTCACGGGAGGACAGGAACCGTAGTTATTTTAATTTCTACTGTTAGAGATTTCATTATTATTATTATTTAATTAAGGTACTTTGATAGTTGGTCTTGATCGGGATTCTATCTATCTTTTGTAAATTAAGTGCTTTAGTTTGATATTTTGTGATCAGACCTCTTTATTAGTTTTAGTATATTATCACACTCGGTGGCTATTGTCCGTGCAGCACGGCCAAGTACTGTAAAACTACAATTACTACTATTTTTATCAACTTCAACTTTGTTTTGGTATGAAATGGGGGAGAAATATAATCAGATTAATATGAAACCAAATCAGATATCAAATGATAGATCTTGATTCGAATTCAGCAACCCAATATTTTTTATGAATCTAATCAGAATCCCACCACCGTACAAACAAAAAAGAAGGAAAACTTGCAACTTGGACTGAACGATCCAGCCAGTTCCAGCAGAAAAGAGTTGCTATTGCCTTTTCCTCCTTCCTTTGTATTAAGCTTTTGACTCCTCCAAGATGGCTCTTCTTCCTCCCACTACTATCATCTTCTTCACTTAATGTGTGTGCTCCTCCAGCTCCACTACTGCCGGCACAACCTCCCATCATCCCATATCAATCAATTTCTCTAGGATTTTGGAGAATCTCTCTTTCAAATTTAAAAATATGTCTTTTTTTTTTGTGTGATCTGAAAATATCACATCCTTCATTGCAATAGACGGTAGCAATAAGTTCAAGAAGATGTTTTACATTGGAATTAAGATTTTGCCTCGTCCATAAAAATTTACGCTTTACACTGCATTACATCACTATAGACGCACTTTTACATCGTTCCTAGGCCTTATTGATTAAGAAAACAAATACTACCAATTGGCTCAAAACAAACACAAAAAGATTAAAAATCCGGAGCTCAAATATGGCCCATCCCTCGTTCCCAAATTACTTTAGTTTTCTACTACTCCTTTCGTCCCAAATTTGAACGACCAGGGGCAATATTGTAATTTCACATTAAGATATTGAACGACCAGGGGCAATACTGTAATTTCACATTAAGATATTTTCTATGCATAGTTTATGGTCTCTTTGGATGGTGGTTTCCCATGGTATGGTATGGTATGGTTACCATGGGAACATGTGTGTTTTAGTTGTTTGCTAAAATGAAGCACGTTTTATTCAGTTGATTTGCCCCTTTAGTTGATGTGTTGGTGTCTTAGGTGCTGCAGAGATTACCAAGCTTGGTTTATGGGGAAACTACACCATTCCAAAGGATAATCCTTATATTGATGATAAAGAGCTGCAGCCCGAAATATGGGCACTAGGAAAGCGAAATCCTTGGCGCTGTAGTTCTGATTCTGCAAGGCCATCTTACTTCATGTGTGCAGATACAGGCCAGGTAATGTTCAAGAATTTTATTCTCCAAATAATTCTAACTAGACATTATTTTCTGTCCATTTTCAAGCCCCATACAAAATTTATACCACTTTCAAAAGTCATACGCTTGAGACAATTCAATACAACTTTTATTACTTTTTTTTTTCTTGTGACAGGTAACTGTCTCTTACATTCTACGTTTCCGAAATAAATCCTATCAAATATTTCCTATCTTCTACGATTATCTCTATTTCAGGTATTCGGAAAATCCTCCTTAATAGACGAAATATTTCTATTACGTCAATGCCAATTGAATCAACGTTATTAGATGTGAATTCGAACTTGAAATCTGAAAGGTATGTTATTTACTTCTAAAATATTGCTCTACAATATATGTTGCTTAAAAGATAATAGCTGTCTGTTTTTTTACAGAAATTTTCAGCTTGAACTCAATATATGAATACTTTGGTGATGCAGATTGAGATCCATAAGAAGGCACCTATAGTCCTACCTATAGTCCTACTTATTGTTGTATTTTATTGGGAACTTGTATGATTATAGTCGATAATGTTCTGATGCTTGTAATTGATAATTTAATAACAGTTGTTTTCTATGCGCTCTTCCGCGTAGAGAGAGAAAAGAAAATTTGAGTATTTGTTCATATTGTCTCTTAATTGATTAAAAGGAGATGGTGATTCTTCTGTTCTGAAGATAATATATAATGATTAACTGTATTTCATGTAAGAAAAATTAATGTGGCTATTGCATTTGGACATAGTAGCTATGTATGTGCATGAACTCTTAAAATCAGATGATGAAGGAGTGCTCTCTTATTTAATATATGTTGGTATGCTTTTCTTTCACTTTTTGTCCAAATCTTCTTCTAATCTCCTGGTTGTTCTTCTGTCTTCTTCCAAAGATTATTCTATCAGTTCTTTTCATTTTGCCAGTATGCTGCAATTAATTTTAGGTATTTTTTCTAATTTTTTCACAAATTTCCTTCATATCTTGTTCAACTTTTCAATTCATGGTTGAAAATAAATGTTGATGTAGTACTTTTTAATTTCTAAATTTTGGATGACTTGATAATTGTGTTGGCCAACTGTAGGACTCTTCACTGATACCATCATGAGATGAATCAGTGAAACGGGAGTCCTTTGTAGGTCGACCAGACAAATGAGCATGAAGAATTGAATAATCTAAAACTTCTTCAGGACATCAAAATTGTGCTTGCCAGGTGCATCACTATCAGTCAGAACACAACAAATAATAACAACTTGTCACAAATCATCACTTAACAAATTCCAGACGTTGACTCTGGAAAGGTGTTAGAGCTTGATGAGTCTGATCCCTTTCTGGATCTAACTGATGGAGTTCATTTTGACAGTCAATTTGGTATGATGGGGATTGCATTTCATCCAAAGTTCTCACAAAATGGCCGTTTCTTTGCTTCCTTCAATTGCGATAAGCAATCATGAGCCGGATATGCGGGAAGATGGTCTTGTAACTCGGAAGTGGATTATGATCCATCCAAACTACCTAATGATAGTGGTACCCGACCATGTCAATTTCAAACTGTTATTGCAAAATTTACTGCCAATGGGACAGCCTCTCAGTCTTCAGAGGTAATTTTCAGTCTATGAAGTTAAATTTGTTTCCCATTATTATTTGATTCTGAATGATCATGAATACTTTGATCTTTTCCGGGCAAAAACTGCCGGCCCAAAAGAAGTTAGAAGAATATTCACCATGAGCCTTCTATTTACTGGTCATCATGGTGGTCATAAAATCTCCATATCAATTATAGTTTCTTAATCTAAAGTGAACAAAGAAGAGTAAAAGTGAATCCCTTTTTGACTTTTTTATGTAATTACTTTTTGTGTTTTGATTTTTCTTTGTAAGAGTTTTAATCGCCTGCCTGATGTGAAACAAGACAATATAAGCAAGATAGAAATTAAAGATACAAAATAAATAAAGATAGACACAATTAGATTCAAACAATCAAAAGATGTAATAGTGAAACTAACCAAAACACCCCTTAATTGAGAAATAAAAGTACCTAATCTATTAGAATCCTCAAGAAGGTAGTACCTTTACTTGCAAATCCTAGGACAATTGTTGAAAATCAACAAAGGGTTTCAAGCTCTCAAAAGAGGCACAATTCTTCAATATTCAAAAACTAGTGGCTCAACCCTAATAACTACCTATTTATACTAAGGGTTAAAAGAAGCAAGGAAAGACCAAATTGCCCTTTATTTAAATTACAAGCTAATTTAAATGGTAGACACACTTAGGATATTAAATATCTTCAAGCCATCCGTATTGAAGCCTTTTAAAGATTCCATTTTCATCCATAAAGCTTGATATGCTTGAAGGTCCTTAGCTTGACTTCTCGTGAAGGGCCTTCTCGAAGTAGCGTCACTTTTATGTACATCACTCTCCTCTTCTTCGAAAGAATTCATCCTCAAATTCGCGAATCCTACATCAAAAAGAGATAAATCACTAACATTGAAAAAATTATGAATCAAATACTCACTTGGTAAGTCCACTTTGTAAGCATTATCTCAAATCTTCTCAAACACTTGAAAAGGTCCATCTCCTCTTGGCATAAGCTTGTTCTTCCTTTTGCTTGAAAATCTCTCCTTTCTAAAGTGAACCCATACCCAATCACCAGGTACAAAAGTGACTTTTTTTCGTCCTTTGTTGGCTCTTTTGGTTGCATCGTTGTTAGCCTTCTCAATTTGCAATCTTACTTTCTCATGGATGTTCGTCATAGCTTTTGCCTTAGCTTTTGCATCTACACTCACAATAACATCTTTGGGCAAAGGATTTAAATCCAATGGAGTCAAGGGATTAAAGCAATAAACACACTCAAAAGGGGTCATGCCAATAGATCTATGAATAGTTCTATTATAGGCAAACTCAATTAGTGTCAATTGATCCTCTCTAGAAGTTAACTTTTATTTAACCATAGCTCTAAGCATGTTACTTAAAGTTCTATTAACCACCTCGATTTGATCATCCGTTTGAGGATGACAAAAAGTAGAAAATAACAATTTAATTCCTGAATTCCCCCACAAACACTTCAAAAAATAACTAAGAAATTTTGAATCTCTATCACTAACAATTGTTTGGGGAACACCATGCAATTTCTTCACATTATGAACAAATAAAGTAGCAACATGAGATGCAACATCACTTTTATGACAAGCAATAAAGTGAGCCATTTTTGAAAATCTATCCACAACAATAAAGATGCTATCCTTACCATTTCTAGTCCTAGGGAGCCCAACAACAAAATCCATGAAAATATCTAACCAAGGACCGTTAGAAATAGGCAAAGGGGTATACAAGCCATTTGGTTGGGTACAAGATTTAGCATGCTTACAATCCAAATACCTAGCATAAATTCTTTCCACATCTCTTATCATTTTAGGCCAAAAGAAATATTCACTAAGAATAGCTAAGATTTTTGATACTTCAAAATGACCCATCATACCTCCATTATGTGCCTCTTTTACCAATAACTCTCTCCAGGGAGACATAGGCACACAGTTTTCCATTTCTAAACAAGTAGCTCTCCTTCAATTCAAATTTAGGAGTTCTAACTTTATTTTCCCCCTTAACAACTTGCACACACCTAGTTAAGCTCACTTGACACTCTCCAAAGACTTTTCCAAAATCATCGTCGTTAGAATATAACTCCAAACTCTCAAAACCCATCAACCTAGATGTCAAGATATTCATCAATGCATATCTTCTAGATAAAGCATCCGCCATAATATTCTCTTTACCTTGCTTATAATTAATCACATATGGAAAAGACTCAATGAACTCTATCCACTTGGTAAGCCTCTTATTAAGCTTATTTTGGACCCTAATATGCTTCAAAGCATTATGATCGGTTCTAATCACAAACTCCTTATGCCACAAATAATGTTGACAATTTGCTAAATCTCTCACTAAGGCATAGAGTTCTTTATCATAGGTAGAATATTGCAATGGAGCTCCTCTTAATTTCTCACTAAAGTAAGCTACGGGTTTTCCTTCTTGCATCAAGGCCACACCAATGCCTACTCCACTAGCATTACACTCAATTTCAAACATCTTCTCAAAGTTGGGAAGTTGAAGTAATGGAGTGGAACTAAGTTTCTCTTTCAGGATTCTAAAGGCTTCCTCTTGTTTTCTGCCCCAAATGAAAGACTTATCCTTCTTAATGACTTCGGTTAGAGGAGCGGCTAAAGAACTAAAACCCTTCACAAATCTTCTATAGAAACTTGCCAACCCATGGAAGCTTCTAACATCACTAATGGACGTAGGAGTTGGCCAAATTCTAATAACCTCTACCTTTTCATCATCCACCTCAACTCCTCTTGAACTTACAACAAAGCCAAGAAAAACAACACGGTCAACACAAAAAGAACACTTTTAACAATTGACATACAACTTTTCTTTTCTCAACACATCAAATATCATTCTCAAATATTGCACATGATCATCCAAACACTTGATATAAACCAAAATATCATCAAAATAAACCACAACAAAATTAATAATAAATGACTTAAGCACATGGTTCATTAATCGCATAAAAGTGCTTGGTGCATTGGTTAGCCCAAAAGGAATCACCATCCACTCATATAATCCAAACTTGATTTTGAAAGCGGTTTTCCATTCATCTCCGGATTTAATTCGGATTATCCGCTTTGCAAATCAATTTTAGAAAATAAAGTAGAACCACACAATTCATCTAGCATATCATCAAGTCTAGGGATGGGATGTCGATATTTTACCATAATTTTATTAATGGCACGGAAATCTACACACATCCTCCATGTCCCATCCTTCTTGGGAACAAGAATTATGGGTACCGCACATGGACTTAAATTTTCTCTCACCAAACCTTTATTCACAAGTTCTTCCACTTGTCTTTGTAATTCTTTGGTCTCTTGAGGATTGCTCCTATAAGCCGCTTTGTTGGGTATTTGAGAACCAGGCAAAAACTCAATTTCATGCTCTATTCCTGTCAAAGGAGGCAACCCACTTGGTATTTCTTCTAAAAATAGATCTTCATAATCTTGCAGCAAAGAAGAAACAACACTTGACAAAGATAAAGAGGTTAGTTCATTGTTAGAAAGCAAAGAATAACCTTTAGGTTAAATAAATATGACTTGAGTAGCATCCTCTGTTTATCTCTTTCATGCTCTCTTGATTTTGCAAAATCATGCACATTTTTTTTTTTTTGATTTTTTTGTTTTTCTTGCTCACCTATTTTTTTATGTGATAACTCATTATCACTTGAGCTCTCAACCTCTCCTTTTTCCTCTCTTGAGTTATCATTTTTCACTCCCTTACTCCTCTCTTTCTTTTCTCTCTCAAGTTTTTCTTTCAACTCCCCCATTTTTCTATATTCCTGACTCACTTGAAAAGGAGAAAGTGGGTTAAGAATGTGCTTTTTACCATCCTTAACAAATGTATATTTATTTGACCTTCCATCATATTTATCCCCCACATCATATTCCCATGGCCTTCCCAACAATAAATGACAAGCTTGCATCGGTACATCACAAAACACTTCATCATGATAACTTCCAATCTTGAATTTTATCAACACTCTCTTGATCACCTTGAGTTCACCATATTCATTGAGCCATTGCAATCTATAAGGTTTTGGATGCCTTCTTGTTGGAAGTTTCAATTGTTCTACCATAGAGACACTAGCAACATTGACACAACTTTCAGTATCAATGATAAATAAACATAATTGCTCTTGCACTCTACACCAATTATGAAACAAGTTCTCTCTTTGATCAAGATCTTCCCTTGCTAGATCACTTGTACTTCTCCTCACAATAAGAACAAGTTTTCCATCATCATTAATTTTTTCTCCATCACCTTCTCCCATAAACTCATCATTACTATCATCCTCCATGTGACCATCTTTAGATTCATCTTCGGTTTGATAACCACCATCATTCAATGCAATGGTTGTTCTTCTATTAGGACACTCATTTTCTTTATGACCATATCCTTGACATTTAAAACACTCTATTTTAGATGAAGTTTCAAGTTTAGATTTGTTACCTCCATCCTTATAGTCCTCCTTTGATTTGCCTTTGTCAAAGTTTGACTTCAATTCTTGATTTGTACTTTTGAATTTGTCCCAAGTGGAAGATGATTTTCAAACTATCTTATTTTTAGCCCATGAAGAAGAAGAAGATTTCACCCTTGACTTGTTTTCCTTTTGATGATCCTCCACCTTGAGTGCCATTTGATAAGCTTCATATAAAGTAGAAAGACGATGCAATTTCAATGGTTGCCTTACCTCTTTATTTAAGCCCGAGATAAATCTTGCCACTAGCTTCGCCTCTTCATTATTGACATTAGCTCGAAGCCTAGTATGCTCTAGCTCCTGATAATACTCTTCCACACTCTTACTTCCTTGTTGAAGATTGTAATACTTCTTAAGTGTATTTTGCTCATAATCTTGACCCACAAACCTTTCTCTCATTCGCCTTTTCATGTCATGCCAACTTGTAACAAAGTCTCTATTCACCAAAGCATCTCTTTCAATTTTCTCCCACCATGTAGAAGCAAAACCCTCAAGGTGACTTATAGCATAATTCACCTTTTTAACATCACTCATATTGTTGAGATTATATTGCCTTTCAAGTTTCACAATCCAATCAAGATATTTATTCGGGTCACTACTTTCTTGAAGAATGGAAGAGTAACCTTGATGTTGTTGAATCCTCGATCTTCATCATCATTCCTTCTATTATATTCTCTACCATCAATCGGGTACCACCCTCTATTTCCCCCCTTCTTCCTCTCCCACCTAACCTCTCTTGTTGAACTTGATCATTGGCTCTATAATCATAATTATCTCCATCAAAAGAATCATGCTCTTCAAGGTTATGTTGGGCTCTCACTTGAGTTCTATTGACTTGTGGTGGAAGATTTCTTTGTTGATTCCCCCCTTTGAAAGTGTTGCTTGATTGCAAACTTTTGGTAAAGTAGCATTAGGAGAGAGAGTATCTTGCACTATCATGTGAGATGGAGTTATATCAAGAGGAGTCTTACTTGATCCCTCATCATGTTGACCAATGGGGTTGAAAACCTCAAGTGGTTGCTTTGCTATTTCTTGACTTCTCACCCTTCTATCCACTTCTTCCAACTTTTCCTTCATTTCCTTCATTTCTTCCAATAGCTTTGGAAGAAAAAATTTCATTTTGCTAGAGGATTCTCCCTTAAATTGAGTCATTGTACCTACAAAATAAATAAAAGTTAGTAGAAAGAGTTCCTCACCACTCACTCACATCATGTTTCCCTCTTTTTGTCACTCACACTCGTGTATCACTCTAAGGCCAAAGATTTTTAAGCCCACTCTCAAATGAACTCACCTCATTCTTGCTAGTTACCACTCTTGAATAACCCAAGGTTGAGAGTCAACACCATCAAATAATTCACAAGTAGTACTACTTCTTCGAGATAGAGTGGAGTTTATGTAATCAAGAACGGACAAGGAAACAAATAAGCATACAATGAAATGAAAGAAAAAAAACACGAAAATAAAATAAAATTTGACACGAATAAATTAAACGGACACAGACTAGTTTAACATTAAGTATGAATTAATACTCAAAGCAAACTAACTAGAATTAACAAGAAAAGAAGAAATAAGTTTGAAAGATTTGAACTATTTTGTAATTCTTAAATTCATCCTCTTCAATAACCAAGCAAATGAGCTCAAATTTGAGATATAACTTCCCCACAACTTTACCAACAAATTCTAACCAGCAATTTCTTCAACCAAACAATAAATCAACAAAACCCATTTTCAAGTTTCTTCTTCAACATGACTTTCAATTTTTTTTCTTGTCATATATTTTTATAATTTTAACTATGAATAATATCAAACAACATTCAATCAAATTTGGTTCTTTTTTTTTTGAATATTTTTTTTCTTTTTTAATATCAAAACCTCAAGACTTAGGTTTGTGAAAACAAATCTAATCCAAGCTTTGATACCAATTTGATGTGAAACAAGACAATAGAAGCAAGATAGGAATTAAAGATACAAAATAAATAAAGATAGGCACAATTAGATTCAAACAATCAAAAGATGTAATGGTGAAACTAACCAAAACACCCCTTAATTGAGAAATAAAAGCACCTAATCTATTAGAATTATCCTCAACAAGGTAGTACCCTTACTTGCAAATCCTAGGACAATTGTTGAAAATCAACAAAGGGTTTCAAGCTCTCAAAGGAGACACAATTCTTCAATATACAAAAACTAGTGGCTCAACCCTAATAACTACCTATTTATACTAAGGGTTAAAAGAAGTAAGAAAGGATCAAATTGCCCTTCATTTAAATTACAAGCTAATTTAAATAGTAGACACACTTAGGATATTAAATATCTTCAAGTTATCCATATTGGAGCCTTCAAAGATTCCATCTTCATCCATAAAGCTTGATATGCTTGAAGGTCCTTAGCTTGACTTCTCCTGAAGGGCTTCTCGAAGTAGCGTCACTTTGATGTACATCACTGCCACTGCCTATAGATGGAGAAATTATCGGAAAAGGTATAACCTTGTTATCTTTGTCAATTCAGTCCAGGTCATGATAGAAAAGAAGAGGAAGAGCGGAGATTTCCAGTTGGAGTGTTTAAGGTAAAAATATGGATATGATTGAGATTAATTGGTTGATTAATTAACATATAATTGCCTTTTCCCCCCACATGCCAACCATATATTAAGTGTCTAGATTTATGTCTTTTACTTATCCTAGGTGCATGGTCTTTTGTTTATATATTTAGAACTTTTATACTATTAATGTGGTTAGATTTAATTTAAGTGTGTGTGGAAGTAATAGTTATTATCCTAAAATTCTCTATTAGCATGCATATGTATAAGCCTCTTTCTAATGTTTATTTCACTCTTCCATTCTCTTTGTGCCTATGATATTATAAAGAGTTCGCTTTATATTTCCAACAAGTGGTATCAAAATGTTGAATCAATCTTAAAAGGTATAAATATGAAGATTCTAGCAATCTCCGTTGAAGATGTGTTTTCAAATTTGAAGACCCATTCAGAGGCCGGGTATTTTCAAAAGAAGAGTAAATTCTCCAGATTTGTGAAAAGAAGAATAATCGTCAAGAAGATGTAGGTGCTGAAGGACTTCACAAGATAGGAAGAGAAGACAAGAGAATCCTTCTTTCTGTGAGTTGGGTTTGCAATAGCCAAAAGTTAGAAGGTAATGGAGAATGAATTTGTCATTTGTTGTAAATGTGTAAACTAAGAGGCTCCTGAAAATGAAGTTCAAATTATCAAAAAGGATTGAAAAATATGAAAATATACAGTTAGTTTTTAGGGAGTAATGTTGAAAATGGTAAACTTAATCTGTCCAGATTCTGTCTTTTAGTTATCCTATGAACATGATCTTTTATATCACTCATATCTAGAGAACTTTATCGTATCAATGTGATTAGACTCAAGTATGTTTGTGAAAGTAGTTAAAGAAGTGTTATTCTGGAAGACTATATTAGCACCTATATCAACCCCTTTCTAAGATAATTATGTAAAGGTCGAGTTCTTCTAATGATATCAAATGAGCTTAATGTTTATCTGAGCCTTTCAGTCTTTTTTGTGCCCTATGACATTATCAATACATTTCCGGAGGATATACAAGAAAATGTAACAGTTACAGATTTTAGCGAAAGAAATTCTTCTGACTAATATGAATCATAAATTGTTGTAATAAGATAATTCAATCAATCTTTTTAGACTCGATTGCTGCTTTTGATGAGATCCATGGTGGGGCTTCAGGAGATCCTTACAATTTTTCCCAAAACAAGAAGTCGTTGCTTGGAAAGATTATGAGACTTGATGTCGATAGCACACCAAGTAAGTTGTCTTCAAGTTCATGAAAAAAAATATTGTCATACAATTTGGAGTTTTTCTTATATCTATTTGTGTATGCTAACTTTGACTGTCTTGCCACTACTCTAAGCTATCATAATGCGTATTGTTAAAAGAGTCTAAACCATTATCTAAATCTTTGTAGTCCCAATTAGGAAATAGCAGACTGTCGTCTTAGTTATCTTTGTCAAGTACAAAAAGAAAAGCTCATTGCAAGTAAATGAATCATTCCTGATATTTCAAATTTGGCAAAATTTTAGCTGCTTATTTTCTTTCCAAAACCTTTGTTTGTTGATGCCCGTAGTGTCAAATTGTTTGAGAGTGACGCGATCTAGGTTGGAAATGTAGCACGTTTTATTCAGTTGACTTGCCCCTTAGTTTATGTGTTGGTGTCTTAGGTGTTGCAGATGTAAATTACCAAGCTTGGTTTATGGGTAAACTACACCATTCCAAAGGATAATCCTTATATTGAAGATAAAGAGCTGCGGCCTGAAATATGGGCACTAGGAAAGCGAAATCCTTGGCGCTGCAGTTTTGATTCTGCAAGGCCATCTTACTTCATGTGTGCAGATACAGGCCAGGTAATGTTCAAGAATTTTATTCTCCAAGTAATTCTAAATAGACATTATTTTCTGTCCACTTTCAAGCTCCATATAGAATTTATACTAAGAATCCATAAATTTCCTCACACCGTAAGTTCATAGTTGTTCTGGCTGGATGGGATGGGCGTTGAGAAGAGGGAATCTAAGTGTTAGAACAAACAAGTGCCTCAATCATGTATTATTGATTCCCCTCATCTTGTTCAATATCACAAATGCATGTGCAAAGTAAGATAGACTGTGAGGATGATTAAGGATCTTCACCAACTAGCTAATTTGGGAGTCCAACTTCTCGAAACTCCAGATGAAGAGGTTATTGTACGTAATGCAGCGGAATCTTCATTGATAGCTGAAGTGAAAGAGAAGCAGTATGCAGATCCAATTTTATTGCAGCTTAAGGAGGATGTGCAGAGTGGCACGACAAAGGCATTTGAGCTTACGCGAGAAGGAGTGCTTCAGTGTCAGAATCGTTTATGTGTACCTGATGTAGTTGAGCTAAGAAAGAGAATTATGACCGAAGCACACTGTTCAAGGTATTCCATCCATCCAGGGTCGACTAAGATGTATCAAGATTTGAAAGCAATATATTGGTGGAATGATATGTAGAAGAATATTGCCGAATTTGTAGTGGAATGTCCGATTTGTCAAAGAGTCAAAGTAGAACACCAGAAACCCGGTGGTTAGATGCAATGTATAGATCTTCTAGTCTGGAAGTGGGACAAGATCAATATGGATTTTATCACGGGTTTGCCTCATACATATCGGAAGTTTGATTCCATATCGGTGATCATTGATAGGCTTACCAAATCTGCGCACTTCTTACCAGTTAAGACAACTTATACGGCAGAAGAGTATGCGAAGTTGTATATTAAGGAGATCGTTCGGTTACATGGAGTTCCAATTTCCATTATATCCGATCGAGGAGCCCAATTTACTGCGAATTTCTGGAAGTCTTTTCAAAGGAGTTTGGGGACACAAGTAAATCTAATTACGACTTTTCATCCTCAAACGGACGGACAAGCGGAACGTACCATCCAAACACTTGAAGATATGCTACGAGCATGTGTATTAGATTTCAAAGGCAACTGGGATGATCACCTACCTCTTATCGAGTTTGCCTACAATAATTGCTATCATTCAAGTATCAAAATGGCACCATATGAAGCATTGTATGGAAGAAAGTGTAGATCGCCAATAGGATGGTTTGAAGCAGGTGATGCGGTCTTATTTGGACCGGATCTTGTTTATCAAGCAATGGAGAAGGTTAAAGTGATCCAACAACGGCTTGCAACAGCTCAAAGTCGACACAAATCTTATGCGGATGTTAGAAGAAGAGGACTTGAGTTTTCTATCGACGATTGAGTATTCTTGAAAGTATCACCAATGAAAGGAGTGATGAGGTTTGGCAAGAAAGGAAAGTTAAGTCCACGATACATAGGTCCGTATAAGATCATTCAAAGATTTGGACAAGTTGCTTATGAGTTAGAGCTACCTCAAGAGCTCTCAGCAGTTCATCCCGTATTTCATGTTTTGAAGCTTCGCAAGTACATCGGAGATCCATCGCACATCACTACTACGGAAGATGTACAAGTTACAGAAGATCTCACTTTTGAAGAAATGCCTATTGCTATTCTTGATCGCCAAATTAAAAAGATAAGGAATAAAGAGATAGCATCGGTAAAAGTACTTTGGAGGAATCAACAAGTTGAGGAGATCACATGGGAAGCCGAGGAAGTGATGAAGATTAATTACCCTTACCTATTCAGCGATGAGGAGGAAGTTCATGAGACGGAAGAAGAACAATAACAAGTAAGTGTTTATTTTTATGCAAGGATGTTATGATGATGAATATGTTAATTGTAAGCTTGTACATGTCTTAATTAAGTAACTATGCTAACATTCGAGGACGAATGTTCTTAAAGGGGGGGATAATGTAACACCCCGTAAATTTTTTCGTACACTTATCGCGATTATATGGAGTCCTAAAGACTTGCGTATGGGTTAAATTAAGTTTATGGTGTTCGGAAGTATCCCGTCAATAGTTGTATGTGTCGGTATTGGAATAAACTTTCTAACTATATAAAGTTTGCCCAAATTAGAGGAGTATTTCATATAAGCGAGCACATTCGAAATTTCAAAACGGTGGCCAGGAAGCCTGTGAACAGTAGTTCTGCAGGAAAATTTCTGCAGCTAGGCAATCCAACTTTAGACGATCATAAATCCTTGTACAAAATGAATTGTGTGAGCTGATATATATAGACGAAAATCTCCGAGAGTCTTCTTTCTGATGAAATTGGTTTCATCCAAATCCAATGTCTGAGTAAGGAGATATACCAGTTTTACTGCAGCCTATCAAAAACAAAACAGAATTGTCTGACAGATTTTTGGGTCAACTTTAAACGACCGTAACTTCTTGTAAAGGAAGAACTGGGTGGTATACTGTATATGAAAATGAAAGCCCTTTGAATTATATTTCCAATGCAATTGGTTTCACCCAAATCCGATACCGGAGCAAAGAGTTATGATCGATTTACTTCAGCCTGTCAAAACTGTCCACTGGGGACAGATTCGGGATTTTATTTCAATTGTTAGGGCACAATGGTCATTTCCGATTACCTTTGGACGAAAATTGGTCTTAAAAACCTGCACTTAGCCCTATTTGTATCAGATGTTATCCAAATATTAGGAGAGGTGAAACCCTAGCCAATTTCAACCTCAAATATTTTGTGATTCAACCGTAGAAAATTCAAATTGGTTCCGTGGTTGTGTTCACCATCTCGGAATCTTCAAGAGGCACCCCATGGTTATGTAAGGAGGATTCTAAATACAAGAGTTCATTGTTAAGGTATGAATATTGTTTATTCTTGATTCTTATCCATGAATAAGTATTTATAAAGGATTATGAGTATTGTCTTTTTTTTTTTTTTTTTTTTTTTATATATTTTTTTTCCCCCTCCCTCCCCCCAGGAGGATCAATAGTGTTTCCACACTTCCCCTCCAGCGTGACTCGAACCCTCAAATGAGTATTGTCTTGATGTTGGAAGATAACTAGAAACATAGTTATGACTTGTTGTGTATAAATTGTTAGTAGTAAATTATGGAAGTTGTTGTGTATAAAGGATTACTTCCTAGACATTATTTGGTGAAGTTAATACCTAAATGGTAAGGTTTGGTTGCTAATACTAGTTTGCCACAAATGACTTATTGTAGATAAGTGTTCGAAGAGTACGGGAAGTCACTTGTATTGAAGTGGTTATATCAAGGTATGTAAGACATACTCTATCTAATCTTGGCATGAATAATGACCCATGACACTCTCAAGTAAGCTTCCAACATTGTCCTACGACACATGACACATAAGAACATCATATGATCTTCGACACTACCAATTGAACTTGTTTTCACTTTTAAGATGTCCGGCTAGTCAAAAAAATGTCCATATACTATTATTGACTCCGAAATGGTTTAATGAGGTATCCATGATTCACTACCTCATTTTCATGATATTTATTACCTATTTACATGTTTTCCTATTGAAGTATCATGGTTTCAAGTTCCATAAAGTATGACCACAAAGTAATGTATGTCTCTAACCAATCTCAAAGATTAATTGAATTAAGAAATTGAATGTCTGTATTTTAAATTGATGATAAGATGTATTGTATTAGTACCACTGATCAGTTGGCCATTGTATTATAAAGATTATGTATATATACTATTCCAGGGGTGGTCCCTGATGTATTGTATTAGTACCACTGATCAGTTGGCCATTGTATGACATATGTTATGTATTGATAAGGATTACGTGAGGTAATGATATGAAAGTAATGTGCAGGTATCCCATCAGTTCTTTTAAGTGTGGTCTACTCATACTGTTTATTCACTGGTATCTGGGTTCTGTTGATCTTTTGTATCTCATCTTGATACTCGCTGCCTTACATACTCAGTACATATTTTCGTACTGACGTCCCTCATGGGGGACTGTATTCATGCCTGCAGGAACAGGTACTTCAGGTCGTACACCTCCGCAGTAAGAGCCAGGACATTCTATTGTTAGTGGTGAGCTCCAGTTGTTTCGGGGCATCCCAAGTCGTCTCTATATGTACCTTTGGTATTTGTATAAAAGTCTTTTGTGGGCGGGAGTTTGTCCCGACCCCAACTCCGTTATGTATCTATGTAGAGGCTTTTGTAGACATGTTGTACAACCATAGGAGTGTTTGGTTGATAGACGTGATGGCTCTGACAGCCAATTACTGTTCATATATATATTTATGCGTGTCTGCTGGGCTGATACAAGTACTGTTTTCTTTTATTTACAACGAAGTGCTGCCCAAATTTCTAATTTTCATAAGTAATGTAAATGTGAAAGTATAGGTTATGAACGGGTTCTCCCGAGCCTTCTCGGCTACGGGTGCCAGTCCGCTCCAATGGGATTTGGGGTATGACACCTTTCCTCTAAGAAAAAGGTTTGCCAAATATGGAAAAGTTTTATATTTTTTCTTTTAGGAAAAGTAAAAGTAATTATGATAACTTTTATTTTCCTTCTAATAAAAAATAAAATTTAAATATACTAAGAAAATCAGGCAAAAACCCTAACAGTGACCTCCCCGTACCGCCACTACCAACTAGTTGAACACGCAACCAAAGGCTCAAGACACATGTTCCCAATATTTTCCCGATATGGGATCCCTCAAGAAGACTTTTGACACGAGACATCAACCGTAGATCTCAACTACTAGGTCACTTCACATGATCCGATAAACATCTTGTACCACCGTTATCACCCAACGGGACACGCCGCCTGACCACCCCCTCAAAGACCACCACTCTCCAAGAAGACTTTCGACACAAGGCACCACACCGCAGTCACCACTCCGACACATCTGAACCTGGTCTTTGATACCACTTGTTGGGACCGCATGTAATTCCATACTAGTATGATATTGTCCGCTTAGGGCCAAGCCCTCACAGATTTGTTTTTGGGCACCTTCCAAAAAGCCTCATACTAGTGGATTTGGGTGACACTTTAAATATTAGACATGTTCCCTTTATTTTTTCGATGTGGAATTGTGTTTGCATCTCAACAATTATTATGATTCTAAGCTCCCGCCAAAGAGGGTGTGTTCATGAGATCAAATATGCTAAGTTGAAGATACTTGAACATGGAAACAATGGTAAAAGGAATGCAGACAACTGATTCAACTTTAGTTGGAGTTTCTATCAAAAGAAACTTCTACTTAGGTAGTGTAATCTTTACTGCTACCTAGAAGTGCATTTAGGTCAATTTCAATGTTCGCACACTCCAAAACTTGGTAATGATGAAATGGTATCTTCACCCCTCACCAATTAACAACATGCTTTAGTTTCCGGCAGGAAATTATCTGTGTAATTTCTTGGGCACAACCACAACCACGACTGGAAAAGATTAAGTTTTGCTAGAAACTTGTTGATAATGCGTAGGGATTTATATAACTGTGAGATGACACAACACTATAAGACAATAAAATACAACACAGAGTATTTCAAATAAAGTGAAATACCTATATCAAGCATGAATCTAGATAAAAATCTTCAGAAGGATCCAATTTTGTTTGATAGGTGGAAATTCTTTTCATCTCATGGTGCTGTAGTAATTATAATATTTTTATTTTTGTAATGGATGGTCCAACCCATCAGCTGAAAGTAATGTTGATGAATTGAGACATTTCATTTGTTCCTTGACCTACCTCCCCATTGTGTGTAATGCAATGGTTCATCAGATACTTTGTTTCGTCTATTATTCAAACCATCTCGTGTGCCGATTACACTAAAAGTACAATCCTCAAAGATATAGCCTTAAAAGAAACAGAACATAGAATCAACAATACATAGAAGCACTAATGACGAAACCACTAATAAATAATATCTGGAATATTCAGTTACATTGAGTACTAATGACGCAACCACTAATAAATATGTTTAGGATTTGTTTCTCCTAATTCGTATTGGAATGATTTTGTAATCCTACTTTAATTTGGTTTCTAGTATTATAAATACATATTTTTTGTAAGGAAAATTATTTCACTTTATAAATAAAGTATGTTCCTATTTTACCCATGATTAAATCACAATATTTTTGTATTCAATTAGGGTTTGTGGTATAGGGTACAAATGGCCGATCAATCCATACGGGAAAACGCAGCACCGGATTGGGAATGGGTGTACTCTTACGAAGAGAAAAGGCTAAAAACACTTGTAGACGGTGATGGAGAGTGGGAGAAAAAGCATCATTTGTGGGAAATACAAAACGGTTTAGTACCAATATATGATGAGGAAAGAGAACTGGAAGAAAAGAGGAAGAGGAAAAGAGAAATTCTATCAGCATTGGAATTGCGGTCACAAGAGGAGGTTCAGAAGACACAAGAAGAGGCATTCTATAAGAGGTTACGAGAGCTCCATATTAAACCTCGAACGGAGGAGGAGGAAAAACTAAAACAGTCATACTTGGACGATCTGGAAAAAGTACGCCTAGGTAAGATGAAAATTGAGCACTTTTTTCCTTTTGGACCAGGATGGGATCTTGCATATTATGACATTCCAGATGGAAAATTTCCTTCGCCGCTGCCAACATCTCCTTCGCACCGAATAGCTACTTCGGTGCCAAGAGCTTCTCTGACCCCTAAGTTCTGGAAACAGCTTTACGAATATGTTAGACAACCTAGTGCAAGTGTTACCCAAACAACAGGATCTAGCACTCCTGTGAGCTCAAACCTTGCAACAGAGAAAAGATGCCGCAAGAATCACTATGCGACACCCTATTGCAAGTGTGACCCAAACTGCCGTGAATACTACGAGGCCTTTGAGGAGGAACATCCCCCAGAAATTGCCAAAATTTCTAACGCATATGCCCGTCAGTGTCGCCAAACGCATGTTAAGTCTAGTTTCTTATCAAAGTTCCACTGTCACCTAATTTTATTAGATTCACCCTATCCATTGGATAGTTTTCATCACTCACTCTAATGAAATATGTGTTGACTCCTTTGACAGTGTTTTGACATTGATGACTACTTCGATGGGACAATACATCCATTACAACCATTTAAGGAAATGGGCGGAGGCGAGGCTGAACTTATAATGGAATTGGCAAACCGTGCTATCCAGGAATATAACGAGAAAGAGAGCAATGTATTTATGCTCCTTAATTTTCTTTCTGTGATTACTCCCCAATTATATATCCTTCTCAACTACTTGTGACTCTTCTTACAGGTTTTTAAGTACAGCATTTTGAAGATTGAAAAAGTGAATCGTTCTATAGCATTGTATGATACGTATTGGATGACCGTCATAGTAACTAATCTCACTCTTGTTACTCCTACTGAAACTTTTCAAATCCATGCTGCTTTTACTAGCTTCAATGATGATAGTAAGGTCTATTGTTGCGGGCCTAAAGAAGAGGTAATCAAACACTTAATGAAGTTTATGATTTCCGTCTTCCTTTTATTATTCTCTATTTGGTGAGTGTGTGTTAGGTGGACTGGTTTTTCTTTTTTTAAATGAATATTTTGTGTTATTTCCTTACCACTTGATGCTATCCTCCGAACTCTGTTAGCGTATCAATTTCCCAATCATTCAAACATCTTCTAAAGATCAAATTCCATCCTTGGTTGCTCCATATCTCCCCAATCGTTGCCTGTTGTTGTCGAGATAATATATAGAGATCTGGAAAGAGTTGTTTCAGAACTCCTTGTCCTTCATGCCATTTATCCTCCCAAATGACTAATCCTCACTAGCAAATCTTCATTGCCAGTACAATATCAAACTTTGATTCTGGGATTTCAAAAAATTTATGCATAATCCTCCTTCTTGCCAACTATCATGGATCTCCATTTGACATTCCCTGGGATTGGAAATAATGGCATCGTATGTAGGCAATGCATCAAGGACTGAATTGATTAAAATTAGTCTACCACCCATTGAGAGATATTGGCTTTCCAGCTTGTTAGTCTTCCAAATTCCCATTGACTTACTTTTGTTCCCCAAAAGCATTTCTATATATATTGTTGGTAATTCTCATATTCTACTTCCAAGAAGATCAGCCTAGGATTGAATTTGGTTTACTAACTGGTTGAATTAAACTTTTGGTCTAGTTAATATGTCAACTAAAAGTAGCTTCAAACAAAATAAAGACTACTCTCACTGTAGCCATCTGTTCAGAATTGGCCTCGCAAAATACAACAGTTTTATCAACATATTGTAGATGTGATAGGAAAGTGTGAAATTTCTTTGTGATATTTGTTACTGTTGCTAGTCCTTGTCTGACTAGAAATGCAAAGATGATTAAATATGTTAAACGAAAGATCTTTGGCTTCTCGTTTATTTTCTTGCTCTTGGTGAGAAAGTGGAACTTTCCGAATTTTCATTACATGAATTCTGTTTTAGGATTTTCGATACGAAGACATAGGAAACATAAAATAGTGATCATATGCATTTGCTTTCTGTGGATAATGCACTTGTCCTTGACACTACCTTTATTTTGTTTCTCCATTTACAGCCTTTTATTGGTTTGCCTAGCTGCGAGTTTTGCTTTGGCCTGCTGCCAGAAGGGCGTGTCATGGGAGGACGGGGACCGTAGTTATTTAAATTTCTACCATTTGAGATTTCATTATTATTGTTGAAGGTACTTGTTATAGTTGTTCTTGGTTGGGATAGTCTCCATCTTTTGTAAATTAAGACGTGCTTTAGTTTGAGTATTCCATTGTATCCTGTTTATTCCACTGTATCCTGTTTTAGGCTAAAATTCAAGTGATGGTAAGATTCTTCATGGTTATTTCATGGGATTCTTCATGGTTATTTCATGGGTTGTTTTAGGCAAATATCGAGAAGAAACCCTTACAATCGCCTCACTTCATTCAAAAGATAATTAGTTCATGGCATACTAAAATGTATGTTGATTTTAGGTATTAGAGTGATATGCAAAATTAACCCTTAGCTTAATGCTTTTTTCCTGTCTGCAACGACAACGATACTGGGAAGAGCTTTTTTCCCTGTCTGGAGCGATACTGAGAAGAGAAGGGAGTGCATTGAAGCGGTGAACAAGATAACTACTTTACCCAAAAAGGGTCCAACATAGGTTAAAAATATGCACATAGAATGTATGCCGAAGCAATAAGACTTGTCATGACTTGGCATCCTTCAGTACTCCATCCTTCTCAAGTTCATGCACAAGGTATCTCAATGCTGGAAGCTTCATGGTAAGATTGGCAAGATTACTGTAGAGTTTTTGTAGTCCTTGCAACAACAAGCAGTGTTTAGAGCCTCTGGGAGCTGTGATAACTGTTTCATCTCATCCGAGATCATATTTTCAAGACCAGTTGGTCTTGGAACAACTCGAACAATCTCACCCTCTTTAGGCTCTTGAACTCGTGCATCAGCTTTGGAGACCAGTTCAGAGTTTGAGTCAGCTCTGCATTAATTTGATGATAAATGGTACCTGTGTTGAACCAAAGAACACTCTGTGCCACATCAGTTTCACCCCTTATCCCACATCACCAGGATACATTTGTTGATCAGATTATACTCCATATCATTTCCACAATTTATTTTAGTATTATCTTTTGCGCTTTTTGCTATTGTTAGTTCTCTTGTGACTGCTCCCGCGTCCATCAATATTCATAGCTAGAGTGATTGCAGAAATTACTTGGTTGGTGCGACTCTTGGATTATCAATCTGCACCACCGATTTTGTCGATTCCTATTCATTTCGACAGTCAGGTTGCTCTTCATATTGCCAAAAATCCGGTCTTTCATGAATGAACGAAGCATGTGGAGTTGGATTGCCATTTCGTTCGTCAACAATATTTTTGAGGCCTTATCACTCTTTCTTTTGTCCCATCGAAGCATCAGCTTGCCGACTTATTTACTAAGCTTTTATCAGGAGCTTCTTCTCGTGATTTATTGACAAAGTTGGGGGTTTTGTCTATACCCACCAACTTGAGGGGGATGTTGAAAATCGATGCTATCATCTAAAATACATGCTGAAATTGTTGAGGAAATAAAAGAAAAAAGGAAGGGAGAAAGAAAAGGAAAGAACAGACAACAACGCCTTAAGTGTGGATCTGTAATTACTTTAGGATTTGGTCCTTATGATCCTTGAGTTTCCACGTGGCAACATTAGATAGTATATATGCTTGAATGAGGGATTGAATGTGTACCATTTGATGCTGATAATGAGAGGATGATGTGGAACACCTGAGTAATAAATGTACATAGTGGAGGACTAAAATTCTGTTATAGAAGAGAGGAATAGAAATAGGACAAGTGTAAATAGTATTTTCTTTTTTGTTTTTCTTTATACACCAAAACATGTGTATTTATACTTGAAGGAAATAAATCAAGGTGTGTAAAAAATTTTGCAAATCATTCTTCATACTTCTTTCTTCAGAGAACACGAAAATTACCACACAATTTAAATTATTATATATGTATTATTGTATTGGTGATTTGAAGCTAGGGTTGAAGGTTTTATTATGTAACCTTAGAATGAATTATTGCTTTTATTTATGACATGGACCTCTGATAAGACGACATGAGGCAAAACTGCTTTTGAAAAACCACCGTTAACACGTAATGACATGGATGAACCTGTTTTATAATTCTAATTGGCATTGGCATTGCGGTCACAAGAGGAGGATCAGAAGAAACAAGAAGAGGCATTCTTTAAGAGGTTACAAGAACTCCGTATACCTCTAACAGAGGAGGATAAAAAAACAAAACAGTCATATTTGGACAATGTGGAAAAAGTATGTCTCGGTATGATGAAAATTGAAGCCTTGAAAACTTTTGGACCAGGGTGGGATGTTGCATATTACGACATTGCAGATGGGAAATTTCCTTTGCTGCCAATAGCTCCTTCGGTGCCAACAGCTTCTCTGACACCTGAATAGGATCTAGGACTCCTGTGAGCTCAAACTTTGCAACAGAAAAAAGATGCCACATGGATCTGTATGTGACACCCTATTGCAAGTATGACTCAAACTGCTGTAAATACCATACCTCTCTGCAGGAGTATCCCCCAGAAATTGCCCAAATTTCTAACGCATATGTCCGTCAATGTCACCAAATGCATGTCAAGTTTTTCATATTGCTAACCACTTACATATATTAATAATTTCATGTCGTTATATCTAGTTTCTTATCAAAGTTCTGTTGGTGCCATTGACATAATCATCGGTTAGGATTAATAATCTTGTCAAAATGCGATGTGCTCTTTTCTTTTCTTTTCTATTCTATTTTTCTGCTTTGGCCTCATGAACAATAGGCAGCAACTTTATTTTATCTGCAAAAAGAATGGAAAAAGAAGGCAATGATTTCCCTGTCTACTCAGATGCTGTTTCATATGTTTGTTTCACAAGAGAGTTAATACATCAACAGTCGTTATTGCTAGTTGGTTTTGTTTCCATTTTGTTTGGTGACTGGCTCATTTGATATGTTTTTATTTTTTTCTTGGATGATATTAGAAAGCTATTTTGTTAGATCTACTGAGAGTTATTCGACATCACCAAGCTAGGCTTGCCACTCCCATCCGTACGGTTCAGAAAATATATAGTGATGCTGACTTGGAAAACATGCCATATGATTCTGCCTTCAATCGTGGGGCAATATCAACTCGTCCATTGCTACTAATTGAGCCATCTTATAAGATCGCTCAAGAGGTCGGCCAATTCGTGTGAATAAGGATACAGATGAAAAGATTACAATGAAACCAGCACCTGACAGCAAGGTTGAAATGAAGAGCGGACCTGTATCCGATCCTAAAATCAAAGAAACAGTTCCAGCTAACTCTCATGGTAAGGATGTGATACAAGTACGACCACGAAGATGGAATGAGCCCGAGACTTGGAGTGTGCGAGTGATGGACTTAAAACACACCATACCGACTCTAATCTCACACTTGAAGTGTAAAGAGGAGCCTTGGAACACAACAAGGCAACCCCTAAATACATTTGAAGGGCGCCTAGCTTTTAAAAGGCATTTTGGACATTTTAGATTCTATTTTATAATAGCTATATAAAGAACACTTTAGGGTTTCATTAGCTTAGTTTTGAAGAATATTGAAGGTTGTAACATTGTGTAACACCCCGTAAAAGTCGTGCATGGATTAGCCTTTAATAGAGTGCTCTTAGACTTAAAAACTTGAAAAAATTTTCTAAGTGTAACTTCGAGTCATTTTAGCTGGCAACCTTCGGGATACAACTTCTCGACCTTACCGACCTTCATTTTTAGATTTTCAAGTTGCGTTACGATCGGGCAATCTCATAGTACATCTCGGATAAGTTTTAGAATTTTTCGGAATGCATAAGGCTGCGTTTGGATTTCAAAACAGTAGCAAAACGCAAAGCCTGTTGCCCAGTTTTTTTTTCAGCATTTCAGGGTCAACTTCAAACGATCATAACTCCCTGTATATAATGAACTGTGTGAGCTATAATATATCAAACGAAAGATCTTTGAGTTTTCTTTCCAATGAAACTGGTTTCATCCAAATACAACATCTAAGTAAGGAGTTATATCCGTTTTACTTCAGCCTGTTAGTTTGTCAACTGAGGGATAGTTTCGATTTTTCTTGTTTTCTTAGGGGCATTTTAGTCATTTCACCTCACCCCTAATTCGTCTATAACATCTGATTCAGCTCCAAATTCAGCAAAATATACCCCTTTTCTCTAATTTTCTCTCAAGAACACCTTTTAGGTTCCAAACAAAAATCCCAAATAACTCAAGATTCAACCGTAGAAAATTCAAATTGGTTCCGTAGTTGTGTTCACCATCTCGAAAGCTTCGAGAAGCACCCCATGGTTATGTAAGGAGGATTCCAAATACAATAGTCCATTGTTAAGGTATGAATATTGTTTATTCTTGATTCTTATCCATGAATAAGTATTGATAAAGGATTATGAGTATTGTCTTGATGTTGGAAGATAACTAGAAACATAGTTATGAATTGTTGTGTATAAATTGTTAGTAGTAAGTTATGGAAGTTGCTGTATTGGATTATGAAGAATGAATTGTGGTGATATATCATTATATTAGTGGTTATGTATGCCTAGTGATCATGTTGGTATTGGATGGTGATTAAGAAGGGAAATAAAGGCTAAGAGTGATGTTGAGGGATATTTCATGAAAATGCATGAATGTGAATGTAATAAGAGTATAAGAGGATTTATGTAGTACTCTTATTGATGAGCTAAGGGATTACTTCCTAGACATTAATTGGTGAAGTTAATACCTAAATGGTAAGGTTTGGTTGCTAATACTAGTTTGCCACAAATGACTTATTGTAGATAACTGTTCGAAGAGTACGGGAAGTCACTTGTATTGAAGTGGTTATATCAAGGTATGTAAGACATACTCTATCTACTCTTTGGCCTGAATAATGACCTATGGCACTCTCAAGTAGGCTTCCAACATTGTCCTATGACACATGACACATAATAACATCATATGATCTTCGACACTACCAATTGAACTTGTTTTCACTTTTAAGATGTCCGGCTAGTCAAAAAAAAATATCCATATACTATTGTTGACTCCGAAATGGTTTAATGAGGTATCCATGATTCTCTACTCCATTTTCATGATATTGATTACCTATTTACATGTTTTTCCTATTGAAGTATCATGGTTTCAAGTTCCATAAAGTGTGACCGCAAAGTAACCAATCTCAAAGATTAATTGAATTAAGAAATGGAATGTCTATATTTTAAATTGATGATATGATGTATTATATTAGTACCACTGATCAGTTGGCCATTGTATTATAAAGATTATATATATATATGCTAAAAAATGGAATGTCTATATTTTAAATTGATGATATGATGTATTATATTAGTACCACTAATCAGTTGGCCATTGTATTATAAAGATTATGTATATATATGCTATTCCAGGGTGGTCCCTGATGTATTGTATTAGTACCACTGATCAGTTGGCCATTGTATTATAAAGATTATGTATATATATGCTATTCCAGGGGTGGTCCCTGATGTATTGTATTACTACCACTGATCAGTTGGCCATTGTATGACATATGTTATGTATTGATAAGGATTACGGGAAGTAGTGATATGAAAGTAATGTGCAGGTATCCCATCAGTTCTTTTAAGTGTGGTCTACTCATACTGTTTATTCACTGGTATCTGGGTTCTGTTGATCTTTTGTATCTCATGTTGATACTCCCTGCCTTACATACTCAGTACATATTTCCGTACTGACGTCCCTCACGGGGGACCTGCATTCATGCCTGCAGGAACAGGTACTTCAGGTCGTACACCTCCGCAGTAAGAGCCAAGACATTCTATTGTTAGTGGTGAGCTCCAGTTGTTTCGGGGCATCCCAAGTCGTCTCTATATGTACCTTTGGTATTTGTATAAAAGTCTTTTGTGGGCGGGAGTTTGTCCCGACCCCAACTCCGTTGTGTATCTATGTAGAGGCTTTTGTAGACATGTTGTACAGCCATAGGAGTGTTTGGTTGATAGACATGATGGCTCTGACGGCCAATTACTGTTCATATATATATTTATGCGTGTCTGCTGGGTTGATACAGGTACTGTTTTCTTCTATTTACAATGAAGTGCTGCCCAAATTTCTAATTTTCATAAGTAATGTAAATGTGAAAGTATAGGTTATGAACGGGTTCTCCCGGGCCTCCTCGGCTACGGGTGCCAGTCCGCTCCAATGGGATTTGGGGTGTGACAGAAGTGGTATCAGAGAAGTTCATCCTAGTGAGTCTACAAAGCCGTGTCTACGTAGAATCTCGTTTATCGGTGTGTTGTGCACCACATCTATAAACAGGAGGCTATTGGACATTTAGGGATTATTTCCACTCTCCATTTCTTAGTTCGTGCAATAGAGTCAGAATGTTCCTCTTTCATACTCTTATTCGCGCTTTGATGTCGCCCATATGAAAGTAAAAAGTCATCCCAAATTCTTTCCTTACTCTAATGTCCTCCGATATGTCTCATTATTGAGGTGATTCATGTGTAGAAGTTTAGAATCTAATGGTATGGTCCTTTCTGATTGAACCATATAAGAGTTTAATTTGTGCAAGGACTTGAGAAGAGTTCGTTAGTGCTTCAATGTGTATTGATTCCGATGTAGACATTGATCTTGATGGAATCGTGCTTTTCAGCTTCAGGTATTAATTGCATTTAGTCCCTTTCAAATTTATGTTACAAATGTCTTGCTTAAGGGAGGATGATGTGTAGTAGAATGTTGGAACTATATTTCCACCCGAATAGTAGTATGCGTTAAAAGTGTTGTTGTCATGACTTATTGGTAGTGAAATTAGACCAAGAAGTTGGTGATGTGAAGTCACAAAGTTGGAAGTCAGAGTGAGGGTGACTTTTGTGTAAATGAATATTTTAGTTGAATAACCGATGTTCGAGAATGATTTACCCCCCCCCCCCCCCCTTATGGTGATAGACTAATGTGGTAACGAGTAGCATGTGTGGATGGTATGGTAGTCCGTGGAGGAAGTGTTTGACTCCGATTTTATTTATACAGGGTAATACGTGTATTCTTAGTTCATTGGATGTTGCGTATTAAATTTCTATCTCATGTAATCTTGTCATCAAGGTGTTGTTGAAAAAAATAAAATAAAATAAAGTCTAGTGAAGCCGTGTGGGGCTCTTTCGATTCACTAGCATAGTTGACTTGTCATTCATTTCATTTTCTTGTTCAAAATACAAAATCAAAGTCTAGTGAAGCCGTGTGAGGCCTATTTCGATTCACTAGCAACTTGTTGTCCAACTTGTTGTTCTTGTGTTGGTTTAATAGATGTATTGCTGAATTTGTTTGCATGAGATTGAGTTGGTAAAGAGGTTATTCGTCCTTGTGTGTTGTTTAGTAGATTGTAGAGAAGGAGTTGTTAGTTAGAGTGATTTGTAGGTTGCTTGAAGTGTGAAAATGGCTATATTAGCCAGTAAGTTGTAAGTATAGACTCATGGTTGTTTGTGAAATTTGAAGGCAGACTAAATGTATGCTTAAGTAAGTAAGCGTGATGTGAGAGGCCGTATAAGTAGATAAGATTGTATGGGGTTACAATATAAGATTAATGTCGATCATGTCTATTATGTGACTTTACCCCTTGACCTTCTTTTCCTTGGTAGTAGTAATGTTATAAAGGTGCTTTGGTCGTGGATAGTATCTAGATAAAATCAAGTATTTGGGGTAAAATGTCATGTTGTATTCTTCATGGGTGGTATTTACTGAATAAAACAAGTATGAGCTGATGCCTATGATGCCTTACACCATGTATTTATAGTACCTAAAAGTCCCTAAGTCAACAAGGTACAAAAATGCAAGCTATACAATTATCAACTGCAAGCTGAAAATCTGAAAATCCTGCACATGCTTGCTGAAATTTCTGCACATGCTTGCCAACCTTTGTGGACCTTTTAAAGTGGAAAATTTGCAGTTTGATACCAGCCCGCGTGAACTTCCTAAAGTCTAATAAATGTGCTGCCAGACTATTTTGACCATCTAGAAGGTGCTGGAACGTTGGCAGCAATGCGGGGCATTTATCGAAGCCCCGTCAAGCTCGAAAACGCGCCCGAATAGTTCTAAACATGCCCAAAACGTGAGGAGTTTAATCTGTTGTGACGTTGAGCGTCAAAATGTGGTTGTAAAAATAGTGATTTAAGATTTATGATGTATGTTTTGTAAGAATTATGTATAAGGTTGGATTGTAAATCATGTTAAGCACTAGACATTAAGTTTGAACAATTGATGCCCATGAAGGTGGATGTGATGACTTCTTGGTTAATGATACTAGTTTTATAGAAGTAATCTAATAGGCTTGAGTGGTGTATGCAAGAGCCTAAGTTTATTTGATTTATAGTGTTGAGCCTTTTTATATGATCTTGATTCTCATAGTATAGAGATGTAAGTTTGGACTCGCGATATTGATAGGCTATGTCGGAAGTAGTATGTTTCATTGAAGGCTTGGTGATATCCATGTTGAGTGCTAGATTCTAAGTTTGAGTTTTTGAAGGTTGAACTAATAGAAATAAGAGTTAAAGCACTAGAGGGTGTGCTGTCCGACTATGGGGATACTCATGAAGAACCGAAGTTAGTAAGTGCAAGTATTATATGATGACTGCTGGGTCTATAGAATGATAAAGTGTATATCAGAAGGCAGTATTAACAGTATGTTTTCCACTTTCAGGTGTAGTCATTTGGGTTAAGTGCCATGATATGCGTGTATAGTAGTTTTTCAGACCCCAGAGTGCAGTGAGTGTACTTCAGTTTAAAGTCTAGTAAGGGATCTCCCAAACTTAATATCAGAGCTTGAAGCTAAGGGGGAGATGATAGAGCGAATAACCAAGTCAGGCCTTCAGATCCTAGTCGTGATGTCATGATGATATAGAACGTCAGAAAGTGAGGGTGAGACAACCCATTCTTATCTCAGTATATTTTTTTTTTTCAGTTATCCCAATATCTACTCATGCCTTACGTTTCAGTCCAATGATCAAAATTCATGTTCATGCTTATGATAGAGAACCGTGTACTCTTCGAGTTCTAAAATGAGAAGTTTCAGTTCATTCAGTAGTCGGAATCCCATTCCATAAGTTATGAACTCCAAATTGAGGTCATGTAGCTCATGACTCATGTACTCACGCTTTATAGTATGCTTGTTTTAGATAAGACCATAAGTGTGAAGTAAGATCTGGGGCCAAGTTTTTGATATATGTGAGTTTTAGTGGAAATTTGTATGTGCATGTTCTTGGGGTAGCACGTGGGAGTTATATTAATAGTGGTTTAGAGAATATGAGAAGTGTTTCTTCATGGGTGTTTGGGTTGAAGTTCATATGAGGTTATGAAGATAGGCTTGAATGACATGTTGGGATTTTAGTGAAGTGACGCAATATGCGCTAGTGAATCTATAGTAAGAGTTCAGAGTTAAGTCATTAATGTAGGAAGGCATGATATGCTTAGGGTGTAAACTTTAAAAGGATATAGAAGATTGAATCATATTGTTTAGACTAGTATCATGGTATGACATGTTGTATTTTTGGGACTTGGAGTTAGGCTTGATCGCAGTGAAAGGATTTAAGCTACTATAGACATTGTAGAAAGAGCTATCAATGCCCATATGAGAATTATAAGTTGAATCGAATGAATGTGGTATCTAAGGGAAATAGTACAGTTAAGGGAGTATTCGAGGAGTGTGCTAATCTTGGAAGTAAGAAGTCGAATTGACTAAGGACTGACAATTCTATCATGATTTATGAGTTATATGTCTATATTCCAGGCTGTAGAGTAATGTCAATGTTGGGATCCTATAGTCGGATGTCTTGTGTGACTCATGCCCAAGATCTTTTGCTGCCTAATGCTACTAGAATTTTTTTTTTCTACGAAGAGTGTTGATAAGATACTCCAGATTGGGTATAAGTTTCCTGTGTAGTTCAGTCTGTTCAGCCAGCAAATCAGTTCAATAGTCAGAATGTCAAATTCTCATGATTTGTTTGCTGGTTTTTTTCAATTAGTCATGCTACCCGAATTCTCAGATATGTTACTATTCCAAGATTGAGTATACTAGTAGTTGCGAGTATAATTCAGTTCATGCGTCATGTACTAGATTCAGATTCCAGAGGTTCAGTTATGAATCAAAATCATAGGTGCCGTGTGCATTTCCTCCATTTTCCAAGTATCTTAGTGAATTAAACACTCATAGAGGGATGTAGGATCCCAAGGGGGAGATACCCCATTTGGTTGCATGCATAGATTCTTATTACAAGCTTCGCATCAATTGATATTGCGTATTCAGTCATACGTTCTTGTGTCAGCTCAGTCAGATATGCCTGCATTAGAAATGCACGTTCAATAGAAAAAGTTCAGCTTATCTATGTATTCAGTTCTGCGTTCATGAGATCAACTCAATAACAAATCCATACATTAGGTTTGCATGTTCATTATGAGAACTCAGCTTATGAGTGGCTCCAGTCGTGTATTCCATGCATCAGATATGCATGTCCGATATAAGAATTCAGAATATCAGTAGTTATATCCATATGGTCATGTTTCAAATCAGTGTATTCTTTATTAGAAGGCATGTCGTGCCTGCGTTATTCCATACCTTTAAGGCTTCAACATTTCCAATCCATCATTCGGGGACGAATGATCCCAAGGGGGAGATAATGTAACACCCCGTAAAAGTCGTGCATGGATTAGCCTTTAATAGAGTGCTCTTAGACTTAAAAACTTGAAAAAATTTTCTAAGTGTAACTTCGAGTCATTTTAGCTGGCAACCTTCGGGATACAACTTCTCGACCTTACCGACCTTCATTTTTAGATTTTCAAGTTGCGTTACGATCGGGCAATCTCATAGTACATCTCGGATAAGTTTTGGAATTTTTCGGAATGCATAAGGCTGCGTTTGGATTTCAAAACAGTAGCAAAACGCAAAGCCTGTTGCCCAGTTTTTTTTTCAGCATTTCAGGGTCAACTTCAAACGATCATAACTCCCTGTATATAATGAACTGTGTGAGATATAATATATCAAACGAAAGATCTTTGAGTTTTCTTTCCAATGAAACTGGTTTCATCCAAATACAACATCTAAGTAAGGAGTTATATCCGTTTTACTTCAGCCTGTTAGTTTGTCAACTGAGGGATAGTTTCGATTTTTCTTGTTTTCTTAGGGGCATTTTAGTCATTTCACCTCACCCCTAATTCGTCTATAACATCTGATTCAGCTCCAAATTCAGCAAAATATACCCCTTTTCTCTAATTTTCTCTCAAGAACACCTTTTAGGTTCCAAACAAAAATCCCAAATAACTCAAGATTCAACCGTAGAAAATTTAAATTGGTTCCGTAGTTGTGTTCACCATCTCGAAAGCTTCGAGAAGCACCCCATGGTTATGTAAGGAGGATTCCAAATACAATAGTCCATTGTTAAGGTATGAATATTGTTTATTCTTGATTCTTATCCATGAATAAGTATTGATAAAGGATTATGAGTATTGTCTTGATGTTGGAAGATAACTAGAAACATAGTTATGAATTGTTGTGTATAAATTGTTAGTAGTAAGTTATGGAAGTTGCTGTATTGGATTATGAAGAATGAATTGTGGTGATATATCATTATATTAGTGGTTATGTATGCCTAGTGATCATGTTGGTATTGGATGGTGATTAAGAAGGGAAATAAAGGCTAAGAGTGATGTTGAGGGATATTTCATGAAAATGCATGAATGTGAATGTAATAAGAGTATAAGAGGATTTATGTAGTACTCTTATTGATGAGCTAAGGGATTACTTCCTAGACATTAATTGGTGAAGTTAATACCTAAATGGTAAGGTTTGGTTGCTAATACTAGTTTGCCACAAATGACTTATTGTAGATAAGTATTCGAAGAGTACGGGAAGTCACTTGTATTGAAGTGGTTATATCAAGGTATGTAAGACATACTCTATCTACTCTTTGGCATGAATAATGACCCATGGCACTCTCAAGTAGGCTTCCAACATTGTCCTATGACACATGACACATAATAACATCATATGATCTTCGACACTACCAATTGAACTTGTTTTCACTTTTAAGATGTCCGGCTAGTCAAAAAAAAATATCCATATACTATTGTTGACTCCGAAATGGTTTAATGAGGTATCCATGATTCTCTACTCTATTTTCATGATATTGATTACCTATTTACATGTTTTTCCTATTGAAGTATCATGGTTTCAAGTTCCATAAAGTGTGACCGCAAAGTAACCAATCTCAAAGATTAATTGAATTAAGAAATGGAATGTCTATATTTTAAATTGATGATATGATGTATTATATTAGTACCACTGATCAGTTGGCCATTGTATTATAAAGATTATATATATATATATGCTAAAAAATGGAATGTCTATATTTTAAATTGATGATATGATGTATTATATTAGTACCACTGATCAGTTAGCCATTGTATTATAAAGATTATGTATATATATGCTATTCCAGGGGTGGTCCCTGATGTATTGTATTAGTACCACTGATCAGTTGGCCATTGTATTATAAAGATTATGTATATATATGCTATTCCAGGGGTGGTCCCTGATGTATTGTATTACTACCACTGACCAGTTGGCCATTGTATGACATATGTTATGTATTGATAAGGATTACGGGAAGTAATGATATGAAAGTAATGTGCAGGTATCCCATCAGTTCTTTTAAGTGTGGTCTACTCATACTGTTTATTCACTGGTATCTGGGTTCTGTTGATCTTTTGTATCTCATGTTGATACTCCCTGCCTTACATACTCAGTACATATTTCCGTACTGACGTCCCTCACGGGGGACCTGCATTCATGCCTGCAGGAACAGGTACTTCAGGTCGTACACCTCCGCTGTAAGAGCCAGGACATTCTATTGTTAGTGGTGAGCTCCAGTTGTTTCGGGGCATCCCAAGTCGTCTCTATATGTACCTTTGGTATTTGTATAAAAGTCTTTTGTGGGCGGGAGTTCGTCCCGACCCCAACTCAGTTGTGTATCTATGTAGAGGCTTTTGTAGACATGTTGTACAGCCATAGGAGTGTTTGGTTGATAGACATGATGGCTCTGACGGCCAATTACTGTTTATATATATATTTATGCGTGTCTGCTGGGTTGATACAGGTACTGTTTTCTTCTATTTACAATGAAGTGCTGCCCAAATTTCTAATTTTCATAAGTAATGTAAATGTGAAAGTATAGGTTATGAACGGGTTCTCCCGGGCCTCCTCGTCTACGGGTGCCAGTCCGCTCCAATGGGATTTGGGGTGTGACACATTGAAACACTCTCTCTTGTGAGAAAGGTCTCTTGGCCGAAACAATGTAACAAGGTTTTTTGACTTGAGTGTGGAATCACTCATGTTGGATTCAAGCTTGGAAATGTTGGATGCTTGGGAGATCGAGGTCCCTCTTGTACCAACGTAAGAGATAGGTGAATTGTAGTGTGTAGTGTTAAGGGTCCAAGAGTGGAATAATCTCTTGGGATCTTAAGATTACATCTTCATGTAGTCTGTTGTAATAATCTCTTTGTTTGTTGTAATAGTTGTTTCTTGTTCTTGTTAATGTAACCCTGAGGTGTGTTATTGCTACCACATTGTTGTTGTTCATCTTGTCTTCATATTATTGTTGTGAAATCTAGTTTGGGTGGCTATTTAGGTGTTGAAACACACCCCTATCTCGTGTATTATTGTTCTTGTTTGTGAATCCGAGTGTGGTCATCAAAAGGGTCCTCAGTTCTTTGAACTTGTGGGCTGATTTTGGTGTTTTTTTCGTGCTTCCTAGTCTTTATGTATCTTTTGGTATCAGAGCATGGCTTGATCTTATTCCCACAAGGTTAATCTTGGTCTCTCTTGGTTGAAAGTAAAAAAAAAGAGTTAAAGTTGTTCTTGTTCTTGTTCTTGGCCGAGAGTTAGTGTTGTTGTTACATCTTGGCCGAGGCTTGTTTGGTGTCTAGATCTAGTAATTATTTTGTTTGTCTAGTGTGTTTCTTGAGTTGGTTTCTTTGTCACTAACACAAAGGTGTCTAGATCTAAAGTTGAGCTTAAAAATGATGACATTGTTGATGTGAACTTGAAGGTGGCAAAATCTTGTAGTTGTTGTCATGGCCGTATGAAGTTGTTGTTATGTTCTTGAAGATTGTTTTTGTGTTCATCTTGTTCTTCAACTAGCCTTGTAACTTAACCAACAAGAAAAGTGCAAATAGATTCAAAGAGGTGAAGATAAAAGTTGTAAAGTTTGTTGGTGAGAAGACTTGAACCATCACTTCCTACTTCCTAAACTTGACATGAACTTTTTCAACTACTACCCTTAAATCAAGGAGCCTTGTTTGGTGGAACTAGTACAAGTCAAGATCAGCCTTTTTAAGATTAAACTTACCAAGGACTCAAGACTTATACTTTCCCTTCAAAACTAATTATCTTTCATTCCAAATTGTGTGGAGATTGAAATTTCAAAATTTGTGACAAAGTTGTGTGGGACCGAGACCAATTGCATGGTGTCACTTCATCAAGTTACTGTCCACGCATCAAATTTTGGCTCAAATATCAAATTTCATAGTTTTTTTTTGTTGTTCCTTAGTTTCAATTTTGTTGGATCCAATACTAATTTGCAAACTAGTACTCATCTACTAGATTGTTAGTTAGTCTTTGTTCGTTCATTCGTGTTAAGCATTTGTTGTGTGCTTTTCTCTTTTATGAATTTGTTGTATCTTGTTGATTCAAGTCGTAAACAAATTTTATCTGAGTCAACTCAAATGAAAATCTATTCCGGACAAGAGTAAACTCGAACCTCAATCACTCGCGATCCGGATTTCAACACTTGTGAAACCAAGTGTGAGGTAAACCTGAGAGTGAGAGCTTGGTGAGGCTCTTTTTGAACTAACTAGTTGTTTTCTTTTGTTTGTTGTTGTATTTTGCTAGGTACCATGGCTGCCCATAATTTCAATTCCACATTTGATCACATCAATGACAATCTTGAAGATATGAAATGGTACGTTGAAATTATATGCCACTTGTTACCCAAACTCTTCCCTCAAAATCCAATTATCCAAACACATCGTGATGAGAGTTTTTTGAAGAAAGTTTCTTCCCAAGCTTGTGAAGGAATTTCACACCGAGGTAAAGACGAACGTACTCATGAACGTCAAGGTAAAATAGCTAACTCTTACACTTTGGTGCATGTGAATGATGATCGTGTGGCTAATAAGCCGTTGAGTGTGAGTAGTCGTTTACCTACATATGAGTGCATTGATTCCTTACCACTTGTGGATGATGTATATGTTATGCAAGTGGATACACTAGTTGATCCTATAGATGACCAAATTGACTCTTCTAGTAAGATCGATTTGTGTCCACTTAGTGTTGAAGCTATTGTGTTGAATGAAAGTACATCGTCGTGTGAAAATTGTGTTGACCAACTTGTGTGTAAAAACTTGCCCGCCACTTAAGAATACGTATGATGTGATTAATGAATCTCAAGTGAGTGAAGAATTTGAAGACGTTGGTCAAGAAAATAGGAGTGAACTCGTGAGATTGTCCTGTGGTGTAGATGCTAATGTTTGTTGGGATCATCGGGATGATCATGTGTAATACATCATAAGTTTTCCGAGTCGTTAAAGCCTTTTTAAGCTTGTCAAGAGAAGCTTCGCACTTACAAATTAGGCTAAGTGTTGAAACTTTCTTCATGCCATAAGCTTGCTAACTTTGATAAATTATTTCGTGACCTTCCCAACCTCCAATATTTTATTTTCAAGTTGCGTTGCGATTAGGCAAGGTCATAGTACGTTCTGGGTGATTTTTGGGATTTTTCGGATAGCATAAGGGCAAGTTTGGATTTCAAAAACAGTAGGTCGGGGTGATCTCAAGGCGTCGCCCATATTTTAGCACCTCTGTAGCCAAGGTGCCGCCTTGGTTACAGCAGTGCTGGAGCTAGGCGACGCCCAGGATAATCCCCCGGGCTAGGCAGGGCGCCGCCCAGGCTACAGCCCTGGGCCAATTTTCAGCAATCCAGTCCCTATATATATATATATATATTCTCTAACATGGGATTAAACATGTTTTCAACCAAAATACACCCCTCTTTCATAAAATATCTCAACAACAACACCCCTTGTCCCAAAACAAAAATCAAGATCCTCCAAAATTCAACAGTGGGAATTCAAAAATAATTTAAGATTTGGAATCCCCATTGCGAGAGATACAAGGAGAACCTATCAATTTCACGAATAGAGTTCTGAAATCAAGAGTTCATCCGGATTCATAAATCTAAGGTATGCAAGTGTTGATTCTTAGGTTCCTTCCACCCAAAAATCTCAAGAATCCTTTTTGCTAAATTCAAATATTATGTTTTTATGAGTTTTTATGATTTATGTGGGTTGAAATTGAAGTTCTTGATGTTGTTGAAATTAAATTCATGTTTTGATGATAAAGACTCAAGCTTTGACCCTAGTATGTATTGATCTTGTGGTATTGATGATAAAGCCTCTTCAACAAGCGTGCTGAATTATGTAATCATGTTAATTGATGTTTGAAATAATCATATTTTACAAGTGTGTTCGAATATGATCATAACATGTTGAAATTCTTGTATGATGAATTGGTTGATGGAGTCATGATATTTGGAAGTAGTAATTGTTGAATAACTAAAGCATGTTCCCTATATGTTTGATAAAATGCTTGTATGAAGAAAATTGGGTGATTATGGCATGTTGACTAGAAACCCCTAAGTTTGGTATAAGCTAAGCATGCCATGTGTTTGTTAAAAAGCTTTAGTGAATGGATGGTAACATGTTAGCATAAAATCCTTATTATGTACCATGAATGCATGTTATATGTTTATTGTAAGACCTTATGGAATGAGATATGAAGTGTTGGTATGCTTTTTTTATGTGATCACATGTTAATGTTCCCAAGTGCTTGAAAAAATGTTTAGTTGAGTTATGGTGGATGATAGTCGATTGTTTTGATGTTGATGTTGGTCATGAACTCAAGAAGTGATGTTGTGTCAGTTTCCTTCTATCGAGTCTTGGGGGTACTTGTACCCGAAAAATATAGTTGTGCGCCTAGAGTCGAGTAAGTCTTAAGATAATCTCAGTCGTGCTATGATCAGTAGAACTCAGTCAGTGACTAAACAGTAAGAAAACTCAGTAATCTCAGTATTCAGTCTAATCAAGCTCAATACTCAGTTCAGATCTCAGCAGTATTTAGTATTCATTCAAGGATTCAGCAAAGCTCAGTAATATACGAAATTCCATAGCACTCAGACAAAAAGTAAAATTCAGTAGTATTCCATCTGAAATGGAACCAAGCTAACTCAGTCAGATAAGTCAAGTAATGTGATCAGTAACAGATTCAGCTCAGTCTAAGTTCTGTTAAGAATCAGTTTAGAGTCTTTCAATTAGGAGTAGGATTCAGCACTAAGTGAGATCAGGGATGGGAACTCACCTACTATTAGAGGGTGTGATTCTTAGAAACAATCCTTGTGCTCCAGAACTACGTATACAGGGTAGGTTGAGACATCATACCTTCTAGTTGAGGGTAAATGAGGTGGCTTGACCTATTGAGTACCTGATAGATGAGGGTCACATAAAGTTATCTTTACCAGTGGCACGGTACTAACACCCATCTAACTAGTGTTACAGGTTGGACCCCAACTTAGCTAGATGGGGCATGTCAGTTAGATGACTACTTCCTAGAGTCTCAATTTCGGAATCAGTCTCAGTATTCAAGAAAGAACTCAATTCATTGTTATAAAAGTCAAGGCTGTCAGATAAAGTCTATCAAGTATTATTATTTATAAATTTAGAGATCCGCTGCTTAGATAGGCTGATCACAGATTCAGTTAATCAAGTATTATTACCAATGAATTCAGAGACCACCTACTAGATAGGGTTGATCTCGAACTTAGTCAAATCATCCTTATTATCAGGGGATCTAGAGATAACCTGTTAGATAGGGTTTGATCCCAGATTCAGCCTTTCAGTATTCCAGAGTTGGTGAACTCAGATATTAGTCTCAGTAGCTTTAGATACTCAGAATCCCAGCATAAACCCTTGCATTTAGCCTTACCTCATTTGCATACTCAGTACATTCCAACGTACTGATGCATTTGCGCTATGGTATTTTATTTGACACCATAGGTTCGAAAGCACGAGATCCAGAGTATCCTTAGCAACTCAGTTCATGTCAGCAGCAGTAGATGTAGCAGTGAGTCCTTATCTTCCGAGGATGAATTATTATTATTTCAGTATATTATTACATTCACTTTATTTTAATAGACGCAGTAAGTTGGGGCATGTCCCATCAACTCCACAGTTCAAACATTTAGAGACTTTTCGGACAACTGTATAAGTGTTCAGTTTTCAGAGTTGTGTATTTTAGATGTTTTGAACCTTATGGAAAGATTTCGCCAGTTTTTCACATGTATTTTATTATATTATATAGTGTTCAGGTACAGATATCATCAGAAGAGGGTTGGCTTGTGGTCCTTCGGGATTATAAGCACCGTGTGATGTTTCAATTACAGAAAATCGGGGTGTTATGAATTTGGTATCAGATTCTAAGGTTCAATAGTGTCCTAGGAAGTCTGAAAAGCCACATTTAGTAGAGTCTTGTGCATGGGTATGTTGCACTCCACATTTATGTACAAGAGGCTATAAGATACTTTTAGGAACAGTTTTCCTTCTTTCAGTATTTATGTTGTGTGAGTAAGTATAAGTTCTAGTTAATTCTCAACCTAATCCTTTCGCTTTCATTTTCAGAACATGCCTCCCAAGAAGAGAATAAGAAATTAGACAGCCCCTCAGCCTGTTGATCCCCAGAATAAAAGTGTGTCACATGCCGAGTTTCGGGAAGCTTTTCAGGCGCTAGCCCAAGCGGTGACAACTACTGTGTAGACCAATAAGTAGGTTGTTGCTCCTCAACAGCAGGGTGATGATAAAGTTACAGCCAGACTCCGTGACTTTATCAGAATGAACCCTCTCGAGTTTTTTGGGTCTAAGGTAGGTGAAGACCCGCAATTGTTTCTAGAAGAGGTGAAGAAAAACACCCAGGTTATGCATGTATATGAGAAAGAGAGTGTAGAAATGGCCTCCTATAGGCTGAAATATATTGCTTATGATTGGGTTGTAGCATGGAGAATGGGTAAAGGAGAGGATGATGCTCCCATGAGTTGGCAAGTATTTCAGGATGCCTTTTTAGATAAGGTTTTCCCCTAGAGATAAGAGAGGCTAAGGTAGAAGAGTTTATGAATCTAAGATAAGGCTCCATAACAGTGAAAGAGTATTTCCTTAAGTTCAGCCAGTTAGCTAAGTATGCCCTTGAGTTGATAGCCACCCTAGAGCGAGTATGAGTAAGTTTGTGACTGGTGTGTCTGGGTTGGTGTTAAAGGAGTATAGAACCATGATTCTTAATAGGGATATGGATCTTGCTATATTGATGATTTATGCATAGCAGATTGAGTCAGATAAGATGAAGGAAAGAGAGAGATCTAGTAAGAAAGCCAGAACAGGTAGTCATAGTTTCTCCCATGCAGGTTCACAGGGTGGTAACCGTTCTCACCATAGTCAGAAGTTTTCAGTACCATCTCCATCCTCATCCAGTGCACCATGCTCCAAGACCCAGGGTAGTAAGAGAATGGGTCTTACCTACCCGTTATGCGAAGAATGTGGTAAGAATCATAAGGGCGTATGTAGAGTCGGTAGTGATGTGTGTTTTGGATGTGGTGAGCCAGGTCACAAATTTTGAGACTGCGCTAAGCTATGTCCCCGAAGTCAGTGCTGTCGTCCTTCAACTCATAACAAACTTTATGCACTTCAGACTCACCACGATCTGGGAAGTTTCCCTGACTTAGATTCAGGTACGTTATGAGTCTTCTATTTTTATGACATGCATTGTTAGATCTCTTTCTCTTATTGGAGCTTATGTTTCAGCATGAGTTAGTTATTAAATTCAGCAAGTCAGTTTAGCAGTCCGACAGTCAGATTCACATAGTTTGTTTTCTTATCTTTTCATCTAATTATGCTATCAGAGATCTCATACATGCAACTATTCCAAAACAAAAAATACCTTAGTATTTGCGAGCATAACTCAGTTCATGCATCATGCATTAGTTTCATTCCCCAGATGTTTAGTTATGATCCAGTAAGTAGATTCCCTGTACATTGCCTCAGTATATCAATAAAGTAAGTGTTCTAAAAGGGACATAGTGCCCCAAGGGGGAGATGCCCCATAGTATTTCGATGCCTTCATGTCATTTAAAACCATTCACTTAAATGTTAAGATGTTGCTCATAAAGATGTACCAGTTATAATTATGTATTCATTCAAATATTTAATTGAGAGTCAGTTCAGTCAAGTATTCATGCATTAGACATGCATGTTCAGTAGAAGAAGTTCAGACCATCAGTGCATTCAGTTATGTGTTCATGAGCACAACTCAGTTATAGATCCATGCACCAGATATACATGCCCATTACAAAAATTTCAGCTTATTAATAGTCTCAGTCGGGTATTCAATGCATCAGCTATGCATATTCAAGTAGAAGATTCAGTATGTCAATAGTTCCAGTCACATAGTTGTGTTTCAGATGTTCTCGTCCCTTAAGTAAGTCCAGTTGATAAGTACTCTTAGCCTAATAAATGACATTCGAGGATGAATGTTCCCAAGGGGGAGATAATGCAGTACCCCGTAAGTTTTTTGAGTCGTTAAAGCCTTTTTAAGCTTGTCAAGAGAACCTTAGCACTTAAAAATTAGGCTAAGTGTTGAAACTTTCTTCATTCCATAAGCTTGCAAACTTCGATGAATTATTTCATGACCTTCCCGACATCCGATTTTTGATTTTTAAGTTGTGTTGCGATGAGGCAAGGTCATAGTACATTCCGGGTGAGTTTTGGGATTTTTCAGATAGCATAAGGGTATGTTTGAATTTTAGAAATAGTAGCTCAGGGCGATCTCAAGGCCTCGCCCATCTTTCAGCACAGCTGTAGCCAAGGCGCCTCCCTGGTTACAACACCGCTATAGCTAGGCGCTGCCTAGGACAATTCCTCGGGCTAGGAAGGGCGCCGCCCAGGTGTCATACCCCAAATCCCATTGGAGCGGACTGGCACCCGTAGCCGAGGAGGCCCGGGAGAACCCGTTCATAACCTATACTTTCACATTTACATTACTTATGAAAATTAGAAATTTGGGCAGCACTTCGTTGTAAATAGAAGAAAACAGTACCTGTATCAGCCCAGCAGACACGCATAAATATATATATGAACAGTAATTGGCCGTCAGAGCCATCACGTCTATCAACCAAACACTCCTATGGCTGTACAACATGTCTACAAAAGCCTCTACATAGATACACAACTGAGTTGGGGTCGGGACAAACTCCCACCCACAAAAGACTTTTATTCAAATACCAAAAGTACATATAGAGACGACTTGGGATGCCCCGAAACAACTGGAGCTCACCACTAACAACAGAATGTCCTGGCTCTTACTGCGGAGGTGTACGACCTGAAGTACCTATTCCTGCAGGCATGAATACAGGTCCTCTGTGAGGGACGTCAGTACGGAAATATGTACTGACTATGTAAGGCAGTGAGTATCAAGATGAGATACAAAAGATCAATAGAACCTAGATACCAGTGAATAAACAGTATGAGTAGACCACACTTAAAAGAACTGATGGGATACCTGCACATTACTTTCATATCATTACTTCCCGTAATCCTTATCAATACATAACATATGTCATACAATGGCCAACTGATAAGTGGTACTAATACAATACATCAGGGACCACCCCTGGAATAGCATATATACATAATCTTTATAATACAATGGCCAACTGATCAGTGGTACTAATACAATACATCATATCATCAATTTAAAATACAGACATTCCATTTCTTAATTCAATTAATCTTTGAGATTGGTTACTTTGTGGTCACACTTTATGGAACTTGAAACCATGATACCTCAATAGGAAAAACATATAAATAGGTAATCAATATCATGAAAATGAAGTAGAGAATCATGGATACCTCATTAAACCATTTCGGAGTCAACAATAGTATATGGACATTTTGTTTGACTAGCCGAACATCTTAAAAGTGAAAACAAGTTCAATTGGTAGTGTCGAAGATCATATGATGTTATTATGTGTCATGTGTCGTAGGAAAATGTTGGAAGCTTACTTGAGAGTGCCATGGGTCATTATTCATGCCAAAGATTAGATAGAGTATGTCTTACATACCTTGATATAACCACTTCAATACAGGTGACTTCCCGTACTCTTCGAAAAGTTATCTACAATAAGTCATTTGTGGCAAACTAGTATTAGCAACCAAACCTTACCATTTAGGTATTAACTTCACCAAATAATGTCTAGGAAGTAATCCTTTAGCTCATCAATAAGAGTACTACATACATCCTCTTATACTCTTATTACATTCACATATCATGCATTTTCATGAAATATCCCTCAACATCACTCTTAGCCTTTATTTCCCTTCTTAATCACCATCCAATACCAACATGATCACTAGGCATACATAACCACTAATATAATGATATATCACCACAATTCATCCTCCATAATCCAATACAACAACTTCCATAATTTACTACTAACAATGTATACACAACAATTCATAACTATGTTTCTAGTTGTCTTCCAACATCAAGACAATACTCATAATCCTTTATCAATACTTATTCATGGATAAGAATCAAGAATAAACAATATTCATACCTTAACAATGAACTCTTGTATTTAGAATCCTCCTTACATAACCATGGGGTGCTTCTCGAAGCTTTTGAGATGGTGAACACAACTACGGAACCAATTCGAATTTTCTACGGTTGAATCACAAAATATTTGAAGTTGAAATTAGGCTAGGGTTTCACCTTCTCTTAATAATTGGATGATATCTGATATATATGAGGCTAACTGCAGGTTTATAAAGACCAATTTTCGTTCAAGAGGTAATAGAAAATGACCAGTTTGCCCTAAAAATTTAAATAAATCTGAATCTGTCCCCAGTGGACAGTTTTGACAGGCTGAAGTAAATCGATCATAACTCTTTCCTACGGTATCAGATTTGGGTGAAACCAATTGCATTGGAAATATAATTCAAAGCGATTTCATTTTAATATAAAGTATACCACCCAGATCTTCCTTTACAAGGAGTTATGGTTTTTTAAAGTTGACCCAAAAATCTGTCCCACAATTCTGTTTTTTTTTTGTTAGGCTGAAGTAAAACGGGTATAGCTCCTTACTCAGACATTGGATTTGGATGAAACCAATTTCATCGGAAAGAAGACTCTCGAAGATTTCGTCGGTATATAGCATCTCACACAGTTCTTTTTGTACTAGGAGTTATGATCGTCTAAAGTTGGATTGCCTAGCTGCAGTAATTTTCCTGCAGAAATACTGTTCACAGGCTTCTCTGCCACCGTTTTGAAATTTCGAATGTGCTCGCTTATATGAAATACTCCTCTGTTTTGGGCAAACTTTACATAGTTGGAAAGCTTATTCCAATACCTACACATACAACTATTGACGGGATACTTCCGAACACCATAAACTTAATTTAACCCATACGCAAGTCTTTAGGACTCCATATAATCGCGATAAGTGTATGAAAAAAATTTACGGGGTGTTACATTATCCCCCCCTTAAGAACATTCGCCTTCGAATGTTAGCATAGTTACTCAATTAAGACATGTCCAAGCTTACAATTAACATATTCATCATCATAACATTATTGCATAAAAATAAATACTTGTTATTTTTCTTCTTCCGTCTCATGAACTTCCTCCTCATCGTTGAATAGGTAAGGGTACTTACTCTTAATCGCTTCCTCGGCTTCCCATGTGATCTCCTCAACTTTTTGATTCCTCCAAAGTACTTTTACCGATGCTATCTCTTTATTCCTTATCTTTTTAATTTGGCGATCAAGAATAGCAATAGGCATTTCTTCAAAAGTGAGATCTTCTGTAACTTGTACATCTTCCGTAGTAGTGATGTGCGATGGATCTCCGATGTACTTGCGAAGCATCGAAACATGAAATACGGGATGAACTGCTGAGAGCTCTTGAGGTAGCTCTAACTCATAAGCAACTTGTCCAAATCTTTGAATGATCTTATACGGACCTATGTATCGTGGACTTAACTTTCCTTCATTGCCAAACCTCATCACTCCTTTCATTGGTGATACTTTCAAGAATACCCAATCGTCGATAGAAAACTCAAGTCCTCTTCTTCTAACATCTGCATAAGATTTGTGTCGACTTTGAGCTGTTGCAAGCCGTTGTTGGATCACTTTAACCTTCTCCATTGCTTGATAAACAAGATCCGATCCAAATAAGACCGCATCACCTGCTTCAAACCATCCTATTGGCGATCTACACTTTCTTCCATACAATGCTTCATATGGTGCCATTTTGATACTTGAATGATAGCAATTATTGTAGGCAAACTCGATAAGAGGTAGGTGATCATCCCAGTTGCCTTTGAAATCTAATACACATGCTCGTAGCATATCTTCAAGTGTCTGGATGTACATTCCGCTTGTCCGTCTGTTTGAGGATGAGAAGCCGTACTTAGATTTACTTGTGTCCCCAAACTCCTTTGAAAAGACTTCCAGAAATTCGCGGTAAATTGGGCTCCTCGATCGGATATAATGGAAATTGGAACTCCATGTAACTGAATGATCTCCTTAATATACAACTTCGCATACTCTTCCGCCGTATAAGTTGTCTTAACTGGTAAGAAGTGCGCAGATTTGGTAAGCCTATCAATGATCACCCATATGAAATCAAACTTCCGATATGTAAGAGGCAAACTAGTGATGAAATCCATATTGATCTTGTCCCACTTCCAGACTGGAAGATCTATACATTGCATGTAACCACCGGGTTTCTGGTGTTCTACTTTGACTCTTTGACAATTCGGACATTCAGCTACAAATTCGGCAATATTCTTCTTCATGTCATTCCACCAATATATTGCTTTCAAATCTTGATACATCTTAGTCGACCCTGGATGGATGGAATACCTTGAACAATGTGCTTCTGTCATAATTCTCTTTCTTAGCTCAACTACATCAGGTACACATAAATGATTCTGAAGAATTCCTTCTCGCGTAAGCTCAAATGCCTTTGTCGTGCCACTCTTCACATCCTCCTTAAGCTGCAATAAAATTGGATCTGCATACTGCTTCTCTTTCACTTCAGCTATCAATGAAGATTCCGCTGCATTACATACAATAACCTATTCATCTGGAGTTTCGAGAAGTCGAACTCCCAAATTAGCTAGTTGGTGAAGATCCTTAATCATCCCCTGCTTTTCTATAGATGCCATTTTAGACTTATGACTCACTGCATCCGCTACCACATTCGCTTTCCCTGGATGATACAAGATATCAACATCATAATCTTTCAACAATTCAAGCCATCTCCGCTGCCTCAAGTTTAGATCTTTCTGACTGAAGATATATTGCAGGCTCTTATGATCGGTATATATGTCAACATGAACCCCATATAAGTAGTGGGGCCACATCTTCAAAGCAAATACAACTGCAGCTAGCTCAAGATCATGCGTGGGATAATTCCTCTCATGTGGTCACAACTGTCTAGAGCCATAGGCTATTACTCTACCATGTTGCTTTAGTATGCATCCTAAGCCAATTATCGAAGCATCACAGTACACTGCATACCCTTCTGTGCCTTTAGGAAGTACCAATACCGGTGTAGAAGTCAACTTGCTCTTCAGATCCTAGAAACTCTTTTCACAGGCATCATTCCATTGAAACTTGGAGGCTTTATGGGTCAACTTAGTCAAGGGTGCAGAAATAGAAGAAAAACCTTCAACAAACCTTCTATAATAACCTGCCAACCCGAGGAAACTACGAATCTCCGTAGGCGTCGTGGGTCTTGGCCAACTCTCCACAGCCTCAATCTTCTGAGTGTCAACTTTTATGCCTTCACTGGATACAATATGGCCCAAAAATGCCACTGACTTGAGCCAAAACTCACATTTAGAAAACTTCGCATATAGCTCACGATCACGAAGAATCTGCAATGCTTGCTTTAAGTGATTAACATGGTCCTCTTCTGATCTAGAGTAGACCAGAATATCATCTATGAAAACTATCACGAACACATCTAGAAACGGCTTAAACAACCTATTCATCAGATCCATAAAAACTGCGGGTGCATTTGTCAGCCCGAATGACATAACCAGGAATTCATAATGACCATACCGTGTTTGAAAAGCTGTCTTGGGTATATCTTTATCCTTGAATCTCACTTGATGATAGCCTGATCTCAAGTCAATCTTGGAAAAACACTGGGCACCCTACAACTGGTCAAATAAATCATCAATTCGGGGAAGAGGGTATTTATTCTTGATAGTTACCTTATTCAATTGCCGATAGTCAATACACATCCTTAGCGAACCATCTTTCTTACTCACAAACAATACTGGTGCTCCCCAAGGGGACATACTAGGCCTGATGAATCCCTTCTCTAGAAAGTCTTTCAGTTGCTCTTTCAATTCTTGCAACTCTGCTGGTGCCATTCTATAAGGAGGAATTGAGATTGGCTGTGTGTCTGGCAACATATCAATACCAAACTCCACTTCTCGTTCAGGAGGTAAACCTGGTAGTTCTTCAGGAAATACATCAGGAAATTCATTCACAATCGGAACGGTCTGAAAATTTGGCAGCTCTGCCTCTGTATCCCTTACTCTAACCAGATGGTATATGTACCCCTTGGAAATCATTTTTCTTGCCTTAAAGTAAGAAATAAATCTACCTCTCGGCGCGCCAACATTACCCTTCCATTCAAAGGATGCCTCATTTGGGAAATGGAAATATACCTTCTTAGAACGGCAATCTACTGTAGCATAACAAGACGCTAACCAATCCATACCCATAATAACATCAAAATCTACCATTTCTAACTCAACAAGATCGGCCATCGTATCACGACTACAAATATTCACAACACAATTTTGATAAACATTCCTAGCTATAATAGATTCCCCCACTGGCGTTGATACTTCAAATGGCTTGGCTAATAATTCGGGTGTTCTTTCAAACCCTCCCGCAACCAAAGGAGTAGCATACGATAATGTAGAACCAGGATCAATTAAGGCATACACATCAAATGCAAAGATGGACAACGTACCTGTAACCACGTCTGGAGAAGCCTCTAAATTCTACCGATCTGCTAGGGCATACACACGGTTCTGAGCTCCGCTAGCACTAGCTGCTCCTCTATCACCTCTACCGTGACCCATAGGTTGTGCACCCCTACTTAAAGGAGGCACCGAAGATGACGCAACAGCTGATCCGGTAGGTCGTGTTATACCACCTGTGGTCCTGCGTGGGCAATCTCTAGCCATATGCCCCGGCTTACCGCACCAAAATCAATTGTTCGTCCCAAGCCAACATTCACCAAAGTGAAATTTTCTACATATGGGGCACGGGTGTCATGGAGGTCTCAATTGACTCATACTCCCTTGCCCTTGATACCCCACTGTTCGCGAACTCTGATTTTCACTGCTTTGCCCGAACTGATTACCTCTGAACCTTTGAAATTACGGTGGAGCACTAATTGCAGGATAAGAAGATAACGGGCTAGGCAATCTATGAGAGAACGAAGGCCTAAAACCTCCCTGAGATGCCATAAACTGCCCTATAGCTCTGGCCCGCTTAGAATATCCTTTTTCTGATTCCTGGGTTCTTCTTCTTTGCCTCTGATCTTCCATCTTCTGAGCGAAAGCTTGTATCCTCGCTATATCCATGTCCTTGTTCAAAGCAGCAATGGTACAATCTCTAACCAAGTATGGTTCCAATCTATCCACATAGTGATGAACTCTGTCATCCATAGTAGCTACCACATTAGAAGCATATTGAGACAAGGAGTTAAATCGAAGACTATACTCCCTTACACTCATATTACCCTGACGAAGATTTAAGAATTGATCTGCAGGGGCCTGACGAGTCTCAAATGGAAGATAATGGTCAGTAAATGCATTTTTGAACTCTCCCCATGTAGTTGGAGGTGCATCAATACCCCTAGATCGTTTCCAATCCTCGTACCACAATATAGCCTCTCCTTTCAGTCTATATGCTGCTAGCTCAACCATCTCTTTACCGGATATGTGCATAACATCTAGAGCCCTTTGGGTTTGATCGACAAAGTCCTGCGGGTCTTCATGAATATCTGATCCGGTAAAAGTAGGAGGATCCAGTTTCAGAAAATCCTGTGTCCGAAGGCTAGCTGCTCTATCCGTACCACTAGAATCCGTGGTAGGAATAGCTTGCCCTTGAACTTGACCAGAAACTATACGCGTCAGAAGTTGTACTGCATCCCTGAAATCTCGATCAATAGCATTAATAGATGGCCCTTCCAGAGGAGAAGAAGCGCCTGATATATGCTCAGCTTGAGACTCACTTTGTTCAGCTTGTGCCCGTGGTGACTTACTAGTACCTTCTCCGGCCACTACATCTACTCGCTTCCACTTATTCTTTCTCCTTGTAACCGGCATCGTCACTATAATAAATAAAAAAGAAACAATTGGATTAAGCGATTGATTATGACTTTATCTCTAATATGGGATCTATTGCACGATCTAAGAAATGGAGAGTGGAAACAATCCCTAAATGTCCAATAGCCTCCTGTTTATAGATGTGGTGCACAACACACCGATAAACGAGATTCTACGTAGACACGGCTTTGTAGACTCACTAGGACGAACTTCTCTGATACCACTTCTGTCATACCCCAAATCCCATTGGAGCGGACTGGCACCCGTAGCCGAGGAGGCCCGGGAGAACCCGTTCATAACCTATACTTTCACATTTACATAACTTATGAAAATTAGAAATTTGGGCAGCACTTCATTGTAAATAGAAGAAAACAGTACCTGTATCAGCCCAGCAGACATGCATAAATATATATATGAACAGTAATTGGCCGTCAGAGCCATCACGTCTATCAACCAAACACTCCTATGGCTGTACAATATGTCTACAAAGCCTCTACATAGATACACAACTGAGTTGGGGTCGGGACAAACTCCCGCCGACAAAATACTTTTAAACAAATACCAAAAGTACATATAGAGACGACTTGGGATGCCCCAAAACAACTGGAGCTCACCACTAACAACAGAATGTCCTGGCTCTTACTGCGGAGGTGTACGACCTGAAGTACCTGTTCCTGCAGGCATGAATACAGGTCCCCCATGAGGGACGTCAGTACGGAAATATGTACTGAGTATGTAAGGCAGCGAGTATCAAGATGAGATAAAAAAGATCAACAGAACCCAGATACCAGTGAATAAACAGTATGAGTAGACCACACTTAAAAGAACTGATGGGATACCTGCACATTACTTTCATATCATTACTTCCCGTAATCCTTATCAATATATAACATATGTCATACAATGGCCAACTGATTAGTGGTACTAATACAACACATCAGGGACCACCCCTGGAATAGCATATATACATAATCTTTATAATATAATGGCCAACTGATCAGTGGTACTAATGCAATACATCATATCATCAATTTAAAATACAGACATTCCATTTCTTAATTCAATTAATCTTTGAGATTGGTTACTTTGTGGTCACACTTTATGGAACTTGAAACCATGATACCTCAATAGGAAAAACATGTAAATAGGTAATCAATATCATGAAAATGAAGTAGAGAATCATGGATACCTCATTAAACCATTTCAGAGTCAACAATAGTATATGGACATTTGTTTTGACTAGTCGGACATCTTAAAAGTGAAAACAAGTTCAATTGGTAGTGTCGAAGATCATATGATGTTATTATGTGTCATGTGTCGTAGGACAATGTTGGAAGCTTACTTGAGAGTGCCATGGGTCATTATTCATGCCAAAGATTAGATAGAGTATGTCTTACATACCTTGATATAACCACTTCAATACAAGTGACTTCCCGTACTCTTCGAACACTTATCTACAATAAGTCATTTGTGGCAAACTAGTATTAGCAACCAAACCTTACCATTTAGGTATTAACTTCACCAAATAATGTCTAGGAAGTAATCCTTTAGCTCATCAATAAGAGTACTACATACATCCTCTTATACTCTTATTACATTCACATTCATGCATTTTCATGAAATATCCCTCAACATCACTCTTAGCCTTTATTTCCCTTCTTAATCACCATCCAATACCAACATGATCACTAGGCATACATAACCACTAATATAATGATATATCACCACAATTCATCCTCCATAATCCAATACAACAACTTCCATAATTTACTACTAACAATGTATACACAACAATTCATAACTATGTTTCTAGTTATCTTCCAACATCAAGACAATACTCATAATCCTTTATCAATACTTATTCATGGATAAGAATCAAGAATAAACAATATTCATACCTTAACAATGAACTCTTGTATTTAGAATCCTCCTTACATAACCATGGGGTGCTTCTCGAAGCTTTCGAGATGGTGAACACAACTACGGAACCAATTCGAATTTTCTACGGTTGAATCACAAAATATTTGAAGTTGAAATTAGGCTAGGGTTTCACCTTCTCTTAATAATTGGATGATATCTGATATATATGAGGCTAAGTGCAGGTTTATAAAGACCAATTTTCGTCCAAGAGGTAATAGAAAATGACCAGTTTGCCCTAAAAATTTAAATAAATCCGAATCTGTCCCCAGTGGACAGTTTTGACAGGCTGAAGTAAATCGATCATAACTCTTTCCTACGGTATCGGATTTGGGTGAAACCAATTGCATTGGAAATATAATTCAAAGCGATTTCATTTTAATATAAAGTATACCACCCAGGTCTTCCTTTACAAGGAGTTATGGTTTTTTAAAGTTGACCTAAAAATCTGTCCCACAATTCTGTTTTTTTCTTGATAGGCTGAAGTAAAACGGGTATAGCTCCTTACTCAGACATTGCATTTGGATGAAACCAGTTTCATCGGAAAGAAGACTCTCGGAGATTTTCATCGATATATAGCATCTCACACAGTTCTTTTTGTACAAGAAGTTATGATCGTCTAAAGTTGGATTGCCTAGCTGCAGTAATTTTCCTGCAGAATTACTGTTCACAGGCTTCCCGGCCACCGTTTTGAAATTTTGAATGTGCACGCTTATATGAAATACTCCTCTGTTTTGGGCAAACTTTATATCGTTGGAAAGATTATTCCAATACCTACACTTACAACTATTGACGGGATACTTCCGAACACCATAAGCTTAATTTAACCCATACGCAAGTCTTTAGGACTCCATATAATCGCGATAAGTGTACGAAAAAAATTTACGGGGTGTTACACCAGGCTATAGCCTTGGGACAATTTTTATCAATCCAATCCCTATATATATATATTTTCTAACACGGGATTAAACATGTTTTCAACCAAAATACATCCCTCTTTCACAAAATATCTCAACAACAACACCCCTTGTCCCAAAACAAAAATCAAGATCCTCCAAAATTCAACCGTGGGAATTCAAAAATAATTTAAGATTTGGAATCCACATTGCGATAGCTACAAGGAACACCTATCAATTTCACGAATAGAGTTCTGAAATCAAGACTTCATCCGGATTCATAAATCTAAGGTATGCAAGTGTTGATTCTTGGGTTCCTTCCACCCAAGAAGCTCAAGAATTCTTTTTCCTAAATTCAAAGATTATGTTTTTATGAGTTTTTATGATTTATGTGGGTTTAAATTGAAGTTATTGATGTTGTTGAAATTAAATTCATGTTTTGATGATTAAGACTCAAGCTTTGACCCTAATATGTGTTGATCTTGTGGTGTTCATGATAAAGCCTCTTCAAGAAGCATGTTGAATTATGTAATCATGTTAATTGATTTTTGAAATAATCATGTTTTCCAAGTGTGTTGGACTATGATCATATCATGTTGAAATCCTTGTATGATGAATTAGTTGATGGAGTCATGATATTTGGAAGTAGTAATTGTTGAATAACTAAAGAATGCTCCCTATATGTTAGATAAAATGCTTGTGTGAAGAAAATTGGGTCATTATGATATGTTGACTAGAAACCCCTAAGTTTGGTATAAGCTAAGCATGCCAAGTGTTTGTTAAAAAGCTTTAGTGAATGGATGGTAACATGTTAGAATAAAATCCTTAATTATGTGCAGTGAACGCATGTTACGTGTTTATTGTAAGACCTTGTGGAATGAGATATGAAGTGTTGGTATGATTTATTTACGTGATCACATGTTAATGTTCCCAAGTGCTTGAAGAAATGTTTAGTTGAGTTATGGTGGATGATAGTCAATTGTTGTGATGTTGATGTTGGTCATGGACTCAAGAAGTCATATTGTGTCAGTTTCCTTTTATCGAGTCCTGGGGTACTTGTACTCGAAAAATATAATTGTGTACCTAGAGCCGAGTAATTCTCAAGATAATATCAGTCGTGTTATGATCAAGCTCAATACTCAGTTCAGATCTCAGCAGTATTTAGTATTCATTCAAGGATTCAACAAAGCTCAGTAATATACGAAATTTAGTAGCACTCAGACAAAAAGTAAAATTCAGTAGTATTCCATCTGAAATGGAACCAAGCTAACTCAGTCAGATAAGTCAAGTAATGTGATCAGTAATAGATTCAGCTCAGTTCAAGTTCTGTTAAGAATCAATTCAGAGTCTTTCAGTTGGGAGTAGGATTCAGCACCGAGTTAGCTCTAGAATGGGAACTCACCTACTAGTAGAGGGTGTGATTCTTAGAAGAAATTCTTGCGCTCCAGAACTATATAGCCAACGTATGTTGAGATATCATACCTACTAGTTGAGGGTAGATGGGGTGGCTTGACCTGTTAGATGAGGGCTCCACCATTCTCGTTTGAGTACTTGATAGATGAGGGTCACATAAAGCTGTCTTTACCCATGGCACGACACTGGCACTCTTCCAACTGGGGTTACAGGTTGGACCCCGACTTAGCTAGAAGGGGAATGTCGGTTAAATGACTACTTCCCATAATCTCAGTTTCAGAATCAGTCTCAGTCTTCAAGAAAAAATTCAGTTCAGTATTATAAAAGTCAAGGTTGTCAGATATAGGCCATCAAGTATTATTATTTGTAAATTTAGAGATCCGCTGCTAGATAGGCTGATCACAGATTCAGTTAATCAAGTATTATTACCGATGAATTCATAGACCACCTGCTAGATAGGGTTGATCTCAAACTTAGTCAAATCATCCTTATTATCAGGGGATCTAGAGATAACCTGTTCGATAGGGTTTGATCCCAGATTTATCCTTTTAGTATTCCAGAGTTGGTGAACTCAGATATCAGTCTCAGTAGCTTCAGCTACTCAGAATCCCAGTATGTTCTATAATTTTAGATTGACAGTATAGTCAGTATCAGTTATCAGATTCAGTCCCAGTATGCTCAGTCACAGTAGGCACAGTATGTTAAGTAGTTACAGATTCTTTGTGTATGCTAATCCGACTCTTACATAACATTCAGTTAGTTATTGTTCATGCATAAACCCTTACATTTAGCTTTACCTCATTTGCATACTCAGTACATTCCAACGTACTGACGCATTTGCACTATGGTGTTTTATTTGACACCATAGGTTCGGAAGCACGAGATCCAGAGTATCCTTAGCTGCTCAGTTCCTGTTAGCAGCAGTAGACGTAGTAGTGAGTCCTCATCTTCCGAGGATGAATTATTATTATTTTAGTATATTATACATTTAGTTTATTTCAGTAAACGGAGTAAGTTGGGGCATGTCCCATCAACTCCATAGTTCAGACAGTTAGAGGCTTTTCGTACAGCTGTATAAGTATTCAGTTTTCAGTGTTGTGTATTTTAGATGTTTTGAACCTTATGGAAAGATTTCGCCAGTTTTTTGGATGTATTTTATTATATTATGTAGTGCTCAGGTACAGATATCAGAAGAGGGTTGGCTTGTGGTCCTTCGGAATCATAAGCACCATTTGATGTTCCAGTTATAGAAAATCGGGGCGTTTCATCATATACGTGAAACATCTTTGAAACTTGATAGTGAAATTATAGAGAGTGAGCTTGTTTATCCCAAATCTATCCACATGGTAGATATTTCTCTTTTTAGGTACAATGTCTTGTTTGAAGATAGTTAATCACCTCCTAAAGAACCTAGTGGTGTGAGTGAAGTTGACGACATAGCTTGTATTGGAGGCTATAGACTATATGCCAACCCATTATGGTGTGACAACATTTATCCTCAAGGTGGAAATCTCTTCCTGGAAGATGAGAGTACTCTTACGGGCAAGGAATGTATAGTCTCGAAAATGACTTCTTTTTCTTCTTTCTGTGGCTTCCTTGAGGACACCATAGTATAAGTAGACTTGAGTGCCGCCTTTATCTAATATCTCTTTGCGTGTGATGATATGTATGCCAATGTAGAGAGTACGCCGTGTATATGTGGTAAAGGCTACGGGAAATGGAAGTGTTGTCTAGACCCGTGTCTATAGCTCCTCTTCCCATTTGATCCTGGTGCCTTATTAGGGTGGGGAAGATTTACTCTCGTCTTAGGTGCATTTCTTTTTTATGCTTATCACAGCCAAGTCCTTGGTGAATTTGTTGATGGCTTCATAATGTTTAACACTAAGGTTTCTTGGTTATATGTCAAATATGAACTGCCTTGGCATATTGAGATTTGAACTCAAAAGGTCCTTGGTTTCTTTTTTATTTTTTGGTGTGGACTGTTTTGAGTGTTTTGGGTGCATACCCTTATTATTTATTTTTGCTAACCCTAACCCTCATGCCATGAGAAAGTGTTCTTGTTTGTCTCTCTTTGATTTTGCAAGGCTTGGATTCGAGATCGAATCCTTTTTAAAGAAGGGAGGATGATACAAGTACGACCACAAAGATGGACGCATGTGAGAGTGTAATGAACCTGAGACTTGGGGTGTACGAGTGAAGGACTTAAACCACACTATACCAACCCTAATATCACACTTGAAGTGTAAAGAGGAGCCTTGGAACACAACAAGGCAGCCCCTAAATACACTTGAAGGGCGCCTAGCTCTTAAAGGGCATTTTGGACATTTTAGCTTCTATTTTGTAATAGCTATATAAAGAACACTTTAGGGTTTCATTAGTTTATTTTTGAAGAATATTAAAAGCTTTAACATTGAAACACTCTCTCTTGTGAGAAAGGCCTCTTGGACGAAACAATGTAACTAGGGTTTTCGACTTGAATGTGGAATCACTCGTGTTGGATTCAAGCTTGGAAACATTGGATGCTTGGGAGATCGAGGTCCCTCTTATACCAACGTAAGAGATAGGTGAATTGTTGTGTGTAGTGTTCCAAGAGTGGAATAAGATCTTCGGTCCTTAAGATTACATCTTCATGCAGTCTATCTATCTATCTATCCTTTGTTGCAATCATTGTTTCTTGTTCTTGTTAATGTAACCCGTGAGGTGTGTTATTGCTACCACATTGTTGTTGTTCATCTTGTCTTCATATTGTTATTGTTAAATCTAGTTTGGGTGGCTTTTAGGTGTTGAAACACACCCCTATCTCATGTATTGTTGTTATTGTTTGTGAATCCAAGTGTGGTCATCAAAATGATCTTCGGTTCTTTAAACTTGTGGACTGATTTTGGTGTTTGTTTCGTGCTTCCTAGTCTATAGGGTATCAGGATGTGCCAATTTCTGACTTGAAAATTGATCCCAAAGTTGACAAAATGGCATTTGCTGAATCCAAAGATGGCACTAAAATGTCGTTGGATTCAAAACTGCAAGACAACAGTGAAAAACACTTAAAAACCTGTCTCAAAAGCAGAGTCAGCAGAAGTTGATATATCTGATCTTCCGGAAAACATTTCTAGCAACAAGCAAGTGGGCGTTTGACCAATGTAGTTGCTAATTCCGCTTCTCCATCAGATTTTAGAGAGAAAACAGGCAGTGTCCCATCTACTTCACAATCTTAAGCAGAGGGCGAAAAACCAAAGTCACACAACCATCTGTGCAATCAAAACCTGCACTAGAAGAGAACATAGTTCTTGGTGTTGCTCTCGGGGATCCAAAAGAACGCTTCCAATTGAAGAAGAGATATCACCATCAACAAATCCAGCTGAATCCAAAGAAATGGCTACTAGCCATAGTGGCAATGCTTCTACTATTGCAGAGAAAGATAAACAAGATGGACAGCGTTCAAACCATTCTAATTCTGCAGCTCCCGAACAGTCGGGTAAAAGGCCCTCTACCGGAAATTGATCCACCTGTAACCATGTGAATTTGATGTTTATATGGTAGTTGTCTTGATGTCAAGGATAGTGAAGTATTTATCCTATTACTATTCACTCCATTATAAAATGGATTATTATAGGGCTTAATCATGTTAGTTTCCAGTGGTTTTTGATTTATGTATTTGTTGTGTCCAGTTTGATCCTCTAGTGTCGTACTTTTTTGCAGTTATTCCAACTTCTATAGGAATAGTCATTTTTTTCTTAATAATGCTGGCTAACATCATATACAAATTCATGTATTTTTGTCCATTGTGTAATCTATCTCTAACCAAAGATCCTTCAAAAGATAGTCAACAACAGGTATTCATATAAACATGTGAGATCATATATCAAACTAAAGCACTTAAGTTACAACGGATAGATAGAATCCCAACTATAAAGTACTTAAACCGTGATAATGAAATCTCAAATGGTCGAAATTTAAACAACTATAAAGTACTTAAACCATGATAATGAAATCTCAAATGGCCGAAATTTAAATAACTATGGTTCTTGTCCTCCCCTGACACGCTCATCTGGCAGCATACCAAAGCAAAACTCGCAGCTTGGCAATCCAATGATAGGCTGTAAATGGAGAAACGGACCAAAATAAAGTTAGTATCAAGTACAAGCGCATTATCCACAGAAGGCAAATGCCAACGATTACTATTTTATGTTTCCTTTGACAACGTATCACAAAATTCTAAAACAGAATTCAACTTTGATTTTATGCAAGCAGTACAGTGAAGAAGATTTGGAAATTTTCACTTATCCACAAAGAGCATAAGGGAAAAAATGAGATCCCAAAGATCTTTCCACTGACATATTTAATCATCTTTGTATTTCTATCTAGACAAGGGCCAGGCCAGCAACAGTATCAAATATCACATATCACGAAGAAATTTCACTCTCTCCTATCACATCTCATGTAGTGCTTTGAGTACAAGTAATTTGGAAAATGATTTTAAAATTTGTAAAGGAAAATGATTTGGAAATATTTTCCAAGGTTAACAGTAGAAAATAGTTTACATACATCATGCCAGAAATGCCGGGTAAAGAATATTGTGTTTGAGCTTCTTGTAACGCCCCGTAAAAGTCATGCTTGTATTAGACGAAAATTTCTGAGTTGTAGACTTAAGTGTTAGTGGACGTTGTAATTTGTGTCAAATTCTATTGACCATAACTCATTGTATATGATGAACTGGGTGGCCTACTATATACCAAATGGTAGATAATTGAATAAGCTTTCCAACGATACCAAATTCGCCTAAAACAGACATCCGGTGAAGAAGTTATGACCTTTCAAAGTTGAATGTGTCGCCTACGCACATATAGGCGATGCATAGTGCGGCGCCTATGCAAATATAGGCGATGCATAGGGCGGCGCATATGTAAAATTAGGCAATGCAAAGGGCGGCGCCTATCCTAGTCTATGCGATGCAAAGGGCGGCGCATACTTATGCTTTCAGGTGACGAAAACACTCTGTTTTTTTTAGATTTTCAAGGTCAACTTTAAACGATCATAACTCTCTGAATATAATGAACTGGGAGAGCTGCAACCTATTAAACGAAAGATCTTTGAGTCCTCTTTCCAATGCAACTGGTTTCATCCAAATCCAACATCTAAGTAAGGAGTTATATCCGTTTTACTTCAGCCTGTCAGTTTGTCAACTGAGGGATAGTTTCGACTTTTCTTGTTTTCTTAGGGGCATTTTAGTCATTTCACCTCACCCAAATTTCGTCTATAACACCAGATTTAGCTTCTAATTCAGCAAAATACAATCCTTTTTCTCAAATTCTCTCAAGAACACCCTTTAGGGTTTCAAACAAAAATCCCAAATAACTCAAGATTCAACCGTTGGTTTTGGAAGATAATTTCAGATTTGGAATCCTCTCGACGTAGGCTTTGATAGACACCCAAAATTCGTGGAGAACAAGGTACGCGGGGTTTTCCTAAATTCTCATGGGCATAGAAATCATGTTTCAAGAAAGGGGTTTTTAAATTTAAGTACATATTCATGTTTTAGAAGATTTATATGATATTGTTTTAGCCTTTTGGCTTTCCCCCAAAGTGACTTAAAAATTATATGTATATGTATATATGTGTTTTGCCTTGAAATAAGAATTGAGAGCACAATTTACATGAAATTCCTCTCTTGATGTAATTTTCCCATGTTTCTCATGATATAGATTGTTTTGAAATAAGTCTTGAAAAATCATGATATGAAATGCTTTGGCTTTGCTATGTTTTGAATACGATTTTGAACACGAAAGAGAGGGTTGTAAATGTTGAATATACATATAACTGCATAATTTTTCCAAAAGCACATGACCACCATATGTTTGATGAAAGTTTTTGCATGGTTTTGACTTGAGTTTCGGAACATGAAACCTTTTATGCAAATTACATGTTTGGGTGGTCTGAAACTACACTTTTATGAAATATCATGCTTAATGCATTATGGCTCAGGAATAGAACCTGCAGGTCTTGGTATGACGATACCAACTCAGATAAATGCCATATCAGACTCAGACTAACAGACTTTTCAGACTAGTTCAGAAATCAGATTTTATCAGACTTTCATGATTTAGAAATTTCAGAATGATACATGTTCAGAAAAGGTTAAAAATGGGCATACAGAGATGTTAGGTGGTTCCCCGAAGAGGGCTTGAGTTCATATAACTCTTTGCCTAAAACCGTGGTTTGCCGACCCGGGTATATTATTATGCGCTGACTTAAATGTCCTGTGGCGTATCAGAATCAGAGACTCCAACCCTTGCGGCACACTCGAGTTGGGGACTTCCCCGCCGAGTCAATGGCGGATTTCATATAGCCCGTGGAATTTTCAGAAATGTAGGGGAATACCACTTAACTCAGAAGTAAAACACAGATCATGATTTGAAATGAACAGACAGGTTGCATGTTTTCAGAAAGTGCCCATGTAATTTTCAAAAATAGTTTTATACATGATGTCTTGATGAAAAATTTGCTTTCACTTAATATATATATATATATGTATGTTCCATTATACTATTTTTGGAGTGCTTCGCGTGCCAGTACTTTTGTGCTGACCCCCCCTCCTTCCAGGTTTTGAGGCACAGTCTAGGGGTCCAGCTACTCAGGGGCTTGCAGACTTGATCTCACAATGGTGAGCCTTCTATTATTCGGAAGGCCTAATTATGTCAGACATTATCTTATTTATTATGTTTTGGTCTACTGGGGGCCTTGTCCCAGTTTCTTTTCAGACAAATGTTTATGTTCTTAGTAGAGATTTCGCAGACTGATGTCAGATAGTATTATTCAGAAATGTTGCAGAACTTGACCATGTTTTCCGTACTCAGTTTCAATTCCGCATTTTATTATGATTATGAATGTTGTGCATGATAACCAGACAAAGAATGGGTGTTCTGGGCCTTCATGGTTCGGGATGCTCGTCACGGCTAAGGCCTAGGCTCGGGTCGTGACAAACTTGGTATCAGAGCACGGTTCATAGTCCCAGGGTGTCTGCGAAATCGCGTCGAGTAGAGTTCTGTGTATGGGTGTGTAGCCCGCCACACTTATAAACAAGAGTCTACTGGGCGTTTAGGAATGTTTCCCTTCTTTGTGATTTAGTTCGTGCTTCAGATTCTAAACTGTCCCCTAATCAATGATCTTTTGTATTTCAGAAACACGACTATGCCTCCCTATCGCAACATCGATCAGAGTGCTCAGGCAGATGTGGTCCGTCCCACCCATAGGATGCGGACCCATAATAGAGCTTCCACGCCAGAACTTGTCCCTACTTCGGGAGTTCCTCTAGTCCCAACTAGTCCACCTCGGACTCCGCGGACCAATGCCAACCGTTCGCAAACTGCTCAAAGAAATATCTCGAATGCAGAGTTCAGACAGTCTATCCATATGCTGACACAGCTGGTAGCTAACCAGGCTCAACGATGGGAAGATGTTGGGTCTGCATCCATTACGTTTGGGGCTACTAGAGTCGGGCATTTCATGAAGATGAATCCACCTAAGTTCACTGGTACAAAGGTGGAGGAAGATCCACAGGAGTTCGTGGATGAGATGGAGAAGATCTTTAAGGTAATGCATGTAGATGATATAGAAGGAGTGGAATTGGCAACTTATCAGCTTAAGGATGTTGCAAATCAGTGGTATGCAGACTGGGAAGATGCAAAAGGTGAGAGTGGTGAGCCTACGATTTGGGGTGAGTTTGTAGAAGCTTTCCTTGACAGATTCTTTTCTCTGGAGTTGAGGGAGGCCAAAGCAGAAGAGTTCATGAATCTGAAGCAGGGCAGTATGAGTGTACAGGAGTACACTTTGAAGTTTAATCAATTAGCCCGCTATGCACCAGAATTGACTAGCAATATGAGAGCCCGGATGAGGAAATTTGCATCCGGCCTTGCTGATAACCTGATACTTGAGTGCCAGGGGGCAATGTTAAATAGGGAGTTAGACTTTGCTAGACTGACAGTCCACATGCAGCAAGTGGAAGAGAAGAAGAGAAAGATCACTGAATCTAGAGAGAAGGACAGACAGGACAAGAGAGTCAAATCTGCGGACCAGCACCGTAGTCAGCCGCAGAGTGGTAACTGGGGAAATAGGTGGTCGAAGAATATGAGGTTTTGGAATAATATGCAATCAGCAGCCAGCGCCCCATCACCCAGAACCCCTGCAGACAGACAGACTCAGAGCTATCAGACTCCTCATGGATCTAAAGCAACGGATACTCAGTCGCAGGGTAGTGTGGCTCAGCAGCATCGCACTTACCCGCAATGTGAAAAGTGTGGTAAGAATAATCCGGGGAAATGTCAGTTGGGCATACGTGTATGTTATTCATGTGGTCAGCCAGACCACTTTCAGAGGGACTGTCCATCTACTAGGAGGAGTGCTGGTGGTGCAAAGTTTCAGGGCAATTCCACAGTGCCACCCCATCTCAGAAGGGCACCACATCAGCTATCGGGAACAGTCGCAACCGGTTATATGCCTTGACCAACCGCCAGGAGGCGGAAACTTCCCCAGATGTTGTTACCAGTACGTTTCAAATCTTTTCCCGTGATGTCTTTGTGTTACTTGATCCCGGATCTACCTTATCCTATGTGACCCCTTATGTGGCTGTTGGTTTCGGGTTTGAGCCCAGTGTGATTTCTGAACCCTTTTCTGTTTCTACCCCAGTGGGGGATTCTGTTGTTGCTAGAAGGGTATATAGGGGTTGTGTGGTGACTGTTGGTAGTCGGGATACGGTGGCAGACCTTATAGAGTTGGACATGGTTGCATTTGATGTTATCTTAGGGATGGATTGGCTCCATTCATGCTATGCCATATTGGATTGTAGGACTCGTAGAGTTACCTTTTCTTTCCCGAATGAACCAATGATTGAGTGGGAGGGACATTCTTTAGCACCCAAAGGGCACTTTATATCTTATCTCAGAGCCCAAAAACTCATTTCTAAGGGTTGTTTGTATCACCTTATTCGAGTCAAGGACTCCAAAGTTGAAAATCCTCCTCTTCAGTCTGTCCCTGTGGTGAATGAATTTCCAGAAGTCTTTCCCGAAGATCTCCTAGGGATACCCCCTGATAGGGAGGTAGAGTTTGGTATTGATGTGTTGCCAGATACCCACCCCATTTCTATTCCGCCATATAGAATGGCTCCCGCAGAGCTAAAAGAGTTGAAAGATCAGCTAGGAGACCTCCTAGATAAGGGATTTATACGCCCCAGTGTATCTCCTTGGGGTGCACCTGTACTTTTCGTGCGTAAGAAAGACGGTTCCCTTCGTATGTGCATAGATTACCGTCAGTTGAATAAGGTCACAATTAAAAACAAATATCCCCTTCCTAGGATTGATGATCTTTTTGACCAGCTTCAGGGTGCTAGATGTTTTTCAAAAATAGACCTTCGTTCGGGCTATCATCAGTTGAAAGTTAGGGAGTCAGACATTCCCAAAACGGCTTTTCGAACCCGATATGGTCACTATGAGTTTCTTGTCATGTCCTTCGGGTTAACTAATGCCTCTGCAGCTTTCATGGATCTGATGAACAGAGTTTTCCATCAGTTTCTTGACTCGTTTGTCATTGTATTTATTGATGATATTCTGATTTATTCTAAGAGTAAGGAGGATCATGCCGATCACCTTCGAATCATTCGTCAGACCCTTAAGGATCATCGGTTGTATGCCAAGTTTTCCAAGTGTGAGTTCTGGTTAGATGCTATTGCATTCTTAGGGCATATTGTGTCCCTTGATGGGATTAGAGTGGACCCCCAGAAAGTTGAGGCTGTGAGGAAATGGCCCAGGCCTACGACTCCAACCGATATTCGAAGCTTCTTGGGTTTGGCAGGTTATTACAGAAGGTTCGTAGAGGTTTTCTCATCCATAACGACTCCACTCACTAAACTGACTCAGAAAAAGGTAAAGTTTGTGTGGTCTGATTTATGTGAAAATAGTTTTGAGAAGTTGAAAGACAGACTAACCACTGCACCCGTTTTGACTCTTCCCGAGGGTGTTGATGGTTTTGTGGTTTATTGTGATGCATCCCGTGTGGGACTTGGCTGCGTTTTGATGCAACATAGTAAGGTGGTAGCTTATGCATCTAGGCAGTTGAAGGTGCACGAGCGGAACTACCCTACTCATGATTTGGAGTTAGCGGCTGTGGTGTTTGCCCTTAAGATTTGGTGGCACTATTTGTACGGTGTTCATGTTGATATCTTCACTGATCACAAGAGTCTGCAGTATGTTTTCTCGCAGAAAGAATTGAATCTCAGGCAGAGGCAGTGGTTGGAACTCCTGAAAGACTATGATATGAGCCTGCATTACCATCCGGGCAAGGCAAATGTTGTAGCCGACGCCCTCAGCAGGTTGTCTATGGGCAGCCTTTCTCGTGTAGAAGAAGAAAAGAAGGAGATGGTGAAGGATATTCACCACCTTGCGAATCTAGGAGTGCGACTGTTAGATTCTGAAGATGGAGGGGTGGTTGTTCATGAGTTAGCTAAGTCATCCCTTTGTACTGAAGTGAAGGAGAAGCAGGTTGAAGACTCCATCTTGATGCAAATCAAGAAAGATGTGGGTCAACAGAAGGTGATGTCTTTTGAAATTGATGGTGATGGCATTCTGAGGTTTCAGGGTAGATTATGTGTTCCGAATGTCGACGGGCTTCGAGGAAGAATTCTTGATGAAGCTCACACCTCAAGGTATGTTGTTCATCCTAGTTCTACTAAGATGTACCATGATTTGAAAGCTATGTTTTGGTGGAATAATATGAAGTGAGATGTGGCTAACTTTGTTTCTAAGTGCTTGAATTGCCAACAAGTGAAAGTAGAACATTTGAGGCCAGGAGGTACTTCCCAAGAAATAGCGTTACCCTTGTGGAAGTGGGAAATGATCAATATGGACTTTATTGCAAGACTTCCGAAGTCCCGAAATCAGTATGACTCTATATGTGTAACACCCCACATTTTACATGTACTAGTAATGTTCACATAAAATGACATACGACTTGATTTAATTACTACCAAAACTTTTTTTCAAGTGTTCAAGTGTTAGATTGGGGCACTATATGGAAGTCTATTTAGAGACTGTGGCCTTAAACGGAGAAAATCATTGACGTGCTTATGGAACTTAGGAAGCTAGCAGGTGAGTCACCTGTGTGGTTGGCTTAAAAAAAAATGTATATATACATGAGGGAGAATAATTCATTCATAAGTGAACTCACTTGAAGTCTAGACGTTAGTTAAAAGAAAGGGGAACGAAGACAAGGCTTAACGCCGAAACTTTCCAAGTCTTGTGACAAACGAAGCCCAAGTTAGGGAGGCTATTAAGTCCAATGGTTTAGCATTATATTGGGCCAAGATGTTCAGCCCAAGATTTTTATATAATATGCCCAACTACATTCATCACTACTAACAAAATTGGGCCCAAACAAAGTGCAAGAAAGATTAAGGAAAATGGGCCACTAAAGCCCATTGATTTAGAGATCCAAAAGGCCCAAGTGAAAGGGGAAAATTATTCATTGACCAACTTGATTTAATCAGTTGCAAATACCAGGAGAAAGTCGGTCTAAGGCCTCCTTAAAAAGGGACCAAAACCGAGCTCCTTAGGTTAACTAGTAGAAGACCAAAAAAATTTCAGCTTTTCTCTCTAAGTTTCTCTTGGCATTTCTTCACCTTGGAAGGCAACCAAAGGCTACATTTTGAGTTCTTGAATTAGACTTACACCTTGGGAGTTAAGGTATGTAAAAATAACCATATACTTGATATGAATTTTCCATGGAAAACAAGATAAGTTGGCTGGTGTACTGTGCAGGAATTTCTGGACAGCTTGTGTCCTGAAAGTTGTTGTTTGATTTTCTTGGCTTTGGAACGATTATTACCCTGATTTTTGACTTTGATATGATATAAAGTTGAGGTTATTAATATGTTATAGTGTGTATATGGTTGCCAAGGTTGCTGGACTGTTTTGCTAGTTCTTTGGAAACAAGTATCCTTATATGATCTTATGTGCTTCCAAAATGGTATTGGACTGTTCTGATGAGGGGGCTGATGTTTCACGTTTCACCCCCTGTGTTTTGAGCTATTTTGTGACTGTGTTAAGGTTTATTTGATGTATATATATGTTGGGAGCATCTGGTTCAAAGTTGGGACAAGTATGAATTGTTAACGACGAAATGTAGGGAGACGACGAGATGTTGTGCTTCTTAGTGGAGCGTTTTGTAAAATGGTTCTGTGTTGTAGTTATGGACTGTTGCCAGCATGTTGTAGAGCTGATATAGGCTGTGTACATCATGTATATGATAATGTGTACTGGTTGAAGACAGTTAGAATTGAGAAAGTCGGAATAACACCATTGAGTCGATGGTTATACGTTTGTTGCCAAAGTGTTGTGTTTTGTGAGATTGGGCTGTCCAAATGCATTGATTAGCTGCTAATACTAGCTTTAAAACATGATATTGTAGATAAATAGTTGGAAGAAAAGAAGTCATTTCGAGGTAAAAACAAGTTGATATGTCGAGGTATGTAAGGCTATTCGATCTCTTATTATTTGGCATGGAATCCAAAGTCTTTATTGGCACATAGAGATCTTTACAAACTTCGATATAATCACTCCACTCTTTCACATGTATTTGTGTGTCCAGATTCGGGCATTGTCACTGCTGCATACATACATTGGATACCATGACATATGAGTCTTCTTTTTAGCTAAATAAAGTTCATACGTTGTTTATGTCCTACATGTTTCACTAATTGTATAACCCACTCTTTTCATTGTGATATGATGTTTCATGGTCACATACTTGTCATTTGTCATGCTTATAGTCTTATAGCTCAAATGTTACGATCACCAAAGATTCATCTCAAAAGTAATAAGAAGATATATGTATACAGTTGTTTCTGTTGGGTGGTATCCCAGGGGTGAAAGAATCACCTAGCATGGGTCAATCCCAGTATTACAGGGGGTATCCCAGGGGTGAAAGGAAAGCCTAGCATGGGTCGATCCTGATATAGATTTACCACTGATCAGCTGGTCATTTGTATTACATGATGTGCACAGATTATACAAGTGATAAGAGTAAAGTAACATAATTGTTATAAGATGCATGACTCCACAATATTCATAAAGGTGGTCTTTTACCCTACAGCAGTGTATGGTTTCATTTGAGCTTTTATCTCATATATAGTACATGTTGCCTTACATATTCAGTACATTATTTCGTACTGACGTCCCTGTTGGGGGACCTGCATTCCATGCTGCAGGTGCAGAAGCTAATAAACCTCCCCAGTAAGAGTACAGGATATCAACTGCAGTCACTGAGCTCCAGGTTGCTTCGGGGCTTTGAGTCTTATCATATCTTTTTGCATTGTATAGTATCTTATCATGAGGCGGGGCCTGTCCCGACCCTTATAAGATAATGTTTCTTGTCTAGAGGCTTCGTAGACTATGTAAAGTATAGTATGGTCATGTATCGTATCGTAGACATTGTGGCTCCAACGGCCTAGTCATACAACATCTTTTGGCTTGCTAGTCCCATTTATCTTTTGAGGGCATGTTTAGTATAAAAGTAACTTATAATGTTCATAGGTAATGTATTGCTACAGGTTGGTTCTCCCGAGCCTTACCGGCAACGGGTGCCAGTCCGCCTTAATAGGATTTGGGGCGTGACAATATGGGTGATTGTAGATAGGCTGACCAAGTCAGCTCACTTTCTGCCTGTCAGGACTAACTATTTGGGGGAAGATTATGCCAAGCTGTTCATTGCGGAAATTGTTCGTTTGCATGGAGCGCCTGTCTCCATCATATCCGACCGAGGTACGCAGTTTTCTTCTCAGTTTTGGAGATCATTCCAGAAAGGTTTAGGTACCCAGGTGAACTTAAGTACAGCATTCCACCCACAGACTGATGGGCAAGCTGAATGCACCATCCAGACCCTGGAGGACATGTTGAGGGCCTGTGTGATAGACTTTAAAGGTTGTTGGGTTGATCACTTGCCACTGATAGAGTTTGCCTATAACAACAGCTTCCACTCTAGTATTAAGATGGCACCTTTTGAGGCATTATATGGTAGGAGATGCATGTCTCCAATAGGCTGGTATGAAGTAGGTGAGATACAGATGTATGGGCCTGATCTTGTTCATCAAGCAATGGAGGATGTGAAACTCATTAGGGAACGACTAAAGACAGCTCAGAGTCGTCAGAAATCCTATGCCGACGTCAGAAAAAGAGAGTTAGAGTTTGAGATTGGAGATTGGGTTTTCCTCAAAGTTTCTCCCATGAATGGGGTTATGCGTTTCGGGAAGAGGGGTAAGCTAAGTCCTCGCTATATAGGCCCGTATCAGATTATAAGGAGAATAGGTGGAGTTGCGTATGAATTAGAATTGCCTGCAAGTTTGGGTTCTATTCATCCAGTATTCCACATATCCATGTTAAAGAAATGCATCGGAGATCACTCTTTGGTGGTGCCCATTGATGAGATCAAGGTGAGCGATTCCTTGTCTTACGAGGAAGAGCCCGTGGAAATCCTAGATCGACAAGTGAGAAAATTGAGGAGTAAGGAGATAGTATCAATTAAAGTGCTATGGCGAAATCAGAAGGTTGAAGAAGCAACTTGGGAGTCGGAGCATGACATGAAAGCGAGATACCCAAGCCTTTTTGAAATCAGCAAGTGACGAATTTGAAGGTAAAATTCTTGCTTTATGTTTCCTTCCATGTATGAATCTGTTTGAAAATCGTGCGTGACTAGTTCTGCTTCATCATTCGGGGACGAATGATCCCAAGGGGGGGATAATGTAACGCCCCGTAAAAGTCATGCTTGTATTAGACGAAAATTTCTGAGTTTTAGACTTAAGTGTTAGTGGACGTTGTAATTTGTGTCAAATTCTATTGACCATAACTCATTGTATATGATGAACTGGGTGGCCTACTATATACCAAATGGTAGATAATTGAATAAGCTTTCCAACGATACCAAATTCGCCTAAAACGGACATCCGGTGAAGAAGTTATGACCTTTCAAAGTTGAATGTGTCGCATACGCACATATAGGCGATGCATAGTGCGGCGCCTATGCAAATATAGGTGATGCATAGGGCGGCACATATGTAAAATTAGGCGATGCAAAGGGCGGCGCCTATCCTAGTCTATGCGATGCAAAGGGCGGCGCATACTTATGCTTTCAGGTGACGAAAACACTCTGTTTTTTTTTTAGATTTTCAAGGTCAACTTTAAACTATCATAACTCTCTGAATATAATGAACTGGGAGAGCTGCAACCTATTAAACGAAAGATCTTTGAGTCCTCTTTCCAATGCAACTGGTTTCATCCAAATCCAACATCTAAGTAAGGAGTTATATCCGTTTTACTTCATCCTGTCAGTTTGTCAACTGAGGGATAGTTTCGACTTTTCTTGTTTTCTTAGGGGCATTTTAGTCATTTCACCTCACCCAAATTTCGTCTATAACACCAGATTTAGCTTCTAATTCAGCAAAATACAATCCTTTTTCTCAAATTCTCTCAAGAACACCCTTTAGGGTTTCAAACAAAAATCCCAAATAACTCAAGATTCAACCGTTGGTTTTGGAAGATAATTTCAGATTTGGAATCCTCTCGACGTAGGCTTTGATAGACACCCAAAATTCGTGGAGAACAAGGTACGCGGGGTTTTCCTAAATTCTCATGGGCATAGAAATCATGTTTCAAGAAAGGGGTTTTTAAATTTAAGTACATATTCATGTTTTAGAAGATTTATATGATATTGTTTTAGCCTTTTGGCTTTCCCCCAAAGTGACTTAAAAATTATATGTATATGTATATATGTGTTTTGCCTTGAAATAAGAATTGAGAGCACAATTTACATGAAATTCCTCTCTTGATGTAATTTTCCCATGTTTCTCATGATATAGATTGTTTTGAAATAAGTCTTGAAAAATCATGATATGAAATGCTTTGGCTTTGCTATGTTTTGAATACGATTTTGAACACGAAAGAGAGGGTTGTAAATGTTGAATATACATATAACTGCATAATTTTTCCAAAAGCACATGACCACCATATGTTTGATGAAAGTTTTTGCATGGTTTTGACTTGAGTTTCGGAACATGAAACCTTTTATGCAAATTACATGTTTGGGTGGTCTGAAACTACACTTTTATGAAATATCATGCTTAATACATTATGGCTCAGGAATAGAACCTGCAGGTCTTGGTATGACGATACCAACTCAGATAAATGCCATATCAGACTCAGACTAACAGACTTTTCAGACTAGTTCAGAAATTAGATTTTATCAAACTTTCATGATTTAGAAATTTCAGAATGATACATGTTCAGAAAAGGTTAAAAATGGGCATACAGAGATGTTAGGTGGTTCCCCGAAGAGGGCTTGAGTTCATATAACTCTTTGCCTAAAACCGTGGTTTGCCGACCCAGGTATATTATTATGCGCTGACTTAAATGTCCTGTGGCGTATCAGAATCAGAGACTCCAACCCTTGCGGCACACTCGGGTTGGGGACTTCCCCGCCGAGTCAATGGCGGATTTCATATAGCCCGTGGAATTTTCAGAAATGTAGGGGAATACCACTTAACTCAGAAGTAAAACACAGATCATGATTTGAAATGAACAGACAGGTTGCATGTTTTCAGAAAGTGCCCATGTAATTTTCAAAAATAGTTTTATACATGATGTCTTGATGAAAAATTTGCTTTCACTTAATATATATATATATATGTATGTTCCATTATACTATTTTTGGAGTGCTTCGCGTGCCAGTACTTTTGTGCTGACCCCCCCTCCTTCCAGGTTTTGAGGCACAGTCTAGGGGTCCAGCTACTCAGGGGCTTGCAGACTTGATCTCACAATGGTGAGCCTTCTATTATTCGGAAGGCCTAATTATGTCAGACATTATCTTATTTATTATGTTTTGGTCTACTGAGGGCCTTGTCCCAGTTTCTTTTCAGACAAATGTTTATGTTCTTAGTAGAGATTTTGCAGACTGATGTCAGATAGTATTATTCAGAAATGTTGCAGAACTTGACCATGTTTTCCGTACTCAGTTTCAATTCCGCATTTTATTATGATTATGAATGTTGTGCATGATAACCAGACAAAGAATGGGTGTTCCGGGCCTTCATGGTTCGGGATGCTCGTCACGGCTAAGGCCTAGGCTCGGGTCGTGACAAACTTGGTATCAGAGCACGGTTCATAGTCCCAGGGTGTCTGCGAAATCGCGTCGAGTAGAGTTCTGTGTATGGGTGTGTAGCCCGCCACACTTATAAACAAGAGTCTACTGGGCGTTTAGGAATGTTTCCCTTCTTTGTGATTTAGTTCGTGCTTCAGATTCTAAACTGTCCCCTAATCAATGATCTTTTGTATTTCAGAATCACGACTATGCCTCCCTATCGCAACATCGATCAGAGTGCTCAGGCAGATGTGGTCCGTCCCACCCATAGGATGCGGACCCATAATAGAGCTTCCACGCCAGAACTTGTCCCTACTTCGGGAGTTCCTCTAGTCCCAACTAGTCCACCTCGGACTCCGCAGACCAATGCCAACCGTTCGCAAACTGCTCAAAGAAATATCTCGAATGCAGAGTTCAGACAGTCTATCCATATGCTGACACAGCTGGTAGCTAACCAGGCTCAACGATGGGAAGATGTTGGGTCTGCATCCATTACGTTTGGGGCTACTAGAGTCGGGCATTTCATGAAGATGAATCCACCTAAGTTCACTGGTACAAAGGTGGAGGAAGATCCACAGGAGTTCGTGGATGAGATGGAGAAGATCTTTAAGGTAATGCATGTAGATGATATAGAAGGAGTGGAATTGGCAACTTATCAGCTTAAGGATGTTGCAAATCAGTGGTATGCAGACTGGGAAGATGCAAAAGGTGAGAGTGGTGAGCCTACGATTTGGGGTGAGTTTGTAGAAGCTTTCCTTGACAGATTCTTTTCTCTGGAGTTAAGGGAGGCTAAAGTGGAAGAGTTCATGAATCTAAAGCAGGGCAGTATGAGTGTACAGGAGTACACTTTGAAGTTTAATCAATTAGCCCGCTATGCACCAGAATTGACTAGCAATATGAGAGCCCGGATGAGGAAATTTGCATCCGGCCTTGCTGATAACCTGATACTTGAGTGCCAGGGGGCAATGTTAAATAGGGAGTTAGACTTTGCTAGACTGACAGTCCACATGCAGCAAGTGGAAGAGAAGAAGAGAAAGATCACTGAATCTAGAGAGAAGGACAGACAGGACAAGAGAGTCAAATCTGCGGACCAGCACCGTAGTCAGCCGCAGAGTGGTAACTGGGGAAATAGGTGGTCGAAGAATATGAGGTTTTGGAATAATATGCAATCAGCAGCCAGCGCCCCATCACCCAGAACCCCTGCAGACAGACAGACTCAGAGCTATCAGACTCCTCATGGATCTAAAGCAACGGATACTCAGTCGCAGGGTAGTGTGGCTCAGCAGCATCGCACTTACCCGCAATGTGAAAAGTGTGGTAAGAATAATCCGGGGAAATGTCAGTTGGGCATACGTGTATGTTATTCATGTGGTCAGCCAGACCACTTTCAGAGGGACTGTCCATCTACTAGGAGGAGTGCTGGTGGTGCAAAGTTTCAGGGCAATTCCACAGTGCCACCCCATCTCAGAAGGGCACCACATCAGCTGTCGGGAACAGTCGCAACCGGTTATATGCCTTGACCAACCGCCAGGAGGCGGAAACTTCCCCAGATGTTGTTACCAGTACGTTTCAAATCTTTTCCCGTGATGTCTTTGTGTTACTTGATCCCGGATCTACCTTATCCTATGTGACCCCTTATGTGGCTGTTGGTTTCGGGTTTGAGCCCAGTGTGATTTCTGAACCCTTTTCTGTTTCTACCCCAGTGGGGGATTCTGTTGTTGCTAGAAGGGTATATAGGGGTTGTGTGGTGACTGTTGGTAGTCGGGATACGGTGGCAGACCTTATAGAGTTGGACATGGTTGCATTTGATGTTATCTTAGGGATGGATTGGCTCCATTCATGCTATGCCATATTGGATTGTAGGACTCGTAGAGTTACCTTTTCTTTCCCGAATGAACCAATGATTGAGTGGGAGGGACATTCTTTAGCACCCAAAGGGCACTTTATATCTTATCTCAGAGCCCAAAAACTCATTTCTAAGGGTTGTTTGTATCACCTTATTCGAGTCAAGGACTCCAAAGTTGAAAATCCTCCTCTTCAGTCTGTCCCTGTGGTGAATGAATTTCCAGAAGTCTTTCCCGAAGATCTCCTAGGGATACCCCCTGATAGGGAGGTAGAGTTTGGTATTGATGTGTTGCCAGATACCCACCCCATTTCTATTCCGCCATATAGAATGGCTCCCGCAGAGCTAAAAGAGTTGAAAGATCAGCTAGGAGACCTCCTAGATAAGGGATTTATACGCCCCAGTGTATCTCCTTGGGGTGCACCTGTACTTTTCGTGCGTAAGAAAGACGGTTCCCTTCGTATGTGCATAGATTACCGTCAGTTGAATAAGGTCACAATTAAAAACAAATATCCCCTTCCTAGGATTGATGATCTTTTTGACCAGCTTCAGGGTGCTAGATGTTTTTCAAAAATAGACCTTCGTTCGGGCTATCATCAGTTGAAAGTTAGGGAGTCAGACATTCCCAAAACGGCTTTTCGAACCCGATATGGTCACTATGAGTTTCTTGTCATGTCCTTCGGGTTAACTAATGCCCCTGCAGCTTTCATGGATCTGATGAACAGAGTTTTCCATCAGTTTCTTGACTCGTTTGTCATTGTATTTATTGATGATATTCTGATTTATTCTAAGAGTAAGGAGGATCATGCCGATCACCTTCGAATCATTCTTCAGACCCTTAAGGATCATCGGTTGTATGCCAAGTTTTCCAAGTGTGAGTTCTGGTTAGATGCTATTGCATTCTTAGGGCATATTGTGTCCCTTGATGGGATTAGAGTGGACCCCCAGAAAGTTGAGGCTGTGAGGAAATGGCCCAGGCCTACGACTCCAACCGATATTCGAAGCTTCTTGGGTTTGGCAGGTTATTACAGAAGGTTCGTAGAGGTTTTCTCATCCATAACGACTCCACTCACTAAACTGACTCAGAAAAAGGTAAAGTTTGTGTGGTCTGATTTATGTGAAAATAGTTTTGAGAAGTTGAAAGACAGACTAACCACTGCACCCGTTTTGACTCTTCCCGAGGGTGTTGATGGTTTTGTGGTTTATTGTGATGCATCCCGTGTGGGACTTGGCTGCGTTTTGATGCAACATAGTAAGGTGGTAGCTTATGCATCTAGGCAGTTGAAGGTGCACGAGCGGAACTACCCTACTCATGATTTGGAGTTAGCGGCTGTGGTGTTTGCCCTTAAGATTTGGTAGCACTATTTGTACGGTGTTCATGTTGATATCTTCACTGATCACAAGAGTCTGCAGTATGTTTTCTCGCAGAAAGAATTGAATCTCAGGCAGAGGCAGTGGTTGGAACTCCTGAAAGACTATGATATGAGCCTGCATTACCATCCGGGCAAGGCAAATGTTGTAGCCGACGCCCTCAGCAGGTTGTCTATGGGCAGCCTTTCTCGTGTAGAAGAAGAAAAGAAGGAGATGGTGAAGGATATTCACCACCTTGCAAATCTAGGAGTGCGACTGTTAGATTCTGAAGATGGAGGGGTGGTTGTTCATGAGTTAGCTAAGTCATCCCTTTGTACTGAAGTGAAGGAGAAGCAGGTTGAAGACTCCATCTTGATGCAAATCAAGAAAGATGTGGGTCAACAGAAGGTGATGTCTTTTGAAATTGATGGTGATGGCATTCTGAGGTTTCAGGGTAGATTATGTGTTCCGAATGTCGACGGGCTTCGAGGAAGAATTCTTGATGAAGCTCACACCTCAAGGTATGTTGTTCATCCTAGTTCTACTAAGATGTACCATGATTTGAAAGCTATGTTTTGGTGGAATAATATGAAGTGAGATGTGGCTAACTTTGTTTCTAAGTGCTTGAATTGCCAACAAGTGAAAGTAGAACATTTGAGGCCAGGAGGTACTTCCCAAGAAATAGCGTTACCCTTGTGGAAGTGGGAAATGATCAATATGGACTTTATTGCAAGACTTCCGAAGTCCCGAAATCAGTATGACTCTATATGGGTGATTGTAGATAGGCTGACCAAGTCAGCTCACTTTCTGCCTGTCAGGACTAACTATTTGGGGGAAGATTATGCCAAGCTGTTCATTGCGGAAATTGTTCGTTTGCATGGAGCGCCTGTCTCCATCATATCCGACCGAGGTACGCAGTTTTCTTCTCAGTTTTGGAGATCATTCCAGAAAGGTTTAGGTACCCAGGTGAACTTAAGTACAGCATTCCACCCACAGACTGATGGGCAAGCTGAATGCACCATCCAGACCCTGGAGGACATGTTGAGGGCCTGTGTGATAGACTTTAAAGGTTGTTGGGTTGATCACTTGCCACTGATAGAGTTTGCCTATAACAACAGCTTCCACTCTAGTATTAAGATGGCACCTTTTGAGGCATTATATGGTAGGAGATGCATGTCTCCAATAGGCTGGTATGAAGTAGGTGAGATACAGATGTATGGGCCTGATCTTGTTCATCAAGCAATGGAGGATGTGAAACTCATTAGGGAACGACTAAAGACAGCTCAGAGTCGTCAGAAATCCTATGCCGACGTCAGAAAAAGAGAGTTAGAGTTTGAGATTGGAGATTGGGTTTTCCTCAAAGTTTCTCCCATGAATGGGGTTATGCGTTTCGGGAAGAGGGGTAAGCTAAGTCCTCGCTATATAGGCCCGTATCAGATTATAAGGAGAATAGGTGGAGTTGCGTATGAATTAGAATTGCCTGCAAGTTTGGGTTCTATTCATCCAGTATTCCACATATCCATGTTAAAGAAATGCATCGGAGATCACTCTTTGGTGGTGCCCATTGATGAGATCAAGGTGAGCGATTCCTTGTCTTACGAGGAAGAGCCCGTGGAAATCCTAGATCGACAAGTGAGAAAATTGAGGAGTAAGGAGATAGTATCAATTAAAGTGCTATGGCGAAATCAGAAGGTTGAAGAAGCAACTTGGGAGTCGGAGCATGACATGAAAGCGAGATACCCAAGCCTTTTTGAAATCAGCAAGTGACGAATTTGAAGGTAAAATTCTTGCTTTATGTTTCCTTCCATGTATGAATCTGTTTGAAAATCGTGCGTGACTAGTTCTGCTTCATCATTCGGGGACGAATGATCCCAAGGGGGGGATAATGTAACGCCCCGTAAAAGTCATGCTTGTATTAGACGAAAATTTCTGAGTTTTAGACTTAAGTGTTAGTGGACGTTGTAATTTGTGTCAAATTCTATTGACCATAATTCATTGTATATGATGAACTGGGTGGCCTACTATATACCAAATGGTATATAATTGAATAAGCTTTCCAACGATACCAAATTCGCCTAAAACGGACATCCGGTGAAGAAGTTATGACCTTTCAAAGTTGAATGTGTCGCATACGCACATATAGGCGATGCATAGTGCGGCGCCTATGCAAATATAGGTGATGCATAGGGCGGCACATATGTAAAATTAGGCGATGCAAAGGGCGGCGCCTATCCTAGTCTATGCGATGCAAAGGGCGGCGCATACTTATGCTTTCAGGTGACGAAAACACTCTGTTTTTTTTTAGATTTTCAAGGTCAACTTTAAACTATCATAACTCTCTGAATATAATGAACTGGGAGAGCTGCAACCTATTAAACGAAAGATCTTTGAGTCCTCTTTCCAATGCAACTGGTTTCATCCAAATCCAACATCTAAGTAAGGAGTTATATCCGTTTTACTTCAGCCTGTTAGTTTGTCAACTGAGGGCTAGTTTCGACTTTTCTTGTTTTCTTAGGGGCATTTTAGTCATTTCACCTCACCCAAATTTCGTCTATAACACCAGATTTAGCTTCTAATTCAGCAAAATACAATCCTTTTTCTCAAATTCTCTCAAGAACACCCTTTAGGGTTTCAAACAAAAATCCCAAATAACTCAAGATTCAACCGTTGGTTTTGGAAGATAATTTCAGATTTGGAATCCTCTCGACGTAGGCTTTGATAGACACCCAAAATTCGTGGAGAACAAGGTACGAGGGGTTTTCCTAAATTCTCATGGGCATAGAAATCATGTTTCAAGAAAGGGGTTTTTAAATTTAAGTACATATTCATGTTTTAGAAGATTTATATGATATTGTTTTAGCCTTTTGGCTTTCCCCCAAAGTGACTTAAAAATTATATGTATATGTATATATGTGTTTTGCCTTGAAATAAGAATTGAGAGCACAATTTACATGAAATTCCTCTCTTGATGTAATTTTCCCATGTTTCTCATGATATAGATTGTTTTGAAATAAGTCTTGAAAAATCATGATATGAAATGCTTTGGCTTTGCTATGTTTTGAATACGATTTTGAACACGAAAGAGAGGGTTGTAAATGTTGAATATACATATAACTGCATAATTTTTCCAAAAGCACATGACCACCATATGTTTGATGAAAGTTTTTGCATGGTTTTGACTTGAGTTTCGGAACATGAAACCTTTTATGCAAATTACATGTTTGGGTGGTCTGAAACTACACTTTTATGAAATATCATGCTTAATGCATTATGGCTCAGAAATAGAACCTGCAGGTGTTGGTATGACGATACCAACTCAGATAAATACCATATCAGACTCAAATTAACAGACTTTTCAGACTAGTTCAGAAATTAGATTTTATCAGACTTTCATGATTTAGAAATTTCAGAATGATACATGTTCAGAAAAGGTTAAAAATGGGCATACAGAGATGTTAGGTGGTTCCCCGAAGAGGGCTTGAGTTCAGATAACTCTTTGCCTAAAACCGTGGTTTGCCGACAAGGGTATATTATTATGCGCTGACTTTAATGTCCTGTGGCGTATCAGAATCAGAGACTCCAACCCTTGCGGCACACTCAGGTTGGGGGCTTCCCCACCGAGTCAATGGCGGATTCCATACAGCCCGTGGAATTTTGAGAAATGTAGGGGAATACCACTTAACTCAGAAGTAAAACACAGATCATGATTTGAAATGAACAGACAGGTTGCATGTTTTCAGAAAGTGCCCATGTACTTTTCAGAAATAGTTTTATACATGATGTCTTGATGAAAAATTTGCTTTCACTTAATATATATATATATATATATATATATATATATATATATATATATATATATATATATATATATATATATATATATATATATATATATATATATATATATATATATATATATATGTATGTATGTATGTTCCATTATACTATTTTTGGAGTGCTTCGCGTGCCAGTACTTTTGTGCTGACCCCCCCTCCTTCCAGGTTTTGAGGCATAGGCTAGGGGTCCAGCTACTCTGTAGACATTCTCGGGCTTACAGACTTGATCTCACAGTGGTGAGCCTTCTATTATTCGGAAGGCCTAATTATGTCAGACATTATCTTATTTATTATGTTTTGGTCTACTGGGGGCCTTGTCCCAGTTTCTTTTCAGACAAATGTTTATGTTCTTAGTAGAGATTTCGCAGACTGATGTCAGATAGTATTATTCAGAAATGTTGCAGAACTTGACCATGTTTTCCGTACTCAGTTTCAATTCCGCATTTTATTATGATTATGAATGTTGTGCATGATAACCAGACAGAGAATGGGTGTTCCGGGCCTTCATGGTTCGGGATGCTCGTCACGGCTAGGGCCTAGGCTCGGGTCGTGACACTTCTCACGTGCAGTGTTCACACTTATTTATCGCAACAGAAAACCTAAGATCGAGAGACTAATAGACCAAAAATAAATAAATCATAAATTTTAAATAAAAACAAGAGAAAATGTGAACATAATTAGATGTTTGATAGCCTCTTCTTTACGCTAACAACAATAAATCACTTTATCATTATTGACACATCTTTATACCAAGTACCAAGAGTGAGATTTAATACTTGACATTCATCCAATACGTATCGCAACATTGCCACAAAATTCAACTTTGGATTTTCTCTCTGCTTTTTATGCAAGTATTATTGTATTGAAGGTTGGTCTTAGTTAGGATGTTGTATGTTTTGGTGTATACTTGGAATATCTTGCTTTTGGTACTATTGAATATGTTAATTTCTATTTATCTTGTTCTATTACTATTCCGTATCTTATCTTAGATTGCTTTATTTTGAGCCGGGGATCTATCGGAAATGGCCTCTCTATCTCACATTTGAGGAAGTGGTATAGACTGCATACACTTACCCTCCCTAGACCCCACTTTGTGGAAATATACCGGGTATGTTGTCGTTGTTGTTGTTGTATTACTGTATTGAAAATTTGGAAATTTTCACTTAGCCACCAAGAGCATAAGGGAAAAAGAGAATCCAAACATCTTACAGTTTAACATATTTATCATCTTTGTAGATCAGCAGCAGTAACAAATATCACAAAGAAATTTCACTCACCTATCAAATCACATGCAGTGTTTTATGTACAAATAATTTAAAAAGATTTTAACATATGTAAAGAAAAATGACTTTCAGGAAGTTGTTTTAGGTTGGAGACATTCTCCCATATTCAAGCTCAACACGAGAAAATAGTTTCATACATCCTAGGGTAAAGCATGATGTTTTTGAGCTTCTCCAAAATCCATCACGTACTCGGTGTCTGCACATAGTTAACCCAAATAGAAAATCCATCCGCAAGTCAATCATCTCAAAATAGCAAAATCGACTTAGATTGAGAAACTAATATACCAATTGCCGAGACACAGAAATAAAATAAAATAAGTAATCATTCAAAAATATAAATAATTCCACCTAAACCACACTCACAATAGAAAATTAAAAAAGGAAGACACAAACTGTAAATATCAATAGGTGTTTGATTACCTCTTCTTTAGGCCGGCAACAGTAGATAATTTTACCAGTATCAGCGTAATGTGTACCAGCATGGATTTGAAAAGTTTCAATAGGAGTACCAAGAGTGAGATTTAATACTGTGACAGTCATATAATATGAATTGGTCGGAGAACAATTCACTTTCTCAATCTTCAAGACCTTGTACTTGAAAACCTGCAAGGATAGTCACAATTAGTTGATAATAAAGGAAATAATCGGGGACTAATCACTGGAAACAAATTAAGCTGCAATTATACATTGTACTCTTTCTCGTTATAATCTTCGATAACATGGTTAGCTAGTCCCAGCAGTATCTCAGTCATGTCACCTAGTCCTTCCATTAGTTCTAATGGTGCTATTCTACCACAGAGAAAGTCATCAATGTCGAAAACCTGTGAAAGAAGTAAACATTAGAGTGAGTGATGAAATCCATCCAAAGGACATAGTGAATCTATAAAAATTAAATTCAGCTAAAGTACTTGTCATAATAGTCAATTAATTTAAAGTGAAATAGGCTACAATGGAACTTTGGTAAGATATTAAACCTAACGACATCAAAATTATTATTAGAAATTGACAACGACGATTAGCAATATGAAGAAAAGAAAGAAACTTTACATGTGATTGGGTTAACTGGCGGCAGTATGCAAGCCAAATTGGGAGACATTCTGGGGGATAGTCCTCCGTCTCAGTTCTATCGAAGTGATAGGATTGTTTGTTACACTTGCAATAGGGGCTCAGATAGGAGCCATCAAGGCATCTCCCTTCTGCTTTTGCTTGTGAAGCAAATTTTTCTCGCTCCTCTTCCCATGAGAACACAGGAGCAGGGTGGGCATTGTCGCGCAAGTATTGCAAGCCCTCAGGGGTCAGAGGAATTGTTGGATCCCCTTCCCCAGGTGGCAATTTAATAATGTCAGATGCCAACAAGTCCAGAATGTCCGAGATTGGCTCTTTTTTAAGAAGTTTATCTAACCTCTTTTCGAGTAGCTCTTTTGCTATCACGGGATCCCGTAGTGATAGTAATGCCAATAAATAACGAACCTCATATTGCCTCTGCTTCTCCTTATTATCACCCTCGGCAACTGGTACCAAATAATTTAGTATTTCCCATAATCGATGCTTTTTTTCCCACTCTCCATATCCTTGTTTTTCAAGACGTGCTTTTAGCATCTTCTCCTCGTATGAGTACTCTTTTTCCCAGACCTCAGGTGGTGCTGCTTTTTTTCTCTTGGCCTCCTCCCTTCCCTCCTCCTCCTTTCCACAAACAAGAATAAGGGGTTTTTGCATCATCTCCTCCTCCTCGAACGTTGGTATCAAACCCTTTTTTATTTCCCATGATCGATTTTTCTTTTCCCAATTTATACATCCTTGTCTGTCAAGATTGATCTATGCTTTTACCCTCTTCTCCTCGTACGAGTAGATTCTTTCCCAATCCTCCTCCTCCTCAGGTGGTGCTGCTTTTTCCCTCTTCTTATCGATCATAAGCTTAGACCCTTTTCTTTAATTGAGGTGGTAAATGGTAAGGAGATGTAAAATTTATAGAGAATAAGTTATGGAATATCTGAACTGCATACTCAGTCGATCGTGGGGTAATATTATATTGGAGTAGGAAACCAAATTTATTTAGGATTTGAGAATTTATTTAATTCATGTTTAGTTAGGATTTGTTTGTCCTAATTCATATCGGAATAGGTTTTGTAATCATAGTTTAAATCGGTTTTACAGTATTTTTATTAATAGGGGTGCTTTTAGGTATAAATCGCAAACTTTATTTGATTATCAATTAGGGACTATGGTAGGTACACAGTAGTAGAGAGGTGTATGTAACGTCCCGCATGTTTCACCATCCTTACAGGGATTAAAAACGAGCCTTTATGACCCTTTCAGTGAGTACAAAATTGATTGGGGACGAGCTTGGTAGTGTTTGGGAGAGTTTAGGGTAAGAAAATGGACCGTGGGTCGCACGGGAAGGCGCGTCTCACAAGCCGCCACGAAGGGCTGTGGCCTTGACCCCGCTATAGCCTAACACTGCACGAGGCTTGACGCACGATGGTGCCACGCCGCACGGGGAGGGGTTGCGCGATGGGTGTGTGCGGCAAACCCCCTCCCTCCTCTATTTTACCTGACAGGATTTTGTTTTTATGCCTCATTCTTTAGGGTGTTTGTGTCTTTTTACACTATGAAAACCGACCCCCATTCACTCTAAACGTTCCCAAGTCCCTAAATACAATATTCATCAGTAAGTTCAAGCTTTAAGGCTAAAGATTGAAGCTTTTCTCAATTTCCCTCCGTCAAAAAAGGCATGGTTAACATTCCCTACTTCAATTACAGAATAGACTATGAATGTAAATTATTATATATGTATTATCGTATTGGTGATTTGAAGCTAGGGTTGAAGGTTTTATTATGGAAGCTTCCCCGCCGTTGATGTCATTGAATGTATTATGTGATAAAAATAGTTTGAAATTGTTGTGACGGCTCAATCATGGTTTTTACTCATGTTTTCGAATGACGGGATGAAGAATCCATAATGTTGATAATAATGGTTTTGGACATGATGCTATGACAATGGTGGACCTTATCGTTGAATGGTTAATGGAATAGATGACTTGCAAGTCTAGGTATGACGATACCGATATTGGTCCATGCCCATAATGGAAAGAAAATGGTCTAACGGTATTTGATGATACGAAAGTGCTAAAATTTGGGTTTAAAGGGAATTAGATGGTTAACCGAGAAGGTGCAAGTCCAAGTGGCTCAACACCCGAAACCTGTGTTTTGCTGGCATAGGGATGTTTGATCCTTAATTGGACGACCTTATGAGGGTGATTGCTCGACATAATTTTTTAATCTAACTCATGTGGTAAACGTGGATTGGGGCTTAGCTGATCGAGCGTTGATCGGAAACACATAGCCCGTGGTTTTTAATGGAAGTCGGTGATACCATCTAGTTCAGAATTAAGGAATAGAAGTATGATTTTCTTTACTTGGAGTCGCAACTGATATTTTCTCATATTGTTTTGGACTTCACTTGTATGTTTTATTCCACTTTATAAAGCCTATCATATCTTATTATCTGTTCAATATGCCAATATATTCCACATATTGACCATCTCCGGATGGCTACATCGTTTCATGATGTAGGTTTGGAGGCACACTCTAGTGGTACTACACAACAGTAGATTCTACCAGTTTGATCGTGGCAATTGGTGAGCCCTCCATCTTCCGGAAGGCCTATGTCTCTTTCATTAGACTCTAAACGATTCTCTTATGGTATTGCCGGGGCCATATTCCGGCTTAGGATTATCTATTTGAATTGTTAGAGGCTTCACGGACTATGGTAGACAGATATCGCATTCACAAAGAGTGGCCTATATTAGCAGTGGTAGCAGTGGAACCATAAGTACATCACCAGCTTTTGGTCCTCTTATTAGATTTGTTAGCAGATATTCAAGCTTTAACGTCCTGAAATTGATGATTAAAGTTAGTTCCAAACGAATGTGTTGGTAAATTGAATAACCACAACTTGATCTATAAATTGCATTAACATAGCTACTTGTACCTCTTTTCCATAAAATCATCTATTGAAAATCAGTGTGAAATCCCAATAACCAGCCGGTGCAAATTCCCAAACCAACTCCGCTGCAATGAACAAGTTGATTGCACGGCAAGGTAGGTAATCTAACTTATTTCTTAACCAATTCAAAGAGAATATATTCGTCAAAGCGTTCTTTGGCCCAAATCAATTCGGTAGTATTATTTCACAGCATTTTACCCCTACTTTCCCCTGTATACATATACATGTTGTCCTGCAACTCTAGAGGCAGAAGCTATTTAACTTGAACCCCTAAAACAGAATATGCTATTTGGTATTTTTTTCGGTGGGCTGCTGTGGATGAGGTGCAAATGTCGACGGTCCTTTAGTGTGCACTGAAAGCTAAATTTTTTCTTGTAATATCTCTACTATTAGTGAATGCTGGCTAAGATGAGTATTAGCTTTCCGTGACTGCTTTATCTCCTGCTATTCTGGGAATTTCTTTTTTTTTTTTTTTTTTTGCATGATTGCATATGTTAAGGAATTTTCTTATTCTCTTCTGCACTGGAGTTACATTCTTACAGATTACTCCATTAATTAAGTTGCCCAACGAGAACTTTCACTACTTATAATGTCTAATGCTGCCTAGTTTTGTGATCTTTACCGTGCTAATGTCTAATGCTGTCTGTCATAATTGTAAACACCTAAGTTTTAATCCAAACCTAATATTTTTATACCATTTTAATATTCAATTAATTTTTATTTTATTTTATTTTATTTTTATTTTTAGGCATTTTAAATTTATCTTACTTTGAGGTTCGTTAAAAATTTTGAAAACTACAAAAAATAAAGTCACATTTTTTAATAAGTTTTATTTTGTTTATATATTTTAGGAAAAAGGAAATTTTCTAAATTACTTTTTTTTTTTTAACTTTTAATAAAAAATCTACTGATATTAATATTTCTTAATCATATTTCTAAGACTAGTTGTTAACTTATTATGTATTTTATCAGATTTTATTATGTTTATTTTATTTAAAATATTAAAAAAAAAAAAAAAAAAAAAAAAAACTTATCCTAAACTACCCAATCTTCCCATTCCCCTAACCTTTCCCACATCCCATACTTATTCCCTTAACCTTTCCCACATCCCATACTTATTCCCATAACCTTTCCCACATCCCATACTTATTCCCATAACCTTTCCCACATCCCATACTTATTCCTTTAACTTTCCCCACATTTCATATCTCCCACTTCCTCCACACAAACACATATCACTAAACCTAACATCCCCAACTACATAACCCATACACACACACTCCCTATATAAACACACACATAAAACACTAGAAAAAAAGATCACACACATGCACACATAAAGGAACACATAAGGGAAATAAAAACCAAAAATTCCTCACATCAAAAGACTTTGAGTTTTGGTCACGGCTTAAGTTCGAGGCTCCTTCTTGTTGTTGTTAGGAATTATTTTCGAAAGAGGTAACCCTTAATCTTCCTTTATTATGTAGTTTAAACGATTGTATGAAACTTGATTCAATATTATGAAGCTTCTTAAACTCACAAAAAAAAAAAAAGAAAAAAAAATAAACAACTACTCCCTCCTTAGAACTTTCAGAAAATCAACAACAATTACGACAACATCAAAGAAAAAAAAAATCCCTCACGTCCCAAACTTTGAGGTTTGTTCGTGGTTTATGGTTTGTGGCTTTTGAACGTTAGCTATTAAAAAGTAAAGTGTCGCAATAGGCAACCCTCGATCTTTCCATGTAATTTAGTTTCACAATATAATTGTATGAGACTTGATTCAATTATTACGAAGTAGTTCAAATTATGTATGGGTCTAACTTGTTATTATCCGTTTCTTCTGTTCAGATTTTTATATCATTAATTAATAATTAATACTTCTAGTTTAAGTACCAATAATTGCTTATCATAGCTTCTGATGTGTGGATACTAACTTATAATTATTGGGCTAGAGTTTACTGTCTATGTATCTTCAAATGGTATATCTGTGTATCTTGCATGGGATTCGGTTTATTTTTATTGTAGTTTTTTATTGTAAATGCATGACCACTTTACTCCAAGGTAAGGTACATCCTAATAGTTTAGTACCTTGAAATAAAGGGTGTGAATTAGATAAAAAGCTGCATATTTTGATAACTTTCTCCCGTGAGTATTTATATATATATATATATATATATATATATATATATATATATATATATATATATGTATTTCGATGTTCAGTTTTGTTTGACAATTTCACATTTCCTACTGTGGTGAGCTCCTAGTAAAAGAAAAGATGCGAGTTGGATTGCAAATCAACTTTTAAAATCTATTATCCGAAAAAAAAAAATATTTTTTCACAAAATTTATCGAAGTTGAATTTAATTGGAAAGGGTAGAATTAAAGCTTGCTAAATGCTCATTTAGGTTTGGAGAAAATGGATGCGATCCATAAATGCCCCAAAGGCGCGCGAAATATATCAAAATTCATGGTATGATCGGAAAGTACTGCTACCGGCAAGCCACACATTAATATAATTAAAAATATATGTAAAAGAATTTAAGAGCGGGAGGCAAACAACTTTTAGGCAAATAAATATTATATATCCAAAAGACTAATTTAAGCCAGACGTAAGTCATTAAAGCGACCGTGCTAGAACCACGGGACTCGAGGGGTGCCTAACACCTTCCCCTCGGTCAACAGAATTCCTTATCCGGATTTCTAGTTCGCAAACCAAAAAATAAAAAATTGAAGAGGTATTTCCTTTTGAATAGGGATTCAACAAGGTGACTTGAAACACCCAAACTCAATTCCAAGTGGCGACTCTGTAAACAAAATAATCCCTTTTCAAAACGTCACTTCAATTGGGAAAGCCCATTTTCTCTAAAATCGACTGCCTAGCGGGGGGTCGAATGCGGTAAAAAAATGGGGTGTGACAATAATAAAATGAAATGTTATACAATTATATTTCTTAAGAGAAAATACTTAGAATTATCCTTCGAGGTGGCTCCTCTAATTCGAAACTCGGCCTTCTCGGTCGAGCTTGTCGAAAGCCTAGTGTGGTTTGCGAGCTATTGCACATGAGTGGGGTTCACCCTGTCGGACCCACAGGGTAGCGACTGTGGAGTCCCTACTTTGATCAACATACCCAGTGTAGTCTCACAAAGTGGGATCGTGTAACCTAATCCCTACTTTTGCGAGATAGAGAGATTGTTTACTGTCAGCTCCAGAAAAGAGATTTACAAAACACTATTTGCAGATATATTTCTGGTTCCATTCATATATGAGATGGTCATTCAACTAGGATACTCTTTCTGCTTTCAACTAATGTGTTTTATCTTGCTAACATTTTGACACTGGATTCGTGAAGAGGATGGCCGTTTTCATGACTCTGTACATGCCTCTCGGCATCCTGGTGGTGTGGGGTTTAGGGGGTGAAACTGATGTGGCACGGTGGAGTGTTCTTTAGTTCAACACAGGTACCATTTATCATCAAATTAATGTGGAGCTGACTCAAACTCTGAACTGGTCTCCAAAGTTGATGCACGAGTTCAAGAGCCTAAAGAGAGTTAGATTGTTCGAGTTGTTCCCAGACCAACTGTTCTTGAAAATATGATCTTGGATGAGATGAAATAGTTAATCACACAGCTCCCAGAGGCTCTAAACATTGTTTGCTCTTGAAAGGACAACAAAATCTTGCCATAAAGCTTCCATCATTGAAAGACCTTGTGCATGAACTTGAGAAAGGTGGAGTACTGAAGGATGCCAAGTCATAACAAGTCTTATTGCTTCGGCATACAGTCTACGTGCATATCTTTCACCTATGTTGGACTCTTTTGGGTAGCATACCAGACAAAAAGTAGTTATCTTGTTCACCACTCCAATGCATTCCCTTCTCTTCTCAGTATTGTTTCAGATGGGGCAAAAGCGTTAAGCTAAGAGTTAATTTAGCAGACCACTCTAATTCCTAAAATCAACATATATTTTAGTATGCCATGAACTAATTATCTTTTGGATGAAGTGGAGGTGATTTTAAGGGTTTGTTCTTGATATTTGCCTAAACCAACCCAGAAATAACCGTGAAGAATCTTACAATCACTTAAATTTTAGCCTAAAACAGGTTACAATGGAATACCCAAACTAAAGCACTTAATTTACAAAAGATGGAGACAATCCCAACCAAGACCAACTATAACAAGTACCTTCAACAATAATAATGAAATCTCAAATGGTAGAAATTTAAATAACTACGGTCCATGTCCTCCCGTGACACACCCTTCTGGCAGCACGCCAAAGCAAAACTCGCAGCTAGGCAAACCAATAATAGGCTGTAAATGGAGAAACAAAATAAAGGTAGTATCAAGGACAAGTGCATTATCCACAGAAAGCAAATGCATATGATCACTATTTTATGTTTCCTATGGCTTCGTATCGAAAATCCTAAAACAGAATTCATGTAATGAAAATTCGGAAAGTTCCACTTACCCACCCAAGAGCAAGGGAATAAATGAGAAGCCAAAGATCATTCGTTTAACATATTTAATCATCTTTGCATTTCTAATCAGACAAGGACTGGCAACAGTAACAAATATCACAAAGAAATTTCACACTTTCCTATCACATCTACAATATGTTGATAAAACTGTTGTATTTTGCGAGGCCAATTCTGAACAGGTGGCTACAGTGAGAGTAGTCTTTCTTTTGTTTGAAGCTACTTTTGGTTGACATATTAACTAGACCAAAAGTTTAATTCATCCAGTTAGTAAACCAAATTCAATCCTTGGCTGATCTTCTTGGAAGTAGAATATGAGAATTACCAACAATATATATAGGAATGCTTTCGGGGAACAAAAGTAAGTCAATGGGAATTTGGAAGACTAACAAGCTGGAAAGCCAATATCTCTCAATGGGTGGTAGACTAATTTTAATCAATTCATTCCTTGATACTTTGCCTACATATGATGCCATTATTTTCAATCCCGGGGAATGTCAAATGGAGATCCATGATAGTTGGCAAGGAGGAGGATTAGACATAAATTTTTTGAAATCCCAGAATCAAAGTTTGATGTTGTAGTGGCAATGAAGATTTGCTAGTGAGGATTAGCCATTTGGGAGGATAAATGGCATGAAGGTCAAGGAGTTCTGAAACAACTCTTTCCAGATCTCTATATATTATCTCGACAACAACAGGCAACGATTGGGGAGATATGGAGCAACCAACGATGGAATTTGATCTTTAGAAGATGTTTGAATGATTTCCCGATGTTTGAATGATTGGGAAATTGATACGCTAACAGAGTTCGGAGGATAGCATCAAGTGGTAAGGAAATAACCTAAAATATTCTTTTAGAAAAAGAAAAACCAGTCCACCTAACACACACTCACCAAATAGAGAATAATAAAAGGAAGACGGAAATCATAAACTTCATTAAGTGTTTGATTACCTCTTCTTTAGGCCCGCAACAATAGACCTTACTATCATCATTGACGAGACTAAAAGCAGCATGGATTTGAAAAGTTTCAATAGGAGTAACAAGAGTGAGATTAGATACTATGGCGGTCATCCAATACATATAATACATTTCCACAGAACAATTCACTTGTCAATCTTCAATACTCTGTACTTGAAATCCTGCAAGAAGAGTCACAAGTAGTTGAGAAGGATATATAATTGGGGAGTAATCACGGAAAGAAAATTAAGGAGCATACATACATTGCTCTCTTTCTCGTTATACTCCTGGATAGCACGGTTTGCCAATTCCATTATAATTTCAGCCATGCCTCCGCGTATTTCCTTAAATGGTCCTAATGGATGTATTGTCCCATCGATATAGTCATCAATGTCAAAACACTGTCAAAGAAGGCAACACATACTTCATTAGAGTGAGTGATCAAAACTATTCAAAGGATAGGGTGAATCTAATAATATTAGGTGACAGTGGAACTATGATAACGAATTGGTTAGCAATATTAAAAACTTTACATGAGTTTGGCGACACTGACGGACATATGCATTAGAAATTTGGGCAATTTCTGGGTGTTGTTCCTCCTCAAAGGCATTGTAGTGTTCACGGCAGTTTGGGTCACACTTTCAATAGGGTGTCGCATACAGATTCATGCGGCATCTTTTTTCTGTTGCAATGTTTGAGCTCACAGGAGTGCTAGATCCTGTTGTTTGGGTAATACTTGCACTAGGTTTTCTAACATATTCGTAAAGCTGTTTCCAGAACTCAGGGGTCAGAGAAGCTGTTGGCACCGAAGGAGCTCTTTGCGGCGAAGGAAATTTCCCATCAGGAATGTCGTAATATGCAAGATCCCATCCTGGTCCAAAAGGAAAAAAAGTGCTCAATTTTCATCTTACCGAGGCGTACTTTTTCCAGATCGTCCAAGTATGACTGTTTTAGTTCTTTCTCCTCCTCCGTTAGAGGTTTAATATGGAGCTCTCGTAACCTCTTATAGAATGCCTCTTCTTGTGTCTTCTGAACCTCCTCTTGTGACCGCAATTCCAATGCTGATAGAATTTCTCTTTTCCTCTTCCTCTTTTCTTCCAGTTCTCTTTCCTCGGGTGTGAACACCTCATCATATATTGGTACTAAACCGTTTTGTATTTCCCACAAATGATGCTTTTTCTCCCACTCTCCATCACCGTCTACAAGTGTTTTTAGCCTCTTCTCTTCGTATGAATACACTTTCTCCTTGGGCCAGCCCTCCTCCGCTGTTGTTACTAAACCGTTTTCTATTTCCCACAATCGATGCCTTTTTTCGCACTCTGCATCTCCATCAACTAGTGTTTTCAGCCTTTCTCTTCGAACGAGTACACACACTCCCAATCCGGTGCTGCGTTTTCCCGTATGGATTGATCGGCCATTTCTACCCTATACCACAACCCCTAATTGAACACAATACTATTGTGATTTAATTATGGGTAACATAGGAACATATTTTATTTATAAAGTGAAATAATTTTTCTTACCAAAAATATGTATTTATAATACTAGAAACAAATTAAAGTAGAATTACAAAACCCATTCCAATGTATATATGCACCTTAATTTGCTGTCTCTGATTAGTCCTCGATTATCCTTTCCTTCAGTTTCAACTAATTGTGACTCTCCTTTCAGGTTTTCAAATACATGGAATTTTTCTAGGGCAATGTATGATACGTATTGGATGGCCATCAAATGATTAAATATCTCTCTTCGTACTCCTATGCATGCTACAAGTATTGTCAATGGTGATAAATGTAAAGACCAACTTTTTGTAATAGAGGGTTAATTGGTAATTTTAACCAAATAATAATTATAATAAAGAAAATTAAAAGGGTGTGAGCCAAGCCCATTCCCTTATTCTTGATGATTCTGCACGTTATGACTAGGGAATTGAAAGGGTAATTATTTTTTTAAGTTTTTCTATCCGGAAGTAGTAGCCTCATAGAGGAACAGGGGTTCTTTTCGGACATAATAAGAGCTGGTGTAGTAGGGATTTTACATATACAGGTACTTAAACCTCTAATTGTCGTGATGCTCCCATTTTACATTTATGTTTCATTGATGCTCTTGTAAGAAGAGTAATTAGTTAGGATTCAATTATATATTAATGTCAGTAGGGTGGAGAAGGCAATTGAAAGTAATTTCCTTATATAACTATTAACAGAGGAAATCAATATCTAGTCCCAATCTTCTCTCTTGAGAGGTGTTTTCAATGGAGGTGTAATGAAATTGGATTTTGGATAATGTGATCAATTGAAGTTGATTCTACAATCACATATTGATAAGTTTGTATAGCGGTGATAGAAATTTAAATTTTTAAATGAAAATACAAAGAAGAATTTTACCAACTTCTCTTTCTAGTTGTTGTTTAGGGATCACTTCTTTAGCATTAAGGCTACTGTATTACTTAATGTTCTGTTTAGTTGTTGTTTAGGGATCACTTCTTTAGCATTAAGGCTACTGTATTACTTAATGTTCTTTTTAATTGTTGTTTAGGGATCACTTCTTTAGCATTAAGGCTACTGTATTACTTAATGTTCTTGGAGTTTGGGTATTAACCTATATAAATTATTATTGAATAGATACGTTGGAGTTTCCCTTTTTAAGACATGGATTGAGGGGTGATATACTAAGGTTTAGCTCTAAGCTTGGAATTTTGGGATATATTGAAACTTGATCCTGATTATTTTAATTGATATTATTAATTAATATGTTTGCATAGATTGAAACCATTGGAGGCTATTTGGTTAATGTTTTACGAGTTGCGAGGTTGAGGAAATTTGACATCAACGAGGTAAGTGAGACTTTAAACTTTGATGCTTGCTTTTCAAACCTGCTTATATTTTTCTGCCTAATCCATGTGTTGGGGCAAGCGTGTGCTTGGTAGAATTGGTGGTCTTTGATCAACCGCGGATATGTATTTTGTTAAGTATACTGAGAATCATTTAATGGTAAGTTGTGAGGTAACGTTGGGATATTGGATATATTTACTAAGGGCATGCAAGTGTTGTCGTAATATGTTAGGGGCATACCTATGCTGCCGTAATATGTTAGGGGCCTTGTACTTGCTGTTGTGCTGTAGTAATATGCTAGGGGCATACCTATGCCGTCGTAATATGTTAGAGGCCTTGTACTTTGATACAATAAAAACTTGGAAGACACGAAATTGGCTCAAAATAGTCCAAACACACACCAAAAACAGTCCACTAATTCAAAGAACCGAAGACCCGGTCTTTTGGAGATCACTCTCGGATTCAAGAATGCAATACTAGATGGACAATATTACTAGGTGTTTGACACCTTTTCCATCCAACAACAAACTAAGTTAACAACACAATATGAAACAACAACAACAACAGCAAAAACGGCTTCACAATACAAGATACAAAACCGATACAAGATTACAAAAGGAAAAGGATAGATAGATAGATTACATGAAGGTATAATGTTAAGAACCCAAGAATGGTAACTCTTGGACCCTTAATACTATATACAACAATAAACCTATCTCTTACAAAGACACAAGATCGGAATCCACCTCTCTAGCATCAACGTTTCCAAACAATCAACAACAAAGAGAATCCACCCTGTTGTTGTCTCCTAGTTTCGATTTTGCCTCATGAAGAGAAGAGAGGACTTTGTGTTTTTCAAGTGTTTCTCACTTCAACATCCATAATAATCTAAGTAAATAAAACCCTACATTGTTCTTTATATAGCTATTACAAGATATAAGTTAAAATGACCAAAAGGGCCTTCAAAGAGTGGGCTGCCCATCAAGTGTAAGTTGTGGGCTGATTTTGGTGCGTTTTGGGCCTCTTCTACACTTAAATTACACACATCAAGTCTCGAGACCAATGTGCACCCTTATAAGTCCATATCCGTGATTATTCTTGTATCACACTTGTTGCCGTAGTATATTTTTAGGGCATTATATATGCTGTCGTGGACTTATCGACGTGTTAGGTTGATCACCTTCACTGCCATTTATGACAAGTTGTGAGGGTGGATTGAGTTGAGATGCATGGTAACTTTTGAAACATTTATTGAAGATTATATTATAAGTTATATGGTGTGTATATCATTTATGTGATTGTTGTGCGTTGTATTTTCTAATGCTTGTTCCAGGGGTATTAAAGTAGCGGGTCAAGGATCTTACTGGGTTATATTTTGTAACACCCCGTAAAAGTTGTGCATGGATTAGCCTTTAATAGAGTGCTCTTAGACTTAAAAACTTGAAAATTTTTCTAAGTGTAACTTAGAGTCATTTCAGCTGACAATCTTCGGGATACAACTTTTCAACCTTTTTGACCTCCGTTTTTAGATTTTCAAGTTGCGTTACGATCGGACAAGATCATAGTACATCTCGGATAAGTTTCAGAATTTTTTTCGGAATGCATAAGGCTGCGTTTGGATTTCAAAACAGTAGCAAAACGCATAGCCTGTTGCCCAGTTTTTCAGCATTTCAGGGTCAACTTCAAACGATCATAACTCCCTGTAAATAATGAACTGTGTGAGATATAATATATCAAACGAAAGATCTTTGAGTCCTCGTTCCAATGCAATTGTTTTTTTATCCAAATCCAACATCTGAGTAAGGAGTTATATCTGTTTTACTTCAGCCTGTCAGTTTATCAACTGAGGGATAGTTTCTACTTTTCTTGTTTTCTTAGGGGCATTTTAGTCATTTCACTTCACCCAATTCCGTGTATAACACCAGATTTAGCCCAAATTCAGAAAAATACAATCCTTTTTCTCAAATTCTCTCAAGAACACCCTTTATGTTTCAATCAAAAAATCCCAAATAACTCAAGATTCAACCGTTGGTTTTGGAAGATAATTTCAGATTTGGAATCCTCTCGACGTAGGCTTTGATAGACACCCAAAATTCGTGGAGAACAAGGTACGTGGGGTTTTCCTAAATTCTCATGGGCATAGAAAAATCATGTTTTAGAATGGGGTTTTAAATTCTGTATATATATTTATGTATAAGATGTTTTAACATCATTGTTTTGGTCTTTTGACCATCTCCAAAGCGATTTGACAGTTTTTATACATAAATGAATTGAAAGCATGATTTACATGAAATTCCTCTCTTGATGTAATTTTCCCATGTTTCATATGATATAGATTGTTTTGAAATAAGTCTTGAAAAATCATGATATGAAATGCTTTGGCTTTGCTATGTTTCGGATACGATTTTGAACATGAATGAGAGGGTTGTAAATGTTGAATTTACATATAATGAAAGACTGCATAAGTTTGCCAAAAGCATATGACCACCATATGTTTGATGAAAGTTTTTGCATGGTTTTGACTTGAGTTTCGGAACATGAACTCTTTTATGCAAATTACATGTTTGGGTGGTCTGAAACTACATTTTTATGAAAGATCATGCTTAATGCATTATGGCTCAGAAATAGAACCTGCAGGTCTTGGTATGACGATACCAAGTCAGATAAATGCCATATCAGACTCAGACTAACAGACTTTTCAGACTAGTTCAGAAATCAGATTTTTATCACACTTTCATGATTTTAGACATTCAGAATGTTGCATGTACAGAAAAGGTTAAAAATGGGCATACAGAGATGTTAGGTGGTCCCCCGAAGAGGGCTTGAGTTCAGACAACTCTTTGCCTAAAACCGTGGTTTGCCGACCCGGGTATATTATTATGCGCTGACTTAAATGTCCTGTGGCGTATCAGACTCAGACACTCCAACTCTTGCGGCACACTTGGGTTGGGGGCTTCCCCGCCGAGTCAATGGTGGATTCCATACAGCCCGTGGAATATTCAGACTTGTAGGGGAACACCACCTAACTCAGAAGTAAAACACAGATCATGATTTGAAATGAACAGACAGATTGCATGTTTTCAGAAAGTGCCCATGTATTTTTCAGAAACAGTTTTATACAGGATGTCTTGATGAAAGATTGATTTCACTTATACATATGTATGTATGTTCCATTATACTATTTTTGGATTGCTTCGCGTGCCAGTACTTTTGTGCTGACCCCCCCTCCTTTCAGGTTTTGAGGCACAGTCTAGGGGTCCAGCTACTCAGTAAACATTCTCGGGCTTGCAGACTTGATCTCACAGTGGTGAGCCTTCCATTATTCGGAAGGCCTAATTATGTCAGACATTATCTTATTTATTATGTTTTGGCCTACTGGGGGCTTTGTCCCAGTTTCTTTTCAGACAAATGTTTATGTTCTTAGTAGAGATTTCGCAGACTAATGTCAGATAGCATTATTCAGAAATGTTGCAGATCTTGACCATGTTTTCCGTACTCAGTTTTAATTCCGCATTTTATTATGATTATGAATGTTGTGCATGATAACCAGACAGAGAATGGGTGTTCCGGGCCTTCATGGTTCGGGATGCTCGTCACAGCTAGGGCCTAGGCTCGGGTCGTGACAAACTTGGTATCAGAGCATGGTTCATGGTCCCAGGGTGTCAGCGAAATCGCGTCGGGTAGATTCTTGTTTATGGGTGTGTAGCGCGCCACACTTATAAGCAGGAGGCTACTAGGCGTTCAGGAATGTCTCTCTTTCTTCATGTTCTAGTTCGTGCAATAGAGTCAGAATGTTCCTCTTTCATACTCTTATTCGTGCTATGATGTCGCCCATATGAAAGTAAAAAAAGTCATCCCAAATTCTTTCCTTACTCTAATGTCCTCAGATATGTCTCATTATTGAGGTGATGCAAGTGTAGAAGTTTAGAATCTAAATGGTATGGTCCTTTCTGATTGAACCATATAGGAGTTAAAATTTGTGCAAGGACTTGAGAAGAGTCCGTTAGTGCTTCAATGTGTTGATTCCGATGTAGACATTGATCTTGATGGAATCGTGCTTTTCAGCTTCAGGTATTAATTGCATTTAGTCCCTTTCAAATTTATGTTACAAATGTCTTGCTTAAGGGAGGATGATGTGTAGTAGAATGTTGGAACTGTATTTCCACCCGAATAGTAGTATGAGTTAAAGTGTTGTTGTCATGACCTATTGGTAGTGAAATTAGACCAAGAAGTTGGTGATGTGAAGTCATAAAGTTAGAAGTCAGAGTGAGGGTGAATTTTGTGTAAATGAATATTTTAGTTGAATAACCGATGTTCGAGAATGATTTACCCCCCCTTATGGTGATAGACTAATGTGGTAACTAGTAGCATGTGTGGATGGTATGGTAGTCCGTGGAGGAAGTGTTTGACTCCGATTTTATTTATACAGAGTAAGATGTGTATTCTTAGTTCATTGGATATTGCGTATTAAAATACTATCTCTTGTAATCTTGTCATCAAGGTGTTGTTGCAAAAAAAAAAATATAAAGTCTAGTGAAGCCGTGTGGGGCTCTTTCGATTTACTAGCATAGTTGACTTGTCATTCATTTTATTTTCTTGTTCAAAATACAAAAATCAAAGTCTAGTGAAGCCGTGTGAGGCTTATTTCGATTCACTAGCAACTTGTTGTCCAACTTGTTGTTCTTGTGTTGGTTTAATAGATGTATAGCTGAATTTGTTTGCATGAGATTGAGTTGGTAAAGAGGTGATTCGTCCTTTTGTGTTGTTTAGTAGATGGTAGAGAAGGAGTTGTTAGTTAGAGTGATTTGTAGGTTGCTTGAAGTGTGAAAATGGCTATATTAGCCGGTAAGTTGTAAGTATAGACTCATGGTTGTTTGTGGAATTTGAAGGCAGTCTAACTGTATGCTTGAGTAAGTAAGCGTGATGTGAGAGGCCGTATAAGTAGATAAAATTGTATGGGGTTATAGTATAAGATTAATGTCGATTATGTCTATTATGTGACTTTACCCCCTTGACCTTCTTTTCCTTGGTAGTTATAAACTAGTACTACTAGTGAGAAGATATGTAGTAGATTTTTGAGGTATAGTAGTAATGTTATAAAGGTGCTTTGGTCGTGGATAGTATCTAGATAAAATCAAGTATTTGGGGTAGAATGTCCCAATTTGATGGACTAGTAAATTATGTTGTATTTATCACACCCCAAATCCCATTGGAGCGGACTGGCACCCGTAGCCGAGGAGGCCCGGGAGAACCTGTTCATAACCTATACTTTCACATTTACATTACTTATGAAAATTAGAAATTTGGGCAACACTTCATTGTAAATAGAAGAAAACAGTACCTGTATCAACCCAGCAGACACGCATAAATATATATATATGAACAGTAATTGGCCGTCAGAGCCATCACGTCTATCAACCAAACACTCCTATGGCTGTACAATATGTCTACAAAAGCCTCTACATAGATACACAACGGAGTTGGGGTCGGGACGAACTCCCGCCCACAAAAGACTTTTATACAAATATCAAAGGTACATATAAAGACGACTTGGGATGCCCCGAAACAACTGGAGCTCACCACTAACAATAGAATGTCCTGGCTTTTACTGCGGAGGTGTACGACCTGAAGTACCTGTTCCTGCAGGCATGAATGCAGGTCCCCCGTGAGGGACGTCAGTACGGAAATATGTACTGAGTATGTAAGGCAGGGAGTATCAACATGAGATACAAAAGATCAACAGAACCCAGATACCAGTGAATAAACAGTATGAGTAGACCACACTTAAAAGAACTGATGGGATACCTGCACATTACTTTCATATCACTACTTCCCGTAATCCTTATCAATACATAACATATGTCATACAATGGCCAACTGATCAGTGGTAGTAATACAATACATCAGGGACCACCCCTGGAATAGCATATATATACATAATCTTTATAATACAATGGCCAACTGATCAGTGGTACTAATACAATACATCAGGGACCACCCCTGGAATAGCATATATATACATAATCTTTATAATACAATGGCCAACTGATCAGTGGTACTAATATAATACATCATATCATCAATTTAAAATATAGACATTCCATTTTTTAGCATATATATATATAATCTTTATAATACAATGGCCAACTGATCAGTGGTACTAATATAATACATCATATCATCAATTTAAAATATAGACATTCCATTTCTTAATTCAATTAATCTTTGAGATTGGTTACTTTGCGGTCACACTTTATGGAACTTGAAACCATGATACTTCAATAGGAAAAACATGTAAATAGGTAATCAATATCATGAAAATGGAGTAGAGAATCATGGATACCTCATTAAACCATTTCGGAGTCAACAATAGTATATGGATATTTTTTTTTGACTAGCCGGACATCTTAAAAGTGAAAACAAGTTCAATTGGTAGTGTCGAAGATCATATGATGTTATTATGTGTCATGTGTCATAGGACAATGTTGGAAGCCTACTTGAGAGTGTCATGGGTCATTATTCATGCCAAAGAGTAGATAGAGTATGTCTTACATACCTTGATATAACCACTTCAATACAAGTGACTTCCCGTACTCTTCGAACAGTTATCTACAATAAGTCATTTGTGGCAAACTAGTATTAGCAACCAAACCTTACCATTTAGGTATTAACTTCACCAATTAATGTCTAGGAAGTAATCCCTTAGCTCATCAATAAGAGTACTACATACATCCTCTTATACTCTTATTACATTCACATATCATGCATTTTCATGAAATATCCCTCAAACATCACTCTTAGCCTTTATTTCCCTTCTTAATCACCATCCAATACCAACATGATCACTAGGCATACATAACCACTAATATAATGATATATCACCACAATTCATTCTTCATAATCCAATACATCAACTTCCATGACTTACTACTAACAATTTATACACAACAATTCATAACTATGTTTCTAGTTATCTTCCAACATCAAGACAATACTCATAATTCTTTAGCAATACTTATTCATGGATAAGAATCAAGAATAAACAATATTCATACCTTAACAATGGACTCTTGTATTTAGAATCCTCCTTGCATAACCATGGGGTGCTTCTCGAAGCTTTCGAGATGGTGAACACAACTACGGAACCAATTTGAATTTTCTACGGTTGAATCTTGAGTTATTGGGGATTTTTGTTTGGAACCTAAAAGGTGTTCTTGAGAGAAAATTAGAGAAAAGGGGTATATTTTGCTGAATTTGGAGCTGAATCAGATGTTATAGACGAATTAGGGGTGAGGTGAAATGACTAAAATGCCCCTAAGAAAACAAGAAAAGTCGAAACTATCCCTCAGTTGACAAACTAACAGGCTGAAGTAAAACGGATATACCTCCTTACTTAGATGTTGTATTTGGATGAAACCAGTTTCATTGGAAAGAAAACTCAAAGATCTTTCGTTTGATATATTATAGCTCACACAGTTCATTATATACAGGGAGTTATGATCGTTTGATGTTGACCCTGAAATGCTGAAAAAAAAACTGGGCAACAGGCTTTGCGTTTTGCTACTGTTTTGAAATCCAAACGCAGCCTTATGCATTCCGAAAAATTCCAAAACTTATCCGAGATGTACTATGAGATTGCCCGATCGTAACGCAACTTGAAAATCTAAAAATGAAGGTCGGTAAGGTCGAGAAGTTGTATCCCGAAGGTTGCCAGCTAAAATGACTCGAAGTTACACTTAGAAAATTTTTTCAAGTTTTTAAGTCTAAGAGCACTCTATTAAAGGCTAATCCATGCACGACTTTTACGGGGTGTTACATTATCTCCCCCTTGGGATCATTCGTCCCCGAATGATGGATTGGAAATGTTGAAGCCTTAAAGGTATGGAATAACGCAGGCACGACATGCCTTCTAATAAAGAATACACTGATGTGAAACATGACCATATGGATATAACTACTGATATTCTGAATTCTTATATCGGACATGCATATCTGATGCATGGAATACACGACTGGAGCCACTCATAAGCTGAGTTCTCATAATGAACATGCAAACCTAATGTATGGATTTGTTATTGAGTTGATCTCATGAACGCAGAACTGAATACATAGATAAGCTGAACTTTTTCTATTGAACGTGCATTTCTAATGCAGGCATATCTGACTGAGCTGACACAAGAACGTATGACTGAATACACAATATCAATTGATGCGAAGCTTGTAATAAGAATCTATGCATGCAACCAAATGGGGTATCTCCCCCTTGGGATCCTACATCCCTCTATGAGTGTTTAATTCACTAAGATACTTGGAAAATGGAGGAAATGCACACGGCACCTATGATTTTGATTCATAACTGAACCTCTGGAATCTGAATCTAGTACATGACGCATGAACTGAATTATACTCGCAACTACTAGTATACACAATCTTGGAATAGTAACATATCTGAGAATTCGGGTAGCATGACTAATTGAAAAAAACCAACAAACAAATCATGAGAATTTGACATTCTGACTATTGAACTGATTTGCTGGCTGAACAGACTGAACTACACAGGAAACTTATACCCAATCTGGAGTATCTTATCAACACTCTTCGTAGAAAAAAAAAATTCTAGTAGCATTAGGCAGCAAAAGATCTTGGGCATGAGTCACACAAGACATCCGACTATAGGATCCCAACATTGACATTACTCTGCAGCCTGGAATATAGACATATAACTCATAAATCATGATAGAATTGTCAGTCCTTAGTCAATGCGACTTCTTACTTCCAAGATTAGCACACTCCTCGAATACTCCCTTAACTGTACTATTTCCCTTAGATACCACATTCATTCGATTCAACTTATAATTCTCATATGGGCATTGATAGCTCTTTCTACAATGTCTATAGTAGCTTAAATCCTTTCACTGTGATCAAGCCTAACTCCAAGTCCCAAAAATACAACATGTCATACCATGATACTAGTCTAAACAATATGATTCAATCTTCCATATCCTTTTAAAGTTCACACCCTAAGCATATCATGCCTTCCCACATTAATGACTAACTCTGAACTCTTACCATAGATTCACTAGCGCATATTGCGTCCCTTTACTAAAATCCCAACATGTCGTTAAAGCCAATCTTTATAACCTCATATGAACTTCAACCCAAACACCCATGAAGAAACACTTCACATATTCTCTAAACCACTATTAATATAACTTCCACGCGCTACCCCAAGAACATACACATACAAATTTCCACTAAAACTCACATATATCAAAAACTTGGCCCCAAATCTTACTTCACACTTATGGTCTTATTTAAAACAAGCATACTATAAAGCGTGAGTACATGAGTCATGAGCTACATGACCTCAATTTGGAGTTCATAACTTATGGAATGGGATTTTCGACTACTGAATGAACTGAAACTTCTCATTTTAGAACTTGAAGAGTACATGATTCTCTATCATAAGCATGAACATCAATTTTGATCATTGGACTGAAACGTAAGGCATGAGTAGATATTGGGATAACTGAAAAAAATATACTGAGACAAGAATGGGTTGAGTCTCAACCTCACTTTCTGACGTTCTATATCATCATGACATCACGACTAGAATCTGAAGGCCTGACTTGGTTATTCGCTCTAACATCTCCCCCTTAGCTTCAAGCTCTGATATTAAGTTTGGGAGATCCCTTACTAGACTTTAAACTGAAGTACACTCACTGCACTCTGGGGTCTGAAAAACTACTATACACGCATATCATGGCACTTAACCCAAATGACTACACCTGAAAGTGGAAAACATACTGTTAATACTGCCTTCTGAGATACACTTTATCATTCTATAGACCCAGCAGTCATCATATAATACTTGCACTTACTAACTTCGGTTCTTCATGAGTATCCCCATAGTCGGACAGCACACCCTCTAGTGCTTTAACTCTTATTTCTATTAGTTCAACCTTCAAAAACTCAAACTTAGAATCTAGCACTCAACATGGATATCACCAAGCCTTCAATGAAACATACTACTTCCGACATAGCCTATCAATATCGCGAGTCCAAACTTACATCTCTATACTATGAGAATCAAGATCATATAAAAAGGCTCAACACTATAAATCAAATAAACTTAGGCTCTTGCATACACCACTCAAGCCTATTAGATTACTTCTATAAAACTAGTATCATTAACCAAGAAGTCATCACATCCACCTTCATGGGCATCAATTGTTCAAACTTAATGTCTAGTGCTTAACATGATTTACAATCCAACCTTATACATAATTCTTACAAAACATACATCATAAATCTTAAATCACTATTTTTACAACCACATTTTGACGCTCAACATCACAACATATTAAACTCCTCACATTTTGGGCATGTTTAGAACTATTCGGGCGCGTTTTCGAGCTTGACGGGGCTTCGATAAATGCCCCGCATTGCTGCCAACGTTCCAGCACCTTCTAGATGGTCAAAATAGTCTGGCAGCACATTTATTAGACTTTAGGAAGTTCACGCGGGCTGGTATCAAACTGCAAATTTTCCACTTTAAAAGGTCCACAAAGGTTGGCAAGCATGTGCAGAAATTTCAGCAAGCATGTGCAGGATTTTCAGATTTTCAGCTTGTAGTTGATAATTGTATAGCTTGCATTTTTGTACCTTGTTGACTTAGGGACTTTTAGGTACTATAAATACATGGTGTAAGGCATCATAGGCATCAGCTCATACTTGTTTTATTCAGTAAATACCACCCATGAAGAATACAACATAATTTACTAGTCCATCAAATTGGGACATTTTACCCCAAATACTTGATTTTATCTAGATACTATCCACAACCAAAGCACCTTTATAACATTACTACTACCAAGGAAAAGAAGGTCAAGGGGTAAAGTCACATAATAGACATGATCGACATTAATCTTATATTGTAACCCCATACAATCTTATCTACTTATACGGCCTCTCACATCACGCTTACTTACTTAAGCATACATTTAGTCTGCCTTCAAATTCCACAGACAACCATGAGTCTATACTTACAACTTACTGGCTAATATAGCCATTTTCACACTTCAAGCAACCTACAAATCACTCTAACTAACAACTCCTTCTCTACAATCTACTAAACAACACACAAGGACGAATAACCTCTTTACCAACTCAATCTCATGCAAACAAATTCAGCAATACATCTATTAAACCAACACAAGAACAACAAGTTGGACAACAAGTTGCTAGTGAATCGAAATAGGCCTCACACGGCTTCACTAGACTTTGATTTTGTATTTTGAACAAGAAAATGAAATGAATGACAAGTCAACTATGCTAGTGAATCGAAAGAGCCCCACACGGCTTCACTAGACGTTATTTTATTTTATTTTTTTTCAACAACACCTTGATGACAAGATTACATGAGATAGAAATTTAATACGCAACATCCAATGAACTAAGAATACACGTATTACTCTGTATAAATAAAATCAGAGTCAAACACTTCCTCCACGGACTACCATACCATCCACACATGCTACTCGTTACCACATCAGTCTATCACCATAGGGGGGGGGGTAAATTATTCTCGAACATCGGTTATTCAACTAAAATATTCATTTACACAAAAGTCATCCTCACTCTGACTTCTAACTTTGTGACTTCACATCACCAACTTCTTGGTCTAATTTCACTACCAATAAGTCATGGCAACAACACTTTTAACGCATACTACTATTCGGGTGGAAATACAGTTCCAACATTCTACTACACATCATCCTCCCTTAAGCAAGACATTTGTAACATAAATTTGAAAGGGACTAAATACAATTAATACCTGAAGCTGAAAAGCACGATTCCATCAAGATCAATGTCTACATCGGAATCAATACACATTGAAGCACTAACGGACTCTTCTCAAGTCCTTGCACAATTTAAACTCTTATATGGTTCAATCAGAAAGGACCATACCATTAGATTCTAAACTTCTACACTTGAATCACCTCAATAATGAGACATATCGGAGGACATTAGAGTAAGGAAAGAAATTTGGGATGACTTTTTACTTTCATATGGGCGACATCAAAGCGCGAATAAGAGTATGAAAGAGGAACATTCTGACTCTATTGCACGAACTAAGAAATGGAGAGTGGAAATAATCCCTAAATGTCCAATAGCCTCCTGTTTATAGATGTGGTGCAAAACACACCGATAAACGAGATTCTACGTAGACATGGCTTTGTAGACTCACTAGGACGAACTTCTCTGATACCACTTCTGTCACACCCCAAATCCCATTGGAGCGGACTGGCACCCGTAGCCGAGGAGGCCCGGGAGAACCCGTTCATAACCTATACTTTCAAATTTACATTACTTATGAAAATTAGAAATTTGGGCAGCACTTCATTGTAAATAGAAGAAAACAGTACCTGTATCAACCCAGCAGACACGTATAAATATATATATATGAACAGTAATTGGCCGTCAGAGCCATCACGTCTATCAACCAAACACTCCTATGGCTGTACAATATGTCTACAAAAGCCTCTACATAGATACACAACGGAGTTGGGGTCGGGACGAACTCCCGCCCACAAAAGACTTTTATACAAATATCAAAGGTACATATAAAGACGACTTGGGATGCCCCGAAACAACTGGAGCTCACCACTAACAATAGAATGTCCTGGCTTTTACTGCGGAGGTGTACGACCTGAAGTACCTGTTCCTGCAGGCATGAATGCAGGTCCCCCGTGAGGGACGTCAGTACGGAAATATGTACTGAGTATGTAAGGCAGGGAGTATCAACATGAGATACAAAAGATCAACAGAACCCAGATACCAGTGAATAAACAGTATGAGTAGACCACACTTAAAAGAACTGATGGGATACCTGCACATTACTTTCATATCACTACTTCCCGTAATCCTTATCAATACATAACATATGTCATACAATGGCCAACTGATCAGTGGTAGTAATACAATACATCAGGGACCACCCCTGGAATAGCATATATATACATAATCTTTATAATACAATGGCCAACTGATCAGTGATACTAATACAATACATCAGGGACCACCCCTGGAATAGCATATATATACATAATCTTTATAATACAATGGCCAACTGATCAGTGGTACTAATATAATACATCATATCATCAATTTAAAATATAGACATTCCATTTTTTAGCATATATATATATAATCTTTATAATACAATGGCCAACTGATCAGTGGTACTAATATAATACATCATATCATCAATTTAAAATATAGACATTCCATTTCTTAATTCAATTAATCTTTGAGATTGGTTACTTTGCGGTCACACTTTATGGAACTTGAAACCATGATACTTCAATAGGAAAAACATGTAAATAGGTAATCAATATCATGAAAATGGAGTAGAGAATCATGGATACCTCATTAAACCATTTCGGAGTCAACAATAGTATATGGATATTTTTTTTGACTAGCCGGACATCTTAAAAGTGAAAACAAGTTCAATTGGTAGTGTCGAAGATCATATGATGTTATTATGTGTCATGTGTCATAGGACAATGTTGGAAGCCTACTTGAGAGTGTCATGGGTCATTATTCATGCCAAAGAGTAGATAGAGTATGTCTTACATACCTTGATATAACCACTTCAATACAAGTGACTTCCCGTACTCTTCGAACAGTTATCTACAATAAGTCATTTGTGGCAAACTAGTATTAGCAACCAAACCTTACCATTTAGGTATTAACTTCACCAATTAATGTCTAGGAAGTAATCCCTTAGCTCATCAATAAGAGTACTACATACATCCTCTTATACTCTTATTACATTCACATATCATGCATTTTCATGAAATATCCCTCAAACATCACTCTTAGCCTTTATTTCCCTTCTTAATCACCATCCAATACCAACATGATCACTAGGCATACATAACCACTAATATAATGATATATCACCACAATTCATTCTTCATAATCCAATACATCAACTTCCATAACTTACTACTAACAATTTATACACAACAATTCATAACTATGTTTCTAGTTATCTTCCAACATCAAGACAATACTCATAATTCTTTAGCAATACTTATTCATGGATAAGAATCAAGAATAAACAATATTCATACCTTAACAATGGACTCTTGTATTTAGAATCCTCCTTGCATAACCATGGGGTGCTTCTCGAAGCTTTCGAGATGGTGAACACAACTACGGAACCAATTTGAATTTTCTACGGTTGAATCTTGAGTTATTGGGGATTTTTGTTTGGAACCTAAAAGGTGTTCTTGAGAGAAAATTAGAGAAAAGGGGTATATTTTGCTGAATTTGGAGCTGAATCAGATGTTATAGACGAATTAGGGGTGAGGTGAAATGACTAAAATGCCCCTAAGAAAACAAGAAAAGTCGAAACTATCCCTCAGTTGACAAACTAACAGGCTGAAGTAAAACGGATATACCTCCTTACTTAGATGTTGTATTTGGATGAAACCAGTTTCATTGGAAAGAAAACTCAAAGATCTTTCGTTTGATATATTATAGCTCACACAGTTCATTATATACAGGGAGTTATGATCGTTTGAAGTTGACCCTGAAATGCTGAAAAAAAAACTGGGCAACAGGCTTTGCGTTTTGCTACTGTTTTGAAATCCAAACGCAGCCTTATGCATTCCGAAAAATTCCAAAACTTATCCGAGATGTACTATGAGATTGCCCGATCGTAACGCAACTTGAAAATCTAAAAATGAAGGTCGGTAAGGTCGAGAAGTTGTATCCCGAAGGTTGCCAGCTAAAATGACTTGAAGTTACACTTAGAAAATTTTTTCAAGTTTTTAAGTCTAAGAGCACTCTATTAAAGGCTAATCCATGCACGACTTTTACGGGGTGTTACAGTATTCTTCATGGGTGGTATTTACTGAATAAAACAAGTATGAGCTGATGCCTATGATGCCTTACAGCATGTATTTACAGTACCTGAAAGTCCCCAAGTCAACAAGGTGCAACAATGCAAGCTATACAATTATCAACTACAAGCTGAAAATCTGAAAATCCTTCACGTGCATGCTGAAATTTCTGCACATGCTTGCCAACCTTTGTGGACCTTTTAAAGTGGAAAATTTGCAGTTTCATACCAGCCCGTGTGAACTTCCTAAAGTCTAATAAATGTGCTGTCAGACTATTTTGACCATCTAGAAGGTACTGGAACGTTGGCAGAAATGCGGGGCATTTATCGAAGCCCCGCCAAGCTCGGAAATGCGCTTGAATAGTCCGAAACATGCCGAAAACGCGAGGAGTTTAATGGGTTGTGACGTTGAGCGTCACAATGTGGTTGTAAAAATAGTGACTTAAGACTAATGATGTATGTTTTGTAAGAATTATGTATAAGGTTGGGTTGTAAATCATGTTAAGCACTAGACATTAAGTTTGAACAATTGATGTCCATGAAGGTGGATGTGATGATTTCTTGGTTAATGATACTAGTTTTATGGAAGTAATCTAATAGGCTTGAATGGTGTATGCGAGAGCCTAAGTTTATTTGATTCGTAGTGAAGTATGTTGTTGCATATATGATGTAGAAGTATGCCCAAGGTGATCTGAGGTTGCGGTATTTTTCTAAGACTATTACACGTTTTGTGTGACGAGTGGTACCGTTGATTTGCTAGGTGGATAAAGACTTGTTAAATGGTATATGGTGTTCTATATAGCCAAGTAAGGACCGTGGATTGATAGCGTTGAGCCTTTTGATATGAGCTTGATTCTCATGGTAGAGGAAAATAAGTTTGAAGTTACTATGTTGGTAAGTTATGATAGAAATAGAGTGGCTCATTGAAGACTTGGTGATACCCGTGTTAGGTGTTATAATCTAAGCTCGAGTCCTTGAAAGTTGTTCAAATAGAAATAAGAGTATAGGTACTAGAGGGTGTACACTTCAACTTTGGGGATGATCATGAAGACTCGAAGTTAGTAAGTGTGCAAGTATTATATGATGACTGCTGGGTCAATAGAATGATAAAGTGTATATCAGAAGGTAGTATTAACAATGGGTTTTCCACTTTCAGGTGTAGTCATTTGGGTTAAGTTCCATGATATGCGTGTATAGTAGTTTTTCAGATCCCAGAGTGCAGTGAGTGTACTTCAGTTTAAAGTCTAGTAAGGGATCTCCCAAACTTAATATCATCGCTTGAAGCTAAGGGGGAGATGATAGAGCGAATAACCAAGTCAGGCTTTCAGATTCTAGTCGTGATGTCATGATGATATAGAACGTCAGAAAGTGAGGGTGAGACTCAACCCATTCTTATCTCAGTATATATTTTTTTTTCAGTTATCCCAATATCTACTCATGCCTTATGTTTCAGTCCAATGATCAAAATTCATGTTCATGTTTATGATAGAGAATCATATACTCTTCAAGTTCTAAAATGAGAAGTTTCAGTTCATTCAGTAGTCGGAATCCCATTCCATAAGTTATGAACTCCAAATTGATGTCATGTAGCTCATGACTCATGTACTCACGCTTTATAGTATGCTTGTTTTAGATAAGACCATAAGTGTGAAGGAAGATCTGGGGCCACGTTTTTGATATATGTGAGTTTTAGTAGAAATTTGTATGTGTATGTTCTTGGGGTAGCGCGTGGGAGTTATATTAATAGTGGTTTAGAGAATATGTGAAGTGTTTCTTCGTGGGTGTTTGGGTTGAAGTTCTTATGAGGTTATAAAGATAGGCTTGAATGACATGTTGGGATTTTAGTAAAGGGATGCAATATGCGCTAGTGAATCTATAGTAAGAGTTCAGAGTTAGTCATTAATGTGGGAAGGCATGATATGCTTAGGGTGTGAATGTTAAAATGATATGGAAGATTGAATCATATTGTTTAGACTAGTATCATGGTATGACATGTTGTATTTTTGTGACTTGGAGTTAGGCTTGATCGCAGTGAAAGGATTTAAGCTACTATAGACATTGTAGAAAGAGCTATCAATGCCCATATGAGAATTATAAGTTGAATGGAATGAATGTGGTATCTAAGGGAAATAGTACAATTAAGGGAGTATTTGAGGAGTGTGCTAATTTTGGAAGTAAGAAGTCGCATTGACTAAGGACTGACAATTCTATCATGATTTATGAGTTATATGTCTATATTCCTGGCTGCAAAGTAAAGTCAATGTTGGGATCCTATAGTCGGATGTCTTGTGTGACTCATGCCCAAGATCTTTTGCTGCCTAATGCTACTAGAACTTTTTTTTTTTTACGAAGAGTGTTGATAAGATACTCTAGATTTGGGTATAAGTTTCCTGTATAGTTTAGTCTGTTCAGCCAGCAAATCAGTTCAATAGTCAGAAAGTCAAATTCTCATGATTTCTTTGCTTGTCTTTTCAATTAATCATGCTACCCGAATTCTCAGATATGTTACTATTCCAAGATTGAGTATACTAGTAGTTGCGAGTATAATTCAGTTCAGTCAAAGCATCATGTTTCAGATTCAGCTTTTTAGTCGCGACTCAGTTCATAAATGTTCAGTGTATAATCTCAGATACTTCCAAGTATTTTAGCCCAGTTAGTATAATACCCTGGTACGATCTAAGTCTTGATGCCTCATGATTCGTAATTGCATAAGTTATCACTTCTCAATTCAATATGTATGATTGGATTATGAACACTTCAAGGGAATCCTAAACTCTTAGCATGAAATCAGCGTCTTGAAGCAGGTAAGGGCAAGTCAACTCAGAATTCAGTTTCGTGATTGAAGTTTAAATGTTTCAGATCAGTTATATACTTTCTTAGAAGACACATCATGTCAGCGTCATTCTATACCTTTGAGCTTCAACATTTCCAATCCATCATTCGGGGACTAATGATCCCAAGGGGGAGATAATGTAACACCCTGTAAAAGTTGTGCATGGATTAGCCTTTAATAGAGTGCTCTTAGACTTAAAAACTTGAAAATTTTTCTAAGTGTAACTTAGAGTCATTTCAGCTGACAATCTTCGGGATACAACTTTTCAACCTCTTTGACCTCCGTTTTTAGATTTTCAAGTTGCGTTACGATCGGACAAGCTCATAGTACATCTCGGATAAGTTTCAGAATTTTTTCGGAATGCATAAGGCTGCGTTTGGATTTCAAAACAGTAGCAAAACGCATAGCCTGTTGCCCAGTTTTTCAGCATTTCAGGGTCAACTTCAAACGATCATAACTCCCTGTAAATAATGAACTGTGTGAGATATAATATATCAAACGAAAGATCTTTGAGTCCTTGTTCCGATGCAATTGTTTTTTTTTATCCAAATCCAACATCTGAGTAAGGAGTTATATCTGTTTTACTTCAGCCTGTCAGTTTGTCAACTGAGGGATAGTTTCAACTTTTCTTGTTTTCTTAGGGGCATTTTAGTCATTTCACCTCACCCCTAATTCGTCTATAACATCTGATTCAGCCCAAATTCAGCAAAATATAATCCTTTTTCTCAAATTCTCTCATGAACACCCTTTAGGTTTCAAACAAAAAATCCCAAATAACTCAAGATTCAACCGTTGGTTTTGGAAGATAATTTCAGATTTGGAATCCTCTCGACGTAGGCTTTGATAGACACCCAAAATCAGAAATCAGATTTTTATCACACTTTCATGATTTTAGACATTCAGAATGTTGCATGTACAGAAAAGGTTAAAAATGGGCATACAGAGATGTTAGGTGGTCCCCCGAAGAGGGCTTGAGTTCAGACAACTCTTTGCCTAAAACCGTGGTTTGCCGACCCGAGTATATTATTATGCGCTGACTTAAATGTCCTGTGGCGTATCAGACTCAGACACTCCAACTCTTGCGGCACACTTGGGTTGGGGGCTTCCCCGCCGAGTCAATGGTGGATTCCATACAGCCCGTGGAATATTCAGACTTGTAGGGGAACACCACCTAACTCAGAAGTAAAACATAGATCATGATTTGAAATGAACAGACAGATTGCATGTTTTCAGAAAGTGCCCATGTATTTTTCAGAAACAGTTTTATACAGGATGTCTTGATGAAAAATTGATTTCACTTATACATATGTATGTATGTGTCACGACCCGAGCCTAGGCCCTAGCCGTGATGAGTATCCCGAACCATGAAGGCCCGAAACACCCATTCTCTGTCTGGTTATCATGCACAACATTCATAATCATAAAAAAATGCGGAATTGAAACTGAGTACGGAAAACATGGTCAAGTTCTGCAACATTTTTGAAATATACTATCTGACATCAGTCTGCGAAATCTCTACTAAGAACATAAACATTTATCTGAAAAGAAACCGAGACAAGGCCCCCAGTAGACCAAAACATAATAAATAAGATAATGTCTGACATAATTAGGCCTTCCGGATAATAGAAGGCTCACCACTGTGAAATCAAGTCTGCAAGCCCAAGAATGTCTACTGAGTAGCTGGACCCCTAGACTGTGCCTCAAAACCTGGAAGGAGGGGGGGGGGGTCAGCACAAAAGTACTGGCACACGAAGCACTCCAAAAATAGTATAATGGAACATACATACATATTTATAAGTGAAAGCAATTTTCATCAAGACATCCTGTATAAAACTATTTCTGAAAAATACATGGGCACTTTCTGAAAACATGCAACCTGTCTATTCATTTCAAATCATGATCTGTGTTTTACTTCTGAGTTAGGTGGTATCCCCTACATTTCTGAAAATTCCACGGGCTGTATGAAATCCGCCATTGACTCGGCGGGGAAGCCCCCAACCCAAGTGTGCCGCAAGAGTTGGAGTTTCTGATTCTGATACGCCACAGGACATTTAAGTCAGCGTATAATAATATACCCGGGTCAGCAAACCACGATTTTAGGCAAAGAGTTGTCTGAACTCAAGCCCTCTTCGGGTAACCACCTAACATCTCTGTATGCCCATTTTTAACTTTTTCTGTATTTGCAACATTCTGAATGTCTAAAATCATGAAAGTCTGATAAAACTTTGATTTCTGAACTAGTCTGAAAAGTCTGTTAGTCTGAGTCTGATATGACATTTATCTGAGTTGGTATCGTCATACCAAGACCTGCAGGTTCTATTTCTGAGCCATAATGCATTAAGCATGATCTTTCATAAAAGTGTAGTTTCAGACCACCCAAACATGTAATTTGCATAAAAGAGTTCATGTTCCGAAACTCAAGTCAAAACCATGCAAAAACTTTCATCAAACATATGGTGGTCATGTGCTTTTGGAAAAATTATGCAGTCTTTCATTATATATATATTCAACATTTACAACCCTCTCTTTCATGTTCAAAATCGTATTCGAAACATAGCAAAGCCAAAGCATTTCATATCATGATTTTTCAAGACTTGTTTCAAAACAATCTATATCATGTGAAACATGGGAAAAATACATCAAGAGAGGAATTTCATGTAAATTGTGCTCTCAAATGATGTTTCAAGGCAAAACACATATATACATATACATATAATTTTTAAGTCACTTTGGGGGAAGCCAAAAGGCTAAAACAATATCATATAAAGCTTCTAAAACATGAATATGTACTTGAATTCAAAAACCCCTTTCTTAAAACATGATTTCTATGCCCATGAGAATTTAGGAAAACCCCGCGTACCTTTTTCTCCACGAATTTTGGGTGTTTATCAAAGCCTACGTCGAGAGGATTCCAGATCTGAAATTATCTTCCAAAACCAATGGTTGAATCTTGAGTTATTTGGGATTTTGTTTGAAACCCTAAAGGGTGTTCTTGAGAGAAAATTAGAGAAAAGGGGTATATTTTGCTGAATTTGGAGCTGAATCAGATGTTATAGACGAATTAGGGGTGAGGTGAAATGACTAAAATGCCCCTAAGAAAACAAGAAAAGTCGAAACTATCCCTCAGTTGACAAACTGACAGGCTGAAGTAAAACAGATATAACTCCTTACTCAGATGTTGGATTTTGATGAAACCAGTTTCATTGAAAAGAGGACTCAAAGATCTTTTGTTTGATATATTATATCTCACACAGTTCATTATATACAGGGAGTTAGGATCATTTGAAGTTGACCCTGAAATGCTGAAAAAAAACTGGGCAACAGGCTATGCGTTTTGGTACTGTTTTGAAATCCAAACGCAGCCTTATGCATTCCGAAATATTCCAAAACTTATCCGAGATGTACTATGAGATTGCCCGATCGTAACGTAACTTGAAAATCTAAAAATGAAGGTCGGGAAGGTCGAGAAGTTGTATCCCGAAGGTTGCCAGCTAAAATGATTCTAAGTTACACTTAGAAAAATTTTCAAGTTTTTAAGTCTAAGAGCACTCTATTAAAGGCTAATCCATGCATGACTTTTACGGGGTGTTACAGTATGTTCCATTATACTATTTTTGGATTGCTTCGCGTGCCAGTACTTTTGTGCTGACCCCCCTCCTTCCAGGTTTTGAGGCACAGTCTAGGGGTCCAGCTACTAAGTAGACATTCTCGGGCTTGCAGACTTGATCTCACAGTGGTGAGCCTTCCATTATTCGGAAGGCCTAATTATGTCAGACATTATCTTATTTATTATGTTTTGGCCTACTGGGGGATTTGTCCCAGTTTCTTTTCAGACAAATGTTTATGTTCTTAGTAGAGATTTCGCAGACTAATGTCAGATAGCATTATTCAGAAATGTTGCAGATCTTGACCATGTTTTCCGTACTCAGTTTCAATTCCGCATTTTATTATGATTATGAATGTTGTGCATGATAACCAGACAAAGAATGGGTGTTCCGGGCCTTCATGGTTCGGGATGCTCGTCACGGCTAGGGCCTAGGCTCGGGTCGTGACATATTTATATATAGCTCACTCCTTACTTTCATGTCTGTAGATATTGTTGTGAAGGTGAGACTAGTGGTTACGGTTCGTTCGTGAAGATACTCTTACTAAGGTGAGCCTTCAATTGTTCGTGGAGTTTGTTGTTTTAGCTCTATCTATTTTTAGTTTTATCCCTTCAATGGGTTTGCATGCCCAAAAGTTGAACTCATGTAACTCTTTTTTAGATGCTCCATGGTCTTAGTGTGGGATTTCGGCTAATGAATTAGTTCTCGAGTGATTGATGGATTATTAGTTTGATTATAATTTTTTGTTGGATTACTATTCGCTATTTATTGATGCATTAGAGTTGCTCATATCTTATATTAGTTCTTATTAACTAGTAAAGTGTATGGAAGGTTGGTTCTCCCGGCAGGTGTTATGCGCGGGTACCAGTCATGTCTAGGAGTTATTTTGGGACGTGACAATAAAGTTATCTTTTGTTGTCGGCATAAAGAAGAGGTAATCAAACACCTATGAAGTTCTTTTTAAAAAGAATGATTAGTTTATTGTAATTCTGTGTTTCAATTGCAATTGATCTATTAGTTTCTCAATCGTACTGGGTTTTGCTATTTTGAGATGATTTACTTGTGGATAGCTTTTCTGTTGGGATAACTATGTGCACACACTAATTGCATGATGGATTTCGAGAGATGCTCAAACACAATATTCTTTTATACTCTGACTGTGACAACGTTGAATCGACATGTTTTCCCCTTGGAAAATCACTTCCACCCTAAAATAACTTCCCCAAAGTCATTTTTCTTTACAAATCTTAAAATCCTTTTTTCATATTACGTGCATTCAAATCACTCCATGTGATTTGATATGAGTTGCTGGACTTTGTCTGGATAGAAATACAAAGATAAAATTTTTTTAACTGCAAGATCTTTGGATTCTCGTTTTTCCCTTATGCTCTTGATCTCTAAGTTGGAATTTCCAAATTCTCGTTACAGTAATGCTTGTGCCGGGGGTCTATCGGAAATAGTCTCTCTATCTCACATTTGAGGTTGTGGAATGGACTGCGTACAGTTACCCTCCCTAGACCCCATTTGGTGGGAGTATACTGGATATGTTGTTGTTGTTGTCGTTACAGTAATGCTTGCATAAATTCAAAGTTGAATTCTAGATTAGTTTTTTGTGTAACAGAGTTGAAGGAAGTTGTTGTTGTTGTTGTCGTTACAGTAATGCTTGCATGAAATTCAAAGTTGAAATCCAGATTAGTTTTTTGTGTTAACAGTGGAAGGAAACATGAATAGTAATAGTAGGCATTTGCTTTTTGTGGATGAGGCTTTTGTACTTGATAACTAACTATACTTTGATTTGTTTCTACATTTACAGGCCATAGTTGGTTTGCCGAGCTGCCGAGTTTTGTTTTGTCCTGTTGCCAGTTGTGTCTGACATGGAAGGAATGGAACCATATTAGTTTCTTATCGTATTTTATCACCATACAGCTGCTTGTCAATATTGATTGTAGCAAGTGAATAGATTGTTACAAGTGATCCCCACTACAGGTCTTTAGCTTTTAAGTGAATTGTTTATGATATAATTGATAAAACAGTGAAAATTCAGCTGTTCATGTGGCTTTAAGCATAACAGACGTTCAGTTAAATTGAAAAAGGGTAAGGCGAGCACAGCCTTACGCCTGAGCTTCCAGTGCCAGACTGCAAGGCGGGTGGCGTCATACGCGTTATTAAAATTTTTCTTTATTTGTGTGTGCCTTAGTTATAGCTTAGCTAGCCAATGTTATTAGTCATTTTTTTAAAAAAGAACTTCTGAGGTGTTTGATTACCTCTTCTTTAGGACGGCAACAGAAGATCAATTGTAGCAGCAAGGATTTGAGAAGTTTCGATAGGAGTACCAAGAGTCTGATTTAATACTGACAGTCATCCAATATGTATTGTACATTCACACAGTATAATTCACTTTCTTAATCTTCAAAACCTTACACAGTATAAGAACTCTCTCTACATGAGAGCCTCCGTTCTCCTCTTGTTCAAGTAACAAGCTTTTACCTCTTTTTGTCCTAGTCCATCTTTTCAATACCTTATGTTTTATCCATCTTGTTGCCTCTGCTGCTTTTGGTATGGCATCATCGTCTCGTTCAAATGATGGGAATACACCAGTAGTGAAGATGTCTGATTTAAATCTTGATGATTCAGACATTGAACTAGATTATCATGGTGATGAGGATGCACAGATCCCGGAGAGAAGATTGCTAATCCCACATGGTGTGTGGTAGGGCGTGTTGTCACAGACAAGTTTAACCTGAAGTCCTTTAGTGATGCGATGAAAAAAGCATGGAGACCAGGGGAAGGAATGGCGGTGAGAGAACTTGGAAGCAATGTCTTTATTTTCCAGTTTTTTAACCAACGTGATTATCGGATTATCGAAGATGGCCCATGGAACTTTATGCAGAACCCTGTCTTACTATGCCCCTCAATCTTGATCAGAACCCACGGCAAGTAGAACTCACATCATTTGATATATGAATTCAAGTTCACGGAATTGTGGGAGTTCTACGATCTGAAAGAGTTCTAAGAGACATTGGGAATACCATCGGTAGATTCGAATACTCCGATACAAAAAACCATGATATGCTTTGGAAAGACTACATGAGGATACGAGTGACCATTAACATCCAAAAACCACTTAAGCATCAATGAAAATCAGACAGCCCAGAGGTGGATGTGCGCAAATTTCATTTTAGTATGAAAGATTGGGAACTTTTTGTTTCTTTTGTGATTTGATTGGCCATACAGACAAGTACTGCTGGAAACTAAATCATCATCCAGAAATTGATACAGTACAGTTCTTTTACGAGCCAGAATTACGTGTTGAACAATGGCAAGCATCCATAGTTGGCATGAGATGGATTAGGTCGGAAAGTAGATCGGGGGGAGGCGCGTGGCACGATAAGGAAAGAAGGGATTATCAGTAGGTTTTTCGGATGGATTGGTATAAGAAAGGAAAACAAATCAGGGTACGAGAGAGAAAATAATGGAGAAAAAAGAGAAAGTGAGAGGTAGAAGTAAAAACAACACAAAAGAAGGGAGAAAATAACGTACATTACGGGAATGACAGTATTGTTAATGGAAAGGATTATAATAATCTTAGGATAATTATTAGGGATAAAGATGCATTTAGAAAAGATATAGAGGCAGGGGAGTTTGATGAAGAGGAATTAACGCCACCTTCAGCTTCGATTCGTTACGCTCAGAAGCTCCAACTAGCCGTTAAGTCTCTTGCCGCCTAAAACTCTGCCAAGAGAGGGCTGCTTTACGTTTGATCCTATGTACCCATAGAATGCTATGCGTATCCACTTTTGGATATCGTAAAGAGAGAACGTGTTTTTTCTCTGACTTTCTCTCTCATTCGCAGAGAGAAGAAAGCAGGCTTTGCTCCAATTACCGCTATCCTTGGGAAACCAATAGAGATACCGAACGAAGGGGATGCAGTCTCTCCCTTGGCCTTCAGAGAGGAGAGGGCAGAGAAGAAAACGTCCTTCGCGCAAGTTTCTTTACTTCCTACATCCTTACTAGTAAAAAAGGATCTCTTAGACCAAGAAGGTCAGAGAAAAGAAGGAAGCGTGACGTAGCTGGCAAATTAATTCCTTTCAATGGGCGAAAAAACTTGGTTATGATGGGTTCTGGTCTTCAGGCCTGCCAAATCCAATGAGCTCCTTAATTTGGAATTGTAGTGGGCTTGGGAACCCATGTACAGTTTCCGAACTGAAGGACTTGGTCCAACAAAAGAAGCCCAACTTAATTTTTGAGACAAAAGTTGACAAGACTAAATTACAACTTTACGGTAATTTTGGCTTTGAAGGATTGAGTATTGTTGACCCAGAAGGACAGAGTGGTGGTTTAGCCCTTTTGTGGCGTGAGAAGGACGCATGCCCATTAATTGATTCTCAGAAATACTTTATTGATGTGGTGGTCCAAATTGCGGGGATTCCTGAGTTTGATATACTGGTTTCTATGGTTGTCCCGAGACAAATCGTAGGAGGAAATCTTGGGACATTCTAAAGTCTTTGAAGAATAAATTCCCACTACCGTGGTGCATTGATACGGTAAAAACTTGGGAGACACGAAATTGGCTCAAAACAGTCCAAACACACTCCAAAAATAGTCCACTAATTCAAAGAACCGAGGACTCTTTTAGAGACCACTCTCGGATTCAAGAATGCAATACAAGAAGGACAATATTACTAGGTATTTGACATCTTTGCAGCCAACAACAAACTAAGTTAACAACACAAGATTAAACCACAATTAGAACAACAACAACAAAAAGGGCTTCACAATACAAGATACAAAACGGATACAAGATTACAAAATGAAAGGGATAGATAGATATACCACATGAAGATATAATGTTAAGAACCCAAGAATGTTAACTCTTGGACCCTTAACACTACATACAACAATAAACCTATCTCTTACAAAGACACAAGATTGGAATCCACCTCTCTAGCATCAATGTTTCCAAGCAATCAACAACAAAGAGAATCCACCCTATTGTTGTCTCCTAGATTCGGTTTTGCCTCATCAAGAGAAGAGAGGACTTTGTGTTTTTCAAGTGTTTCTTACTTCAACATCATAATAATCTAAGTAACTAAAACCCTACATTTTTCTTTATATAACTATTACAAGATATAAGTTAAAATGACCAAAAGAGCCTTCAAAGAGTGGGCTGCCCATCAAGTGTAAGTTATGGGCTGATTTTGGTGTGTTTTGGGCCTCTTCTACACTTAAATTGCACAAACCAAGTCTCGAGACCAACGTGCACTCTTATAAGTCCATATCTGTGATTATTCTTGTATCATCCTATCTATCTTGAGAGGAATTTGCCCACAAATTCATGGCTTCATCTCGTTCAATTGGCCACTTCAAAAGAAACCACTCAAAACAGTCCGCAAAACATGAAGAGACCAAAAGTTCAAAAATAACAAGGGATGTATCAAAAATAAGCTAAAAACATCCCACAAGAGATGCACAAAAAATAGTCCATAAGCTAGCCAAACCCGAGAGCATAATAACAAATAGTCTCCGATCCAACATCTTCATTTTGACCCTCGACTTCCTTTCCCTCTTGAGATTGGCCTTCAATATCATCCGACTCAAGTCTCTTTCTATCATATAAGAATCGTCGTAGACTCCATATCCTTCGTGTCTCTATCTACCATGTTCCTCTTTGGATGTGTCGGTTTTGGGAAAAGGAAGTTTCGGTAGAGAGGCTCGATTTGGTAACGTGGAGCTTCGGTTGGGGGGCTTGGATGGAAGAAAATTGACTTCCAAGTACTCCTTGTTGGAATTGATCAACTTGTGGGGAAATTGGTCTATCTTGTTCTTGATTTTGAGGGTTATTTGGAGCTTGGCTTGTGGCATTATGTTGTGGTCTTGGAGGATTGGTCATTGGAAGTAAAGTTTCAGGAGTAAAAGCACGGGAGTTCCTTCGATTCTCCATTTGATCTAACCTCTCACTCATAGTTACCACATCCGAGTCAATTTTTTCAAGACCCGCATTTGCCCTAGCAAGGTATTGGGACAAAGCATTAAGGAGGGCCAATATGGTTTCCATTATGCCCAAGAAGTTACCTACAAAACAACAAACAAGTTAGATGTACAAGAATGGTCCTCATACTCCCTCTCTATTGTTTTGTCTCTCAAATTTTTTTTTTACTTTGGTCTCACAAGTGTCATAACCTTGCTTGTACTCCATGAGGAATTGAGAGGTGGAACAATTATTACAACGCCTCAAAAAAATAAGACACACAAAGAAACGTATACATGAAGGACGGTTTCAAAACTAGACACACAAAGGAACGTATACATGAAGGACGCTTTCAAAACTAACTTACAATCTAGTACTAGCTTGTAAGTTAGTAATGGAATCAACAAATGAAACTAATGGAACAACACAATGAAACTAAAAGATAAAAATTTGAGCCAAAATTATTGCGTGGACAGTGTATGTGGTGATGTGGCAGTCCACTAGTGGTTCGGTTCTTGACAAATTTTAATTTCACAATTTGGACTTTGGTGGAAATTGTTCAGTGGAGGGAAATACAAACTAGTCTTTGGAGCTCCTTTTTCAATTCAAATTTCAAGACTTAAAAGACTTTAACTAGACTTGTACTTCTCCTTAAAACATGGACCCTTGTTTTATGGAAAAAGGTTGAGATGTGATGTAAAGTCTTTTTGGTGGTTGGGGGTCTTTCAAGATTCAACAAATACTACACCTTGTCTTTCACCTTTTTAAGATCTAAGCTCACTTTAATATTAACAAGGTGATGAATATGGTGAAGAACTTCAATAACACAACAACCACAACAAGAACAACCAACAACAATCTCCCAAGAACAACAAGTCCACCACAACAAGGTCAACAATCTCACGGCCAAGACCACAAGGATAGCAACAACAATCGGCTAAGTCCCCTTTGTGTCATGTTTTCGGTTTTACAAAAGGTGAAGGTTGTGATGAACAAAAAGAACACAACAACAATATTTCAAAATCTACAACAACAACACAACACAAGGCCTTCAACTCGGTCAAGGCTAGAACAACAACAACATCCAATCGGTCACACTTTGTTCACAACAACAATATTAATAATTCAAGCTCAAGTTTGGATCGACTCAAGTGTTAGTGAGTAACAAAACTAACATTAAAAACACATAAGACAAGTAAAAGACTCCTATACCTAGACTCAAGAACAAATCTCTGCCAAGAACGGCCAATAACACAATTTCGGCCAAGACAACAACAATGGACAAATTGTAATTTTTTTCTGAAATTTTCAGCTTTTCAACAATTTTTTTTTATTTTCTAACAAGCAACCCCAAGATTGATCTTTTAGGAACAAGATCAAGCCATGCTTTGAAACCAAATGATACGGTAAAAACTTGGAAGACACGAAATTGGCTCAAAACAGTCCAAACATACTCCAAAAATAGTCCACTAATTCAAAGAACCGAGGACCCTTTTGGAGACCACTCTCGGATTCAAGAATGCAATACAAGAAGGACAATATTACTAGGTGTTTGACATCTATGCAGCCAACAACAAACTAAGTTAACAACACAAGATTAAATCACAATGAGAACAAAAACAACAAAAAGGGCTTCACACTACAATATACAAAACGGATACAAGATTACAAGAGGAAAAGGATAGATAGATAGACCACATGAAGATATAATGTTAAGAACCCAAGAATGGTAACTCTTGGACCCTTAATACTACATACAACAATAAACCTATCTCTTACAAAGACACAAGATTGGAATCCACCTCTCTAGCATCAATGTTTCCAACCAATCAACAACAAAGAGAATCCACCCTATTGTTGTCTCCTAGTTTTGATTTTGCCTCATCAAGAAAAGAGAGGAATTTGTGTTTTTCAAGTGTTTCTCACTTCAACATCATAATAATCTAAGTAAATAAAACCCTACATTTTTCTTTATATAACAATTACAAGATATAAGTTAAAATAACCAAAAAGGCCTTCAAAGGGTGGGCTGCCCATCAAGTGTAAGTTATGGGCTGATTTTGGTGTGTTTTGGGCCTCTTCTACACTTAAATTGCACAAACCAAGTCTGAAGACCAACGTGCACTCTTATAAGTCCATATCCGTTATTATTCTTGTATCATACCAAATTATACGGTAAAAACTTAGAAGACACGAAATTGGCTCAAAACAGTCCAAACATACTCCAAAAATAGTCCACTAATTCAAAGAATCGAGGACCTTTTTGGAGACCACTCTCGGATTCAAGAATGCAATACAAAAAGGACAATATTACTAAGTGTTTGACATCTTTGCAGCCAACAACAAACTAAGTTAACAACACAAGATTAAATCACAATGAGAACAAAAACAACAAAAAGGGCTTCACACTACAATATACAAAACGGATACAAGATTACAAGAGGAAAAGGATAGATAGATAGACCACATGAAGATATAATGTTAAGAACCCAAGAATGGTAACTCTTGGACCCTTAATACTACATACAACAATAAACCTATCTCTTACAAAGACACAAGATTGGAATCCACCTCTCTAGCATCAATGTTTCCAACCAATCAACAACAAAGAGAATCCACCCTATTGTTGTCTCCTAGTTTTGATTTTGCCTCATCAAGAAAAGAGAGGAATTTGTGTTTTTCAAGTGTTTCTCACTTCAACATCATAATAATCTAAGTAAATAAAACCCTACATTTTTCTTTATATAACAATTACAAGATATAAGTTAAAATAACCAAAAAGGCCTTCAAAGGGTGGGCTGCCCATCAAGTGTAAGTTATGGGCTGATTTTGGTGTGTTTTGGGCCTCTTCTACACTTAAATTCCACAAACCAAGTCTGAAGACCAACGTGCACTCTTATAAGTCCATATCCGTGATTATTCTTATATCATGCATCGCGGGGGGTTTCAATGATATTCTGAGCTATGGTGATAAGATGGGTAGAATTCAGCAATCGTCTTGGCGACTTGATGGCTTTTGACGAGAAGTTAACATCTGTGAATTACATGACTTGGGATACATTAAAAATAAATTTACTTAGGAAAGAGGAAAGGTAAGTTCAACAAAGCAACGGTGTATCATATGAAAACTTCTTGTAGTGATCATACGACGCTTTTTATCTCCTTAGGCTTAAGCATCATTCGATACTCACCAGTGAAGTTTCGCTTTGAAAATTCATGGCTTAGGGAAACTAATGTTAAGGAGGCAGTTAAGGAAGGTTGGAACCGAGGAAAGGGACAAAATATTATCTCACAGATTGAGCACTGTAGGAATTTTTTGATAGTCCTAGGGTTGCAACAAAAAGCAACAGTTTCAATAAAAAATGAGGCATTGCAAGAGCCAAATGAAGAGCTTTAGAGGTTGTAGAGATCTGAGTCATATTGCTCTTCATAATAGTGCCAAAGATGCTTATGAAATACTTTTGAGGCAGCAAGAAAACTACTGGAAATAGAGATCCAAACAATTTTGTCTTAAGAAGGGCGATAGAAATACCAGCTATTTTTCATCTATGGCCTTTTCATGATGAAAAAAGAACGAAATTGCACAATTGAAATATGACTTCGGAAATTGGTGCAAGTGAGGGAATGTGTTGGATTGTGGAGCCTAATTAATATGTGATGTACTAATTATATATTAATGTTCACGCAGTTCAACCTCCATGGTGAGGTTTTCGGGGTGTGTAGGGGGGACGGGAGCCCCCCACCCAAAGGCAGGGTTCGGGGCGGAGCCACGACCCAAATTTTAGGCTTTACTGTTCATTCCCATTTCTCTATGTAACTGTAAATACTCTGAATCATTAATAAAAATAGTCCGTCCGCCGTGGAGTTTACTCACGGGTTTTACCACAAAATCATTCTCTCACATATCTCTCTCCTCATGAAATTTCTCTCTAACTTTCTTTATCTTATCCACCAGATCTAGAGTGTGTACACAGATAGATCCCAACAGAATGGTTTGAGTGATCTTGTTGTGGACTACTACAACAATCTGTTCAAGACACAACAAGGACCACTTAGTGCCATTATTGATATTATTGAGAAAAAAGTTTCTAATGAAATCAATGAGGACATGAAACGCCCATTTACAATTGAAGAGGTCAAACAAGCAGTCTTTAGCATGCACATGGATAAAGATCCCAGGCTGGATGGATTGAATCCAGACTTTTTCAACATTTTTGGAGTACTGTTAGGGTGATGTCACGTCCAAAATAATTTCTAGACGTGATTGGTACCCATCAACACCACCAATCGAGAGAACCAGTTTTTCTTACACTTTACCCGCTAATAAACACTATTATAAGCTATGTGTAATTCCAACGCATCAATAAGTACCAAATAATCTTTCAACGAAAATCCATAATCAAAGTATAAATTCCGTAATCACTCGAGAACTAATTCTCAATCCCGAACCCCACACTAAGACATGGAGCATCTAAAATAGAGTTATATGAGTTCAAAGTTCAACCTTCGGCATGCAAACCCAATGAAAAGAAACATGAACTACATAGCCTAAGTTGTTTCAAAAGTGTCACGGCCCAAAATCACATCGGGCCGGACTGGCACCCGAAGCCGAGAAGGCCCGGGAGAACCCGTTCAAATACCTGTGCTTTCACTTACATGTCACCAAAAATTTGGGCAGCACTTTGCTGCATATAAAAGGGTCTAATTACCTGTATCAGCACAACATGCACAAATATATATATATATATATATATATATATAAATATATAATACTTGGCCGTCGGGGCCACCCCATATACGAATATAACATCACTATATAAACTTCCATGACTTTACCCTTCCTTATGTCTACAAAGCCTCTAGGATATACATGACATAACTAGGGTCGGGACAAACCCCCGCCCACACATGACTCCTGTACAATAACAAAATATAAGGAACCTACTCGGAAAGCTCCGAAGTAAACTGGAGCTCACCAACAGTAGCTGTATGACCTGGCTCCTACTGGTGCGGTGTATGAGCTAAGGTACCTGTGCCTGCAGCATGAAATGCAGGTCCCCCGTAAGGGACGTCAGTACGAGATATGTACTGAGTATGTAAAGCTGTAAATAATCATATGTGATATGGGGGATCAAGAAAATCAGACACAAGTGAATAAATCATAATAGAAGTGAACCACACTTCATAAACATTTTTAGGATCATGAACATTATCATTAATCTGAATTGGGTTCTTGAATTCAAACACATTTGTGGAACGGTATAAATTCGTTCATTTCATTCTTTACAATTATTATTCGCCATTACCTCCTCCTCCCGAACCTCCAACCACCTAACAATAATCAATACTGTACTGTACTGTGACCATTAAGCTGCCCCCAGTACATATCAATTGGGATCGACCCATGCTAGGCTTATGACCCTGGGATACCACCCATAAACACATAAATAGGGATCGACCCATGCTAGGCTTATGCCCCTGGGATACCACCCACACGTATATCAAGTAACACATAAGAGATTTTTCCAATAACTTAGTTCAAAAGCTTTTGAGATTATTACTGTAACACCCCGTACTTAATTACGTGCATTAACCATTGTTATATGTGTTGGAGTATATGTATTGATCCTAAGTTAGGTATATATGAGTATTGATTATTTTGAGATGGTTTCAAGTGTATAGTTTGATTATATGTGTATAGGAATCGACCTTATTTATACCGGAATTTGCCGGTCGATGTTTCCATACGAAGATTATTGAATAAGCTTTCCGACGATATAAATATTTTCAAAAACGGATAAGTTTCGTATATAAGCGAGCACGTTCGAAACTATAAAACGGTGGCCGGGATGTGAACAGTAAATTTGCAGGAAAATTGCCAGTTTTTTGGGTCAACTTTGAACGGTCATAACTCCCTCAATATAATGAACTGGGCGAGATACCATATATCAAAAGAAATATCTTTGAGTCTTCTTTATAATTCAATTGGTTTCATCCAAATCCAACATCTGAGTAAGGAGTTATACTCGTTTTACTTCAGCCTCTCAAAACAGATTTTTGTGAACAGTAGATTAGCAGGAAAATATTGAGGCCTGCCAGTTTTTTGGGTCAACTTTGAACGATCATAAATCCCTCAATATAATGAACTGGGAGAGCTACCATATATCAAAAGAAAGATCTTTGAGTCTTCGTTCCAATTCAATTGGTTTCATCAAAATTCAATATCTGCGTAAGGAGTTATACGCGTTTTACTTCAGCCTCTCAAAATAGATTTTTAGGGACAACTTCAAACGATCATAACTCCTTGTACAGGATGAACTGGGTGGCCTAATTTATATGAAATGAAATAACTTTGAATTATCTTTACAATGATACCAATTTCACCCAAATCCGATATCAGAGCAAAGAGTTATGGTCTATCTACTTCAGCTTGTCAAAACAGTCCACCGGAGGACATATTTGACATTATTTAAATTTTAAGGGCACTTTGGTCATTTTCTATGGTATTATGGACGGGAATATGTGTATATATACATGTATATGAGTTCAAAAACTCATATTCATCATCAATTATAGGAAAGAACAAACCCTAGCCTAATTTTCAACTCTAATTATCTTGTGATTCAACCGTGGAAAGTCCAAATTGATTCCGTAGTTGTGTTCATCATCTCAAGGGCTTCGAGAAGCACCCCTTATTTGTGCCAACAGGACTTCAAAACCCAAAGGACCATTCTATGGTAAGGATGTAAATTATGTTGGTGTTATTTATATGGATATGTATATATATATATATATATATATATATATATATATATATATGCATGTGAGCATAAGAAGTATGTTATTTGATTGTTGTTGAAAGATGATTGGAAATGATGTTGGATCATTCTTGTGCATGGTTGGATTATGTTGAATTGTGAAGGGATGATGTGGTATTGATGATATGGTATTGAAATGATGATTATATATATATATATATATACACATAAACCTATTGTTCAAGTTGGTTTTTGGAATGCTTTGCAAATATTGGTTGTATGGAATTATGGAAGAGAATTGTGGTGTTGGGTTGCTAATACTAGATGCCAAATATTTCATTGTAGATAAGTGATTTGTAAAGGCGGGAAGTTGTGTTGAATTGGTATCCGAATCTACAACGAGGTATGTAAAGCATACTCTAACGATGTTCTTTGGCATGAAAACACCAATGTTCCATCAAGTAAGATTCCGATGGTTATCCAAACACATGTATTGTTCTACATTACCAATGAAGTTGTTTCCATTCTATAAAGTGTCAAAATGTTTCATTGATATACCAAAAGGCTCCTATTTCATTGTTGTGATATTGGTGATTCTGAAACATATTGTTGATGTACCAATGAGTCCTTATTACATCGTTATTGTATAGAAGGTCTATTACTTAATTCCTATTGATGTATCATTGTTCCAAAGGTACTATATTGGCATGAACATTAATGTAATAATCTCAAAAGCTTTTGAACTAAGTTATTGGAAAAATCTCTTATGTGTTACTTGATATACGTGTGGGTGGTATCCCAGGGGCATAAGCCTAGCATGGGTCGATCCCAATTGATATGTACTGGGGGCAGCCTAATGGTCACAGTACGGTACAGTATTGATTATTGTTAGGTGGTTGGAGGTTCGGGAGGAGGAGGTAATGGCGAATAATAATTGTAAAGAATGAAATGAACGAATGTCTACCGTTCCACAAATGTGTTTGTATTCAAGAACCCAATTTAGATTAATAATAATGTACATGATCCTAAAAGTGTTTATGAAGTGTGGTTCACTTCTATTATGATTTATTCACATGTGTATGATTTTCTTGATCCCCCATATCACATATGATTATTTACAGCTTTACATACTCAGCACATATTTCGTACTGACGTCCCTCACGGGGGACCTGTATTTCATGCTGCAGGATCAGGTACTTCAGCTCATTCACAGCATAGATAGGAGCCAGGTCATACAGCTGTTGTTGGTGAGCTCCAGTTTGCTTCGGAGCTTTCCGAGTCAGTTTCTTATATTTTGTTGTTGTACAGGAGTCATGTGTGGGCGGGGGTTCGTCCCGACCCTAGTTATGTCATGTATATCCTAGAGGCTTTGTAGACATAACTTTATATAGTGATGTTATATTCGTATATGGGGTGGCCCCGACGGCCAAGTATTATATATATGTATATATATTTGTGCGTGCTGTGCTGATACAGGTAATTAGACCCTTTTATATGCAGCGAAGTGCTGCCCAAATTTTTGGTGACATGCAAGTGAAAGTACAGGTATTTGAACGGGTTCTCCCGGGCCTTCTCGGCTTCGGGTGCCAGTCCGGCCCGATGGGATTTTGGGCCGTGACAAAAGTGGTATCAGAGCGGTTCGTCCTAGTGAGTCTACAAAGTCGTGTCTACATAGAGTCTTGTTTATCGGTGTGTTGTGCACCACATCTATAAACAGGAGGCTATGGACATTTAGAAATTATTTCTTTTCTTCATGTCTTAGATCGTGCGATAGAGCTTATATTGTATATGAAGTTATAGTTGACCACTGAGTCAGTTTGTTTCTCTTATTATAGTAATGATGCCGGTTACCAGAAGCAAGAATACCGGTAAGCAAGTAGATGTGGCTGCCGGAGAGGGGACTAATAAGTCACCAACTATACCAGCTAATCAAAGTGAGGCTCCAGCTGAGCATGCATCAGAAACTTCCCCCAGTCCAGAAGAAATAAGGGGGAGGAGAACTATATCCCCAGAGCCACCTATTAATGTTGTTGATCAAGATCTTAGAAATGCAGTGCAACTTTTGACTCGTATAGTTGCTGGGCAAGTCCAAGGGCAAGCCATTCCTGTCGCGGGTTCTAGCAGTACTGATAGGGCGGCTAGTCTTCGGACGCAAGATTTTCTTAAGATGGATCCGCCTACTTTTACCGAATCCGATCTTAACGAAGATCCGCAGGACTTTATTGATCAAATCCAAAGGGCCCTAGAGGTGATGCATGTATCGGGCAGAGAGACAGTAGAGTTAGCCGCGTATAGATTCAAAGGTGAGGCTATATATTGGTATGAAGACTGGAAACGGTCGAGGGGCATTGATGCACCCCCAGCTACTTGGAAAGAGTTCAAAGAGGCATTTATTGATCATTATCTTCCATATGAGACTCATCAGGCCCGTGTGGATCAGTTCTTAAATCTTCGGCAGGGTAATACAAGTGTGAGGGAGTATAGTCTTCGATTTAATTCCTTGTCCAGATATGCTCCTAATGTTATATCTACTATGGATGACAGAGTTCATCGGTATGTGAACGGATTGGATCCGTATTTGGTTAGGGATTGTACTATTGCTGCACTGAATAAAGATATGGATATAGCTAGGATCCAAGTATTTGCACAGAAAATGGAAGATCAGAGGCAGAGAAGAAGAACGCAGGAATTTGAAAGCGGATCTTCTAAGAGGTCCAGATCTACAGGGCAGTTTATGGCTCCACAGGGAGGTTTTAGACCTCAATTTTCTGCTAGACCACCTAGGCAATTATTTTCTTATTCTGCAGCTAGTGCTCCACCACAGCATCAGGGGTTTAGAGGCAGTCAAATTGGGCAAAGAAGTGAGGGTCATAGTTCGCGATCAGTGGGTTATCATGGGCAAGGGAATATGATCCAACTGAGACATCCTCGAGAGCCATTCAATAAATGTGGAAGGAATCATATGGACGCATGTCGAATGGGAACAAATGTTTGTTATTGGTGCGGTATGACGGGGCATATGATGAGAGAATGCCCACGAAGGGGCGCAGGTGGTGTAGCACGACCTTCGAGATCAGCTGTTGCATCATCGTCACCGGTATCTTATTCTGGTAGAGGCGCACGACCCGTGGGTCACGCTAGAAATGAAACAAGAGTCGCCAGTTCCAGCGGGACTCAGAATCACACTTATGCTTTAGCGGATCGACAGAATCTAGAGGCTTCCCCAGATGTGGTTACGGGTACGTTGTCCATATTTTCATTTGATGTATATGCTCTAATTGATCCCGGTTCTACATTATCATATGTTACTCCTTTGGTTGCTGGAAAGTTCAAAAGAACCCCCGAATTGTTAGATAAGCCGTTGGAAGTGTCTACCCCGGTTGGGGAATCTATTATTGCTAGAAGAGTTTATAAAGATTGTGTAGTAACTGTGCGTGGTCGAGACACAATGGCTAATCTCGTGGAACTAGAAATGGTAGATTTTGATGTTATAATGGGTATGGATTGGTTGGCGTCTTGTTATGCCAAAATTGACTGTTGTACAAAAAAGATGTATTTACATTTTCTGAATGAAGCAGTAATTGAATGGCAAGGTAAGATCGGCGCACCAAGAGGTAGATTTATTTCTTATTTCAAAGCAAGAAAAATGATTTCCAAGGGATACCTATATCATTTAGTTAGAGTAAGGGATACAGAAGCGGAGCCACCAACTCTTCACGTTGTTCCGGTGGTAAATGAATTTCCTGATGTATTTCCTGAAGATCTTCTAGGTTTGCCTCCTGAACGAGAAGTAGAGTTTGGTATTGATGTAATTCCAGGCACCCAACCAATCTCCATTCCTCCATATAGAATGGCCCCAGCAGAATTGCGAGAATTGAAAGATCAAAATTGAAAGATTTGCTTGAGAAGGGATTCATAAGGCCTAGTATGTCCCCCTGGGGAGCACCAGTGTTATTTGTGCGCAAAAAGGATGGCTCGCTGAGGATGTGTATTGATTATCGGCAATTGAATAAGGTGACTATTAAGAATAAATATCCTCTCCCAAGAATTGATGATTTATTTGATCAGTTACAGGGCACCAAGTGCTTTTCTAAGATTGATTTGAGGTCAGGTTACCACCAAGTTAGGGTCAAAGAAAAAGATATACCCAAAACAGCTTTCCGAACAAGGTATGGTCAGTATGAGTTTCTAGTTATGTCATTTGGGCTAACAAATGCACCTGCAGCTTTTATGGATTTGATGAATAGGGTGTTTAAGCCATTCCTGGATGTATTTGTGATAATTTTTATAGATGATATTCTAGTTTATTCTAGATCAGAAGAGGACCATGCCAATCACTTACGACAGACATTGCAGACTCTTCGTGATTGTAAGCTTTATGCAAAGTTCTCTAAATGTGAGTTTTGGTTAAAGTCGGTGGCATTTTTGGGTCATATTGTATCTAGTGGAGGGATAAAGGTTGATGCTCAAAAGATAGAAGCTGTGAAGAACTGGCCAAGGCCCACAACGCCGACGGAGATTCATAGTTTTCTCGGGTTGGCCGGTTATTATAGGAGGTTTGTTAAGGACTTTTCTTCCATTTCAGCACCTTTAACCAAGCTAACGCATAAAGCATCCAAGTTCCAATGGAATGATACGTGTGAGGAGAGTTTCCAAGAATTGAAAAATAAGTTGACTTCTACACCTGTGTTGGTACTTCCAGAAGGTACAGAAGGGTATGCAGTGTATTGTGATGCTTCTAGAATTGGTTTAGGATGTGTATTGATGCAGCATGGTAAAGTAATAGCATATGCTTCTAGACAATTGCGGCCACATGAGAAAAATTATCCTACACACGATCTTGAACTGGCAGCGGTTATCTTTGCTTTAAAAATATGGTGCCACTATTTATATGGGGTTCATGTTGATATATATACTGATCACAAGAGCTTACAATATATTTTCAGTCAGAAGGATCTAAATCTGAGGCAGCGAAGGTGGATGGAACTATTAAAAGATTATGATGTCGATATTTTGTATCATCCAGGGAAAGCGAATATAGTAGCTGATGCGTTAAGTCGTAAGGCTATGATGATGCCTATAGAAAGGCAAGGGATGGTTAAAGATCTTCACCAGTTAGCTAGTTTGGGAGTTCGCCTTCTTGAAACTCCGGACAAAGAGCTTATCGTACATAATGCTGCGGAATCTTCATTAGTAGCTGAAGTGAAAGAGAAGCAATATGCAGATCCTATTTTATTACAGCTTAAGGAGAACGTTCAGAGTGGTGCAACCAAGGCATTTGAGCTTACGCGAGAAGGAGTACTTCAGTGCCAAAACCGATTGTGTGTGCCGGATGTAGACGGGCTAAGAAAGAAGATTATGACAGAGGCACATTTTTCAAGGTATTCCATTCATCCAGGATCAACCAAAATGTATCAAGATTTGAAAGATATGTATTGGTGGAATGATATGAAAAGGAACATCGCAGAATTTGTAGCTGAATGTCCAAATTGCCAACGAGTTAAAGTGGAACATCAAAAGCCCGGAGGCTATATGCAATGCATAGATCTTCCAACTTGGAAGTGGGACATGATCAACATGGATTTTGTTACAGGTTTGCCTCGTACAGCTCGGAAATTTGATTCTATATGGGTGATTGTGGATAGGCTTACTAAATCCGCACATTTCTTACCCGTTAAGACCACTTACACAGTTGAAGAATATTCGAAGCTGTATGTTAAAGAAATAGTCCGATTACATGGAGTGCCAACTTCTATTATATCAGATCGGGGAACTCAATTTACTGCAAACTTTTGGAAGTCTTTCCAACGGAGTTTGGGAACACAAGTGAATCTGAGTACAACTTTTCACCCTCAGACGGATGGATAAGCAGAGCGCACCATTCAAACACTTGAAGATATGCTACGAGCATGTGTTATAGATTTTAAAGGCAGCTGGGATGATCATTTACCTCTTATTGAGTTTGCCTACAATAATAGCTATCATTCAAGTATCAAAATGGCACCATATGAAGCTTTATATGGGAGGAAGTGTAGATCACCAGTAGGATGGTTCGAAGCGGGTGAAACTCTTATGTTCGGACCGGATCTTGTGTATCAAGCCATAGAAAAAGTCAAGGTGATTCAGCAACGGTTGAAAACAGCCCAAAGTCGACACAAGTCATATGCGGATAGTAGAAGAAGAGGGCTAGAGTTTTCGTTAGGCGATTGGGTATTTTTGAAGGTATCGCCAATGAAAGGGGTGATGAGATTTGGCAAGAAAGGAAAGTTGAGTCCACGATATATAGGCCCGTATAAGATTATTCGAAGATGTGGGCAAGTTGCTTATGAATTAGAGCTACCCCAGGAACTCTCATCAGTGCATCCAGTATTTCATGTATCGATGCTTCGAAAGTGCATCGGAGATCCGTCCCTTATTACTTCTACTGAAGATGTGCAAGTAACAGAAGATCTTACCTATGAGGAGATTGCCTATTGCTATATTAGATCGTCAAGTTAAGAAGTTGAGAAATAAAGAAGTAGCATCGGTGAAAGTATTTTGGAGTAATCAACAAAGGGAAGAGATTACATGGGAAGCGGAGGAAGCAATGAAATCGAAATACCCTTATTTGTTCAAAGGTGAAAAAGAAGTGCAAGGAGTGGAACTGGGACACTAACAAGTAAGTTTTTACATATGCATAACATCTATATGATGACGTGAATATCAATTATGAATTCGAACTTGTTTCGGCTAAATAACTACATTCACATTCGAGGACGAATGTCCTTAAGGGGGGGAAGGATGTAACACCCCGTACTTAATTACGTGCATTAGCCATTGTTATATGTGTTGGAGTATATGTATTGATCCTAAGTTAGGTATATATGAGTATTGATTATTTTGAGATGGTTTCAAGTGTATAGTTTGATTATATGTGTATAGGAATCGACCTTATTTATACCGGAATTTGCCGGTCGATGTTTCCATACGAAGGTTATTGAATAAGCTTTCCGACGATATAAATATTTTCAAACACGGATAAGTTTCGGATATAAGAGAGCACGTTCGAAACTATAAAACGGTGGCCGGGATGTGAACAGTAAATTTGCAGGAAAATTGCCAGTTTTTTGGGTCAACTTTGAACGGTCATAACTCCCTCAATATAATGAACTGGGTGAGATACCATATATCAAAAGAAATATCTTTGAGTCTTCTTTCTAATTCAATTGGTTTCATCCAAATCCAACATCTGAGTAAGGAGTTATACTCGTTTTACTTCAGCCTCTCAAAACAGATTTCTGTGAACAGTAGATTAGCAGGAAAATACTGAGGCCTGCCAGTTTTTTGGGTCAACTTTGAACGATCATAACTCCCTCAATATAATGAACTGGGCGAGCTACCATATATCAAAAGACAGATATTTGAGTCTTCTTTCCAATGCAATTGGTTTCATCCCAATGCAACATCTGCGTAAGGATTTATACGCGTTTTACTTCAGCCTCTCAAAACAGATTTTTAGGGTCAACTGCAAACGATCATAACTCCTTGTACAAGACGAACTGGGTGGCCTAATTTATATAAAATGAAAGAACTTTGAATTATCTTTACAATGATACCAATTTCACCCAAATCCGATATCAGAGCAAAGAGTTATGGTCTATCTACTTCAGCTTGTCAAAACAGTCCACCGGAGGACATATTTGACATTATTTAAATTTTAAGGGCACTTTGGTCATTTTCTATGGTATTATGGACGGGAATATGTGTATATATACATGTATATGAGTTCAAAAACTCATATTCATCATCAATTATAGGAAAGAACAAACCCTAGCCTAATTTTCAACTCTAATTATCTTGTGATTCAACCGTGGAAAGTCCAAATTGATTCCGTAGTTGTGTTCATCATCTCAAGGGCTTCGAGAAGCACCCCTAATTTCATGTTCTTTGGCATGAAAACACCAATGTTCCATCAAGTAAGATTCCGAGGTTATCCAAACACATGAAATTAGGGGTGCTTCTCGAAGCCCTTGAGACGATGAACACAACTACGGAATCAATTCGGACTTTCCACGATTGAATCACAAGATAATTAGAGTTGAAATTAGGCTAGGGTTTGTTCTTTCATATAATTGATGATGAATCTGATTTTTGAGCGCATATACATGTATATATACATATATTCCCGTCCATAATACCATAGAAAATGACCAAAGTGCCCTTAAAATTTAAATAATGTCAAATATGTCCTCCGGTGGACTGTTTTGACAAGCTGAAGTAGATAGACCATAACTCTTTGATCTGCTATCGGATTTGGGTGAAATTGGTATCATTCGAAATATACTTAAATGTTCTTTCATTTCGTATAAAGTAGGCCACCCAGTTATTCCTGTACAAGGAGTTATGATCGTTTGAAGTTGACCCTAAAAATCTGTTTTGATAGGCTGAAGTAAAACGCGTATAACTCCTTACACAGATGTTGGATTTGGATGAAACCAATTTCATTAGAAAGTAGACTCAAAGATCTTTCTTTTGATATGTGGTATCTCTCCCAGTTCATTATATTGAGGGAGTTATGATCGTTCAAAGTTGACCCAAAAACTGGCAGGCCTCAGTATTTTCCTGCTAATTTACTGTTCACAAAAATCTGTTTTGAGAGGCTGAAGTAAAACGAGTATAACTCCTTACTCAGATGTTGGATTTGGATGAAACCAATTGAATTAGAAAGAAGACTCAAAGATATTTCTTTTGATATATGGTATCTCGCCCAGTTCATTATATTGAGGGAGTTATGACCGTTCAAAGTTGACCCAAAAAACTGGCAATTTTCCTGCAAATTTACTGTTCACATCCCGGCCACCGTTTTATAGTTTCGAACGTGGTCGCTTATATCCGAAACTTATCCGTTTTTGAAAATATTTATATCGTCGGAAAGCTTATTCAATAACCTTCGTATGGAAACATCGACGGGCAAATTCCGGTATAAATAAGGTCGATTCCTATACGCATATAATCAAACTATACACTTGAAACCATCTCAAAATAATCAATACTCAAACTCATATATACCTAACTTAGGATCAATACATATACTCCAACACATATAACAATGGCTAATGCACGTAATTAAGTACGGGGTGTTACATCCTTCCCCCCTTAAGGACATTCGTCCTCGAAGGTGAATGTAGTTATTTAGCCGAAACAAGTTCAAATTCATAATTGATATTCACGTCATCATATAGATATTATGCATATGTAAAAACTTACTTGTTAGTGTCCCAGTTCCACTCCTTGCACTTCTTTTTCACCTTTGAACAAATAAGGGTATTTCAATTTCATTGCTTCCTCCGCTTCCCATGTAATCTCTTCCCTTTGTTGTTTTCTCCAAAGTACTTTCACCGATGCTACTTCTTTATTTCTCAACTTCTTAACTTGACGATCTAATATAGCAATAGGAATCTCCTCATAGGTAAGATCTTCTGTTACTTGCACATCTTCAGTAGAAGTAATAAGGGTCGGATCTCTGATGCACTTTCGAAGCATCGATATATGAAATACTGGATGCACTGATGAGTGTTCCTGGGGTAGCTCTAATTCATAAGCAACTTGCCCACATCTTCGAATAATCTTATATGGGCCTATATATCGTGGACCCAACTTTCCTTTCTTGCCAAATCTCAGCACCCCTTTCATTGGCGATACCTTCAAAAATACCCAATCGCCTAACGAAAACTCTAGCCCTCTTCTTCTACTATCCGCATATGACTTGTGTCGACTTTGGGCTGTTTTCAACCGTTGCTGAATCACCTTGACTTTTTCTATGGCTTGATACACAAGATCCGGTCCGAACATAAGAGTTTCACCCGCTTCGAACCATCCTATTGGTGATCTACACTTCCTCCCATATAAAGCTTCATATGGTGCCATTTTGATACTTGAATGATAGCTATTTTTGTAGGCAAACTCAATAGCATATCTTCAAGTGTTTGAATGGTGCGCTCTGCTTGTCCATCCGTCTGAGGGTGAAAAGTTGTACTCAGATTCACTTGTGTTCCCAAACTCCGTTGGAAAGACTTCCAAAAGTTTGCAGTAAATTGAGTTCCCCGATCTGATATAATAGAAGTTGGCACTCCATGTAATCGGACTATTTCTTTAACATACAGCTTCGAATATTCTTCAACTGTGTAAGTGGTCTTAACGGGTAAAAAATGTGCGGAATTAGTAAGCCTATCCACAATCACCCATATAGAATCAAATTTTCGAGCTGTTCGAGGCAAACCTGTAACAAAATCCATGTTGATCATGTCCCACTTCCAAGTTGGAAGATCTATGCATTGCATATAGCCTCCGGGCTTTTGATGTTCCACTTTAACTCGTTGGCAATTTGGACATCCAGCTACAAATTCTGCGATGTTCCTTTTCATGTTATTCCACCAATACATATCTTTCAAATCTTGATACATTTTGGTTGATCCTGGATGAATGGAATACCTTGAAAAATGTGCCTCTGTCATAATCTTCTTTCTTAGCCCGTCTACATCCGGAACACATAATCGGTTTTGGCACTGAAGTACTCCTTCTCGCGTAAGATCAAATGCCTTGGTTGCACCACTCTGAACGTTCTCCTTAAGCTGTAATAAAATAGGATCTGCATATTGCTTCTCTTTCACTTCAGCTACTAATGAAGATTCCGCAGCATTATGTACGATAAGCTCTTTGTCCGGAGTTTCAAGAAGGCGAACTCCCAAACTAGCTAACTGGTGAAGATCTTTAACCATCCCTTGCCTTTCTATAGGTATCATCATAGCCTTACGACTTAACGCATCAGCTACTATATTCGCTTTCCCTGGATGATATAAAATATCAACATCATAATCTTTTAATAGTTCCATCCACCTTCGCTGCCTCAGATTTAGATCCTTCTGACTGAAAATATATTGTAAGCTCTTGTGATTAGTATATATATCAACATGAACCCCATATAAATAGTGGAGCCATATTTTTAAAGCAAAGATAACCGCTGCCAGCTCAAGATCGTGTGTAGGATAATTTTTCTCATGTGGCCGTAATTGTCTAGAAGCATATGCTATTACCTTACCATGCTGCATCAATACACATCCTAAACCAATTCTAGAAGCATCACAATACACTGTATACCCTTCTGTACCTTCTGGAAGCGCCAACACAAGTGTAGAAGTCAACTTATTTTTCAATTCTTGAAAACTCTCCTCACACGTATCATTCCATTGGAACTTGGATGCTTTATGCGTTAGCTTGGTTAAGGGTGCTGAAATAGAAGAAAAGTCTTTAACAAATCTCCTATAATAACCGGCCAACCCGAGAAAACTACGAATCTCCGTCGGCGTTGTGGGCCTTGGCCAGTTCTTCACAGCTTCTATCTTTTGAGCATCAACCTTTATCCCTTCACTAGATACAATATGACCCAAAAATGACACCGACTTTAACCAAAACTCACATTTAGAGAACTTTGCATAAAGCTTACAATCACGAAGAGTCTGCAATGTCTGTCGTAAGTGATTGGCATGGTCCTCTTCTGATCTAGAATAAACTAGAATATCATCTATAAAAACTATCACAAATACATCCAGGAATGGCTTAAACACCCTATTCATCAAATCCATAAAAGCTGCAGGTGCATTTGTTAGCCCAAATGACATAACTAGAAACTCATAATGACCATACCTTGTTCGGAAAGCTGTTTTGGGTATGTCTTTTTCTTTGACCCTCACTTGGTGGTAACCTGACCTCAAATCAATCTTAGAAAAACACTTGGCGCCCTGTAACTGATCAAATAAATCATCAATTCTTGGGAGAGGATATTTATTCTTAATAGTCACCTTATTCAATTGCCGATAATCAATACACATCCTCAGCGAGCCATCCTTTTTGTGCACAAATAACACTGGTGCTCCCCAGGGGGACATACTAGGCCTTATGAATCCCTTCTCTAGCAAATCTTTCAATTGCTCTTTCAATTCTCGCAATTCTGCTGGGGCCATTCTATATGGAGGAATGGAGATTGGTTGGGTTCCTGGTATTACATCAATACCAAACTCTACTTCTCGTTCAGGAGGCAAACCTGGAAGATCTTCAGGAAATACATCAGGAAATTCATTTACCACCGGAACAACGTGAAGAGTTGGTGGCTCTGCTTCTGTATCCCTTACTCTAACTAAATTATATAGGTATCCCTTGCAAATCATTTTTCTTGCTTTGAAATAAGAAATAAATCTACCTTTTGGTGCGCCAATCTTACCTTGCCATTCAATAACTGCTTCATTCGGAAAATGTAAATACATCTTTTTTGTACAACAGTCAATTTTGGCATAACAAGACGTCAACCAATCCATACCCATTATAACATCAAAGTCTACCATTTCTAGTTCTACGAGATTGGCCATCGTGTTTCGACCACACACAGTTACTACACAATCTTTATAAACTCTTCAAGCAATAATAGATTCCCCAACCGGGGTAGACACTTCCAACGGCTTATCTAACAATTCGGGGGTTCTTTTGAACTTTCCAGCAACCAAAGGAGTAACATATGATAATGTAGAACCGTGATCAATTAGAGCATATACATCAAATAAAAATATGGACAACGTACCTGTAACCACATCTGGGGAAGCCTCTAGATTCTGTCGATCCGCTAAAGCATAAGTGCGATTCTGAGTCCTGCTGGAACTGGCGACTCTTGTTTCGTTCCTAGCGTGACCCACGGGTCGTACGCCTCTACCAGAATAAGATACCGGTGACGATGATGCAACAATTGATCCCAAAGGTCGTGCTACACCACCTGCGCCCCTTCGTGGGCATTCTCTCATCATATGCCCCGTCATACCGCACCAATAACAAACATTTGTTCCCATTCGACATGCGCCCATATGATGCCTTCCACATTTATTGCATGGCTCTCGAGGAGGTCTCAGTTGGATCATATTCCTTTGCCCATGATAACCCACTGATCGCGAACTATGACCCTCACTTCTTTGCCCAATTTGACTGCCTCTGAACCCCTAATGCTGTGGTGGAGCACTAGTTGCAGAATAAGAAAATAATGGCCTAGGTGGTCTAGCAGAAAATTGAGGTCTAAAACCTCCCTGTGGCGCCATGAACTGCCCTGTAGATCTGGCCCTCTTAGAATATCCGCTTTCAAATTCCTGTGTTCTTCTTCTTTGCCTCTGATCTTCCATTTTTTGTGCAAATGCTTGGATCCTAGCTATATCCATATCTTTATTCAGTGCAGCAATAGTACAATCCCTAACCAAATACGGATTCAATCTGTTCACATACCGATGAACTCTGTCATCCATAGTAGCTATAACATTAGGAGCATATCTAGACAAGGAATTAAATCGAAGACTATACTCCCTCACACTTGTATTACCCTGCCGAAGATTTAAGAACTGATCCGCACGGGCCTGACGAGTCTCATATGGAAGATAATGATCAATAAATGCCTCTTTGAACTCATTCCAAGTAGCTGGGGGTGCATCAATTTCCCTCGACCGTTTCCAGTCTTCATACCAATATATAGCCTCACCTTTGAATCTATATGCGGCTAACTCCACTGTCTCTCTGCCCGATACATGCATCACCTCTAGGGCCCTTTGGATTTGATCAATAAAGTCCTGCGGATCTTCATTAAGATCGGATCCGGTAAAAGTAGGCGGATCCATCTTAAGAAAATCTTGCGTCCGAAGACTAGCCGCCCTATCAGTACCGCTAGAACCCGCGACAGGAATGGCCTGCCCTTGGACTTGCCCAGCAACTATACGAGTCAAAAGTTGCACTGCATTTCTAAGATCTTGATCAACAACATTAATAGGTGGCTCTGTGGATATAGTTCTCCTCCCCCTTATTTCTTCTGGACTGGGGAAAGTTTCTGATGCATGCTCAGCTGGAGCCTCACTTTGATTAGCTGGTATAGTGGGTGACTTACTAGTCCCCTCTCCGGCAGCCACATCTACTTGCTTACCGGTATTCTTGCTTCTGGTAACCGGCACCATTACTATAATAAGAGAAACAAACTGATTCACTGGTCAACTATGACTTCACATACAATACAAGCTCTATCGCACGATCTAAGACATGAAGAAAAGAAACAATTCCTAAATGTCCATAGCCTCCTGTTTATAGATGTGGTGCACAACACACCGATAAACAAGACTCTACGTAGACACGGCTTTGTAGACTCACTAGGACGAGCCGCTCTGATACCACTTTTGTCACGGCCCAAAATCCCATCGGGCCGGACTGGCACCCGAAACCGAGAAGGCCCGGGAGAACCCATTCAAATACCTGTGCTTTCACTTACATGTCACCAAAAATTTGGGCAGCACTTTGCTACATATAAAAGGGTCTAATTACCTGTATCAGCACAACACGCACAAATATATATATATATATATATAAATATATAATACTTGACCGTCGGGGCCACCCCATATACGAATATAACATCACTATATAAACTTCCATGACTTTACCCTTCCTTATGTCTACAAAGCCTCTAGGATATACATGACATAACTAGGGTCGGGACAAACCCCCGCCCACACATGACTCCTGTACAATAACAAAATATAAGGAACCGACTCGAAAAGCTCCGAAGTAAACTGGAGTTCACCAACAGTAGCTGTATGACCTGGCTCCTACTGGTGCGGTGTATGAGATGAGGTACCTATGCCTGCAGCATGAAATGCAGGTCCCCCGTAAGGGACGTCAGTACGAGATATGTACTGAGTATGTAAAGCTGTAAATAATCATATGTGATATGGGGGATCAAGAAAATCAGACACAAGTGAATAAATCATAATAGAAGTGAACCACACTTCATAAACATTTTTAGGATCATGAACATTATCATTAATCTGAATTGGGTTCTTGAATTCAAACACATTTGTGGAACGGTATACATTCGTTCATTTCATTCTTTACAATTATTATTCGCCATTACCTCCTCCTCCCGAACCTCCAACCACCTAACAATAATCAATACTGTACTGTACTGTGACCATTAAGCTGCCCCCAGTACATATCAATTGGGATCGACCCATGCTAGGCTTATGCCCCTGGGATACCACCCATAAACACATAAATAGGGATCAACCCATGCTAGGCTTATGCCCCTGGGATACCACCCACACGTATATCAAGTAACACATAAGAGATTTTTCCAATAACTTAGTTCAAAAGCTTTTGAGATTATTACATTAGTGTCCATGCCAATATAGTACCTTTGGAACAATGATATATCAACAGGAATCAAGTAATAGACCTTCTATACAATAACGATGTAATAAGGACTCATTGGTACATCAACAATATGTTTCAGAATCATCAATATCACAACAATGAAATAGGAGCCTTTTGGTATATCAATGAAACATTTTTGACACTTTATAGAATGGAAACAACTTCATTGGTAATGTAGAACAATACATGTGTTTGGATAACCTCGGAATCTTACTTGATGGAACATTGGTGTTTTCATGCCAAAGAACATCGTTAGAGTATGCTTTACATACCTCGTTGTAGATTCGTATACCGATTCAACACAACTTCCATATATATATATATATATATATATATATATATATAATCATCATTTCAATACCACATCACCAATACCACATCATCCCTTCACAATTCAACATAATCCAACCATGCACAAGAATGATCCAACATCATTTCCAATCATCTTTCAACAACAATCAAATAACATAATTCTTATGCTCACATGCATATATAGATATATATATATACATATCCATATAAATAACACCAACATAATTTACATCCTTACCAAAAAATGGCCCTTTGGGTTTTGAAGTCCTGTTGGCACAAATAAGGGGTGCTTCTCGAAGCCCTTGAGACGATGAACACAACTACGGAATTAATTTGGATTTTCCACGATTGAATCACAAGATAATTAGAGTTGAAATTAGGCTAGGGTTTGTTCTTTCATATAATTGATGATGAATCTGATTTTTGAGCTCATATACATGTATATATACACATATTCCCGTCCATAATACCATAGAAAATGACCAAAGTGCCCTTAAAATTTAAATAATGTCAAATATGTCCTCCGGTGGACTGTTTTGACAAGCTGAAGTAGATAGACCATAACTCTTTGCTCCGATATCGGATTTGGGTGAAATTGGTATCATTGGAAAGATAATTAGAATTTCTTTCATTTCATATAAAGTAGGCCACCCAGTTCTTCCTGTACAAGGAGTTATGATCGTTTGAAGTTGACCCTAAAAATCTATTTTGAGAGGCTGAAGTAAAACGCGTATAACTCCTTACGCAGATGTTTGATTTGGATGAAACCAATTTTATTAGAAAGTAGACTCAAAGATCTTTCTTTTGATATGTGGTATCTCTCCCAGTTCATTATATTGAGGGAGTTATGATCGTTCAAAGTTGACCCAAAAACTGGCAGGCCTCAGTATTTTCCTGCTAATTTACTGTTCACAAAAATCTGTTTTGAGAGGCTGAAGTAAAACGAGTATAACTCCTTACTCAGATGTTGGATTTGGATTTTGAAACCAATTTCATTACAAAGTAGACTCAAAGATCTTTCTTTTTATATGTCGTATCTCGCCCAGTTCATTATATTGAGGGAGTTATGATCGTTCAAAGTTGATCCAAAAACTGGCAATTTTCCTGCAAATTTACTGTTCACATCCCAGCCACCGTTTTATAGTTTCGAACGTGCTCGCTTATATCCGAAACTTATCCGTTTTTGAAAATATTTATATCATCGGAAAGCTTATTCAATAACCTTCGTATGGAAACATCGACGGGCAAATTCCGGTATAAATAAGGTCGATTCCTATACGCATATAATCAAACTATACACTTGAAACCATCTCAAAATAATCAATACTCAAACTCATATATACCTAACTTAGGATCAATACATATACTCCAACACATATAACAATGGCTAATGCACGTAATTAAGTACGGGGTGTTACAGAAAGCCTCCACGAACAATGCGAAGGCTCACCTTAGCAATAGAATGCTTACGAAGGAACCGTTGTCACACCCCTTTTTCGCCCGAAGGGATCAGAGTCGAAAGGTTTTTCCAATTAAAGTGACGGTATTGAATAGGGATTAGTTTTTGTCATTTTTCAGAGTCGCCACTTGAAATTGAGTTATGGTTTTTCCAAGTCACCTTATTGAATCCCTAATCAAAAGGAAATGACTCTTTGTTGGTCTGCGAAAACAGAAGACCGGGTAAGGAATTCTGTTGACCGAGGGGAAGGTGTAAGGCACCCCCGAGTCCCGTGGTTCTAGCATGGTCGCTTCTATTGACTTATCCTACTTAACTAAAACTATTTCGATAAATTGTGTTAAGGTCTAAATTCGCTCATTTTATTATAACGAAAACTTGTCTATTATATTAAATAAATCGTGTGAAAATTAATTTTAGAAAAATATTTACCAAGGTACATTATAGCATCTTTGAATTTTAAAATGTCTCGGAAAAATGCGTATGCCGCATTCTTTATTGAGACGAATATTTTAAAACGCGTCTAAAATTTATTTACCGTTAAAAGCATTGATTCGCCGCTTGCAAACTAGTAATAATTTTAATATTATTTATTTTTATTCTAAACCAATTAAACCATATTCGATTAAATTATCACTACTTTCATAATAAACAAAGTAATTATTTAAAGTATATATATATATATATATACGTAACAGCAAACAAACAAAATAATTAAATAAGGATTATAAAATAAAATAACATATTAAAGCAATTACATGAATTACTATTATATATTTGTATGTACAGAGAGATATGTATTAAAAAGAAAGCAACAAAACTACAAGCAGTAAAGTGATTTTCGCCGGATTTCGGGGATAGGATATGGCGCGTGACGGGGACTGGTAGAAGTGCGCCTGCCGATGATTAAATTCGGCAAGGCGCAGCGTTTTTGGTAACGGAAAACGGAGAGAAAAAGGGAGCGGCACATGGTTGTCCATCAGTTTTTCGTCGGAGATTGAAGAAAATCCGGCCAGATCTGGCCGTGTTGGTTCCGGCGGCGGTTTTGCCATTAATGGCAGCAGCAGTAGTTATGTTATTTCGCCGGAAAATCAAAATAACAACCTTTGTTTTTTAACTTATTTTTTATCGATTTCACATCTTCTTCTTTTTATTTTCTCACTTTTTTTTTTCGGTCTCTGTGTATGTGTATGTGTTCACTATGTTGTCTATTGTTGTATGATTGGAGTGGAGAAAAATATTAATTAGCGGATTTGTAAGTGATTAAAAAAAAAAAAAAAAACGAAGTATGATGTATTATCTGTGCATGAGTAAAGTGTGTTATACGATATATATTTCTTCTCTTAATTGAGTCTGTATTATGTGAATAGTGTTGGAGTGAGTAATAATATTTTGAAAAAAAAGAAATTACTGAGTGAATATTGTGTATATATGAGTGTGTACATATTTTCATCTATTGCTTTTAAACTTAAAAAAAAATAAAAGTTACCTAATAATTCTCTGATGAAAAGTCATACATAAAACTACATTATCACATATATTTCACACACAGAACACATCTTAAATATTTGCACTCATACATTCTAAAATAAATTTTATAATATAAATGATACAGGATTGAATAAAAAAAACCTGTGATTAAAATGAGTAATGAAGCATCAAAGTTGTCACTCGAAACTTCAGACGGAATTTAAACTTCAATTTTTTTTTCTTTTTTGTCTGATTTTTTTTTTTCTTATCTCTGACTGATTTTTGATATCTTTGTCTAATATAGTGTCTAGTGATCATCTACGTAGTTTCTGAGAGGGAAAATCCTTAAAAAGATGGACTTTTGGAGGAACAGTTTTTTTTAAAAAAAACTATTATTATTTTTTATTTTAATAAAAGATAATATTAATAATAAATCAATAAATAATATAATAAAAATAATAAATATAAATAAAATAATTATTAATTAATTTTATATTTAACAAAACACAATAACAATTTATAAATAGACAAAAAAAAATAGAATAAAATAATATTAAAACTATCAATTTATTTATCAAAATTTATAAAAGAAAAACATATATTTTTTAATTTTCATATTATTTTTTAAAACTAGAATAAAAATAATATATGACTAAATATAAATATAAATATTTAATATTGCTAGACAAGTTAAAATTTAGGAAAGATAAAAAATCACTGTCTACAACTATCACCCACTAGTTTCACTTTGTGTTGTAGTATCTGCAGAATATTAAGGACTGAGCTATATATAAATATAACTCAGTAAGATTCCCGACTCGCTACTTTAAACACTCCTGCGATAAGTATTAGAAAATACAACAATACCAAGAACGTATCATTAATACACAAAAATTATATTATAATAGGATGACCAATGAGGCCCAACAATACTTCATCAAGAACCATATACCTCAATACAATTCATACAGAGCACTTATCATAATTTATAATTAAAGTAATTAGACAATGTCAGGAGTTTCGGACAACATACACAATGCGCCAAATTTATCAAGAAGTATACACAATACTTAGGAAAGCATATACAATGTCTCATATCAATCAAGAAATATACACAATGCTCAAAGGAAGCATACACAATTCCCCATATCAAATCAAGAAGCATACACAATGCTCAAAGGGAATTAAGAAGCATACACAATTTTCCAATGGAATTAAGAAGCATACACAATTTCCCAATGAAATTAAGAAGCATATACAATGCCCCAATGAAATTAATAAGTATACACAATGCCTCAATCTCGCAGTACACAATCATATCACATCACGAAATAATTTATAACGGTAGTATTAGTATTCTTAAACATAAAGTATATGTGGCTAGCCTTGAAGACCGTCGATTCTGCCAAGCACACGCTCTTCCCAACACATGGACAGGAAAGATCTAAATATATCTTACAAACAACTTTGAAAAGAAAGCACCCAAATCTTAAAGTCTCACTTACCTCGATAACAAGTTTTCCACAACCTTGCAATGCGTAGAACACAAACCAGATAACCTCCAATAGCCTCAATCTATACAAAAATATTAATCAAAGATATCAATTATGCTAGTCGAAACCAAGTCTCAATACCCCTATTATCAAGCTTAAATCTAAAGATTAATAAGGTTAAATCAAAGGAGTTGACCGAAAATACCATGTGAACATATTTCTATAACAGGATATCAACAGTGGCTAAAAGCCTTACATTCACTAAGATGTTCCTTCATAATCATCACTGCCTAATGAAACCATTCTTATATTACTTACTACAGTCAATTATAACTATCATGTCATATAGTTCACCCATTGTTATCTGAATTAGTTTGTAATTATCAAGTAATCTAAATTTTTAGTGATAGGAAATTGCAGCCAGCCGCAATAGTTTCTTTTCATATATCAAAGCGGCTTTTGATTTACGTACAATACCATCCACTAATCTGTTGGGTTCGAAATCGAGAGCGCGTCATGCGGAAGCTATTAGTTTCAAATAGAGGTGTCAAATGGATCGGGTCGGGCCAACCCGGAACCGGCCCTTCCATTTTAACCGGGTTGAGGGCCGGTTTTGACGTTAATCGGGCCGGGGCAAACAGTAAAAAGTATTAAAACCCACCCTAACCCGGCCCACTTAACTCAATCCGGTCAAACCCACCAAAACCCTATCAAACCCGGTTAAAAACTGGTCAAACCCGTTTAAAAATTCCAATATACACTATATACACTCCAATATACAATATATATTTTTAAAAAAATATATAAACAATTACACATATATACGTATCATTCAATATATAATTATATATGACTATACGTACTACTTTAAATAAAACATATGCTATAATAGTATAATATATATATATACACACTACAATATATATATATATATATATATATATACTAATTTATAAAACATATACACATGTATACGTTAAATATATACTACTTTAGAAGATATATACACATATATATGCACCATTCAATATATATGTACTACTTTAAATAAAATATATACTACAATATACATATATATATATATATATATATATATATATATATATATATATACAACAATATGTATATATATATAGTTACATACTAATTTATAAAACATATACACTTGTATACTTTAAAGATATACGTCTATAGAAGATATATACACATATATACTGTAACGCCCCGTAAAAGTCATGCATGTATTAGACTCATTCTTAGCTGGCAACTTTCGGGATACAACTTCTCGACCTTCCCGACCTTCATTTTTAGATTTTCAAGTTGCGTTATGATCGGGAAATCTCATAGTACATCTCGGATAAGTTTTGGAATTTTTCGGAATGCATAAGGCTGCGTTTGAATTTCAAAACAGTAGCAAAACGCATAGCCTGTTGCCCAGTTTTTTTTAGCATTTCAGTGTCAACTTCAAACGATCATAACTCCTTGTATATATTGAACTGTGTGAGCTATAATATATCAAACGAAAGATATTTGAGTCCTCTTTCCAATGCAACTGGTTTCATCCAAATACAACATCTGAGTAAGGATTTATATCCGTTTTACTTCAGCCTATCAGTTTGTCAACTGAGGGATAGTTTCGACTTTTCTTGTTTTCTTAGGGGCATTTTAGTCATTTCACTTCACCCAATTTCGTTTATAACACCTGATTCAGCCCAAATTCAGCAAAATACAATCCTTTTTCTCAAATTCTCTCAAGAACACCTTTTAAGTCTCAAACAAAAATTCCAAATAACTCAAGATTTAAGTGTTGGTTTTGGAAGATAATTTCAGATTTGGAATCCTCTCGACGTAGGCTTTGATAGACACCCAAAATTTGTGGAGAACAAGGTACGCGGGGTTTTCCTAAATTCTCATGGGCATAGAAATCATGTTTTAAGAAAGGGGTTTTTGAATTCAAGTATATATTCATGTTTTAGAAGCTTTATATGATATTGTTTTAGCCTTTTGGATTTCCCCCAAAGTGACTTAAAAATTATATGTATATGTATATATGTGTTTTGCCTTGAAATATGAATTGAGAGAACAATTTACATGAAATTCCTCTCTTGATGTAATTTTCCCATGTTTCACATGATATAGATTGTTTGAAATAAGTCTTGAAAAAAAATCATGGTATGAAATGCTTTGGCTTTGCTATGTTTCAAATACGATTTTGAACATGAAAGAGAAGGTTGTAAATGTTGAATATACATATAATGCAAGACTGCATGATTTTGCCAAAAGCACATGACCACCATATGTTTGATGAAAGTTTTTGCATGGTTTTGACTTGAGTTTCGGAACATGAACTCTTTTATGCAAATTACATGTTTGGGTGGTCTGAAATTACACTTTTATGAAAGATCATGCTTAATGCATTATGGCTCAGAAATAGAACCTCCAGGTCTTGGTATGACGATACCAACTCAGATAAATGTCATATCAGACTCAGACTAACAGACTTTTCAGACTAGTTCAGAAATCAGACTTTCATGATCTAGAAATTTCAGAATGATACATGTTCAGAAAAGGTTAAAAATGGGCATATAGAGATGTTAGGTGGTTACCCGAAGAGGGCTTGAGTTCAGACAACTCCTTGCCTAAAACCGTGGTTTGCCGACCCGGGTATATTATTATGCGCTGACTTAAATGTCCTGTGGCGTATCAGAATCAGAGACTCCAACCCTTGCGGCACACTCGGGTTGGGGGCTTCCCCGCCGAGTCAATGGCGGATTCCATACAGCCCGTGGAATTTTCAGAAATGTAGGGGATACCACCTAACTCAGAAGTAAAACACAGACCATGATTTGAAATAAACAGACAGGTTGCATGTTTTCAGAAAGTGCCCATGTATTTTTCAGAAACAGTCTTATACAAGATGTCTTGATGAAAAATTGCTTTCACTTATATATATGTATGTATGTTCCATTATACTATTTTCGGATTGCTTCGCGTGCCAGTACTTTTGTGCTGACCCCCCCCCCCTCCTTCCAGGTTTTGAGGCACAGTCTAGGGGTCCAGCTACGCAGTAGACATTCTCGGGCTTGCAGACTTGCTTTCACAGTGGTGAGCCTTCTATTATCCGAAAGGCCTAATTATGTCAGATATTATCTTATTTATTATGTTTTGGTCTACTGGGGGCCTTGTCCCGATTTCTTTTCAGACAAATGTTTATGTTCTTAGTAGAGATTTCGCAGACTGAATGGCAGATAGCATTATTCAGAAATGTTGCAAATCTTGACCATGTTTTCCGTACTCAGTTTCAATTCCGCATTTTATTATGATTATGAATGTTGTGCATGATAACCAGTCAGAGAATGGGTGTTCCGGGCCTTCATGGTTTGGGATGCTCGTCACGGCTAGGGCCTAGGCTCGGGTCGTTACATATACGCATCATTCAATATATATGTACTACTTTTAAAAAAGTATATACTACAATATATATACTAATTTATAAAACATAAAGTAATGTATACGTTAAATATACACGTCTATAGAAGATCTATTCACATATATACACTCTATTCTATGTATATGTAATACTTTAAATGAGATATACTACAATATATATACATTACAATATATATTTGTATAGTTATATACTAATTTATAAAATATATACACATGTATACGTTAAATATACACGTCTATAGAATATTCATTGACATATATACACTCTATTCTATGTAAATGTAATACTTTAAATTAAACATACTATAATATATATACATTACAATATATATTTGTATAGTTATATACTAATTCATAAAATATATACACATGTATACGTTAAATATACACGTCTATAGAAGATCCATTCACATATATATACTCTATTCTATGTATATGTAATACTTTAAATGAAATATACTATAATATATATACATTACAATATATATTTGTATAGTTATATACTAATTTATAAAACATATACACATCTATACGTTAAATATACACATCTATAGAAGATCTATTCACATATATACACTCTATTCTATGTATACGCACCATTCAATGTATGTATACTACTACTTATAAAATATACTACATTATATATACATTACAATAAATATAGATATACTTATATACAAATTTATGAAACATATACACATGTATACGTTAAATATACACTTCTATAGAAGATATATACACGTGTATACGCACCATTCAATGTATATATACTACTACTTATAATATATACTACATTATATATACATTACAATATATATAGATATACTTGTATACTAATTTATAAAACATATACACATGTATACATTAAATACACACTTCTATAGAAGATATATGCACAAATATACAAAACATATGCTACTTAATATAATAAATTAATAATATTTGGTAGTAAATTAATAATATATTAGAAGTAAGTTTTTAATTTAAAGTAGAAAACTAGAAATTCAATTCAAAATTTTAAATCGTTAAATGAAAAAAAAAATAAAAAACAAGGACTAAGGAGTGAATGAATTTGTGGAATTTTATTGATTGCAAAATGATCCAAAATTTATAATTTACATGAATGAAAAATCTATAAATTATGCATAATTTTTTCCAACTCATTCATGTTAATATTAATGGGAACTTGCATAGGATAGTCGAAGTCAACGGGGGCAAAACCATGCATTGGACTTGATTCTGCTGAGTTCTCCCGTGAAGTCATAATTTCTTCAAGTTTCAGCTCGTCGCTCGGCTCCGGTTCCATTCCTTGGTTTCTTCTTTCCGCTCTAATCCAATCTCTGAGGCAAACTAGAACATTCATTGCATTGCTTCCCAATGAGTGTCGGTTGTCTCCAAGCTGCTGTCGTCCCTGACTAAAGCCGCTCTCTGATGCAACGGTTGACATTGAAACATTCAAGATATCTCTAGCTAATCTTGAAAGCACAGGATATTGTGTTTCATTACTCCTCCACCAATCCAACGTGTTGATCCGTCGTCTGCGATCTTCTGGTGCCATCTGAAGATAATATTTCAGCTCTTCCCGATAAGTTGATGTGTAAGTTCTCTCATCAACACTGTTCCAACAATTTAAATCATAAAACGAATCAGAAAAACCACTATGTGCTGGCCTTTTAGAAGATGGTGGCTCCTCGGGAGGATGAGGAGCGACAGTTGGCGTGATATTTGTAGGTACGGGTAAATCAAATAAATCAGGATAGTGATTATATAATTTTTCTATGTAATCCTTTGCATCAGTCGTAGCCGTCCACAAATCAGGTTGTACTTGTTCAGAATCATGGTTAGTATTTATTTCTAAGTTAGTATAAATAAGAGTACTAAAGTGACACATATGATTATATTTCATGCACGGATTTAGCATAGGACCAACCAAGTAAATAGGGGGAATCGGGAAAAAATATGTTTTAAATTTCGTAAACATGGCGCCAACAGCTTCTTTATAACCTTCTTTATTTTTATATTCTTTGAGCAAACCAGAAATATCGACTATATATGCCAAAATATTACAAACAGTAGGATAATATGCACCAGAAAATTCAACCGTAGCTACATAAAGTTTTTCTAAAAACTTAACAAGATCATTAATTACAACCTAATCAGAATTATGTAGATGCAATCAGCAGAATCAGCAAATGAACCGCAATGTTGGTTAAAAGCTAGTGTAATAGGAATCCTATATTTATAACAAGTTTTTAAAAATCCATACGTAGAATTCCATCTAGTATCAATTTCCTCAGGCATCAAAATCGGTGTAAGTCCATTTTCTTGACATTTAACTTTAAATTCTCTAATTCTCGATCTACGATTATTTTCTTGAATAAAACCAACGGCAAGACGATTTTTTTCAATATAAAGCTCAAAAATGTCAGGACCATCTTTTACAATTAAATTATATATATAAAATGCACACTTAATATGAAAATTTTCAGGCAAGGGCGGAGATAGCGTAAATTTTATTTTTGTTATAGCAGTCTTGTTGTTAGAAGCATTATCAAAAGCAATACATAAAATTTTATTTTCGATACCATAATATCCGGCAATTTTAACAATAAAATCAGCAATAAATTGTCCAGTATGTTTACGATCTTCATCATATAAAAAAGCAAGAATACGTTTTTGCATCACGAAATTACTATCCATCCAGTGACAAGTAACGGTTAAATAATCATTTTTATTTACCGCACGACCAAGATCAGAAGTTAGGGACAATCTACGTTGAATATTTTTTAACAATGTTGATAAATAAAAACAATATTGTGAATGGAGTTTAAAAATATCAGACCGACAAGTAGTTCTAGGAATACCATTAAACATAGGATTATAAATTGCTTGTATATAACGAATAAAGGCATCAGAAGAAGGAAAACTAAAAGGCAAACAACCCACAACTACCATTTTAGCTATTTCTTCCTTGTCCCTCAATTTATTATACTTCTTCGCTACGTGATCGGCTGCTGGGCCCATTCTAGTTTGCGTTGACCCACCAACATCCCCACCACCTTTTGCAATATTTAACTCTCTTTTGTGATCTTCAGCTACATGTCTCATTAACGTACCCGTACCCCCTTGCTTGCCTCCATTTCTATGCTTATATATTTGTTGACAAATATTGCATTGCACCTCAATATCTGATATACGTTCAAAAAATTGCCATGCAATACTAGTTCTTTTACGAGATTTTGGGGCACTGGGAGGACAGGAAGGGAGATTAACTAATTCAGATCTAACGCTAGCATCTCCTACTGCGGGTGTCTCAGCAATATTTTTATTATCTTCGTCTAAATTAACCGCATCTACTTCATTTTCTTCTTCTATCCCGTAATTTTTCTGAGCTTCTACATAATCCATATCGTGAGCACCTGCACCTATCTCTTCCTCAAAAGGTGTACCAAGCGGTACCGGAGCCGAAGGAACACGGGTATGTCTACTACTTGAACTACCTCTACCGCTAGTAATTCGCTTTTTACTACCACTACCGCTTCCGGGACAAAAAATTTTAACACCTTTAGTAGCGAGGTTTCTTAATTTATTCATAATATAAATTAAATTAAACTAAAAATATTCAAAATACACAAATATAATAAAATTAAATATTAAACAATTAATACAATAAATAAAAATTAAACGTACGAGATGAAACGACAATACCAAATTTTGGAAGTATCCGAAGATTGCGACTTTAGACACTTCCGCTCGTATTTTGTAAACGAAAAAATAAAAAATTAAAGTGAACACTTTAAGAAATTAAATATATTGAATATTTGAGAATTGAGAATTGAGAATTGAGACTTGAGAGAGAATGAGATTTGAGAGAGTGAAAAATTATGTGAAAAATGATTTGAAGTTGTAGAGTATTTATAGATTTTTTTGGGGGATTAAAAAATATTTTTTAAAGTTTTTTTTTTTTTAATAAAGGGGCCCAAACTAGTCGTTTGGACCCAAAAACGTCTATATAGCCGTTGGTCCAACGGCTAGTTTGGCCCAAAATCCAAAATATCTTTTTTCTTTTTTTTTTTAATTTTTCCAGGCCGGGCCGGTTAACTGGCGGGCCTGGACCGGGCTTGGTCCGGGCCAGGTTAGTCGGGCCCATTTTAACAAAATAACCAGCCCGGGATCCGAAACCCTAAAGCCCTAAGGCTTACCGGGTCGGGTCAAACCGGGTCGGGTTAGGTACTATGGCGGGGCAGGCCGGGGCGGGCTGGATCGGCCCGGCCCACTTGACACCCCTAGTTTCAAACTATCGTGGTGATAATTCAGACGACAAATAAAATAATACTAAAAGCATTAAATTATTATATATTTTGGCCAATCGGCCTACAAATTATAAGACCTAATATCAAAAACATTAAATCTATTGGGAGAAATCTCCCCCTAAACGAGACTCTTTAAACGACTACATTGTGGATGCTACTATGTTATGGTATAAGAAGGGGGTCTTCTATTTATAGATGTCTAAAATCTTTCCTCCAAGAAAGAGGTTAGCCAAATATGGAAAAGCTTTATATTTTCCTTTCAGGAAAAGTAAAAGTATTTATGATTACTTTTATTTCCTTACAAGAAAAAGTAAAACTTAAAATTTGATAAGAAAAGCGGAGCAAAAATCCTAACATAATCAATGAATAATGGTAAAAGGTTCAAATATGTCATCCAACTATCAGAAATGGTTTATTTATGTCATCCGTTAAAAGTTTGGCTCGTTTATGCCATTGCTGTTACAAAACAGGTTCATCCATGTCATTACTTGTTAACGGTGGTTTTTCAAAAACAACTTCGCCACGTGTCGTCTTACTAGAGGTCCACATCTTATATGCCATCGAAGTATAAGAAGTGGCTCATTGATGCCATTCATTAAAAGTTTGGTTCATTTATGTCATTGTCATAGCAAAACAAGTCCAGTATTTGTTAAGGCGGTTTTTTAAAAGACATCATACATAAACAGGACCTTTAACTAGACATTAAATTATAACTATGACTTTTAACTTTTCTAGTGTACAAGTAAACCCTTTAACTATACAAAAGCTCTTCAATCTTCCAACACATCTGCGTGAAACTCAATCGCTCCTACGTGGACTAGTACTCCAACCAAATGTTGCCACCCAATTAAAAAGATACATGTAGATTTTAGATATTAACTTTACCAGTGTACAAGTAGGCGCTTGAACTATACAAAAGCTGAACAAAAATATACTTCAATCTTGCAACACATATGCGTGAAAATCGCTCCTACGTGGACAAGTAATCCAACCAAATACTGCCACCTAATTAAAAAGATGCATGTAGACTTTAGATGTTAAAAAAAAACTTAATATACCACCATCACAAATACATTTACTTTTTAAATTTTTTCTTTAACAAAATAAAAAATAATTCATTAAAGGTTGCCTTCATTAAAATAATATTCAAGTCCGATAAAAATTAAAAGTTTCATTTAGAAAATGTGAAATCCGATGAAAATACTACAAAATTTCCATCTCTTATTCCCTTTCAATTAAGGAAAAAATATTAAAATTTTAACGGATGACATAAATGAGTCATTTCTGATAGTCTGATGGTATATTTGAGTCTCTTTCCATAATTAATTGATGATGTGGACCTCTAGTAAGACAACACATAGCAAAGCTATTTTTAAAAAACCACCGTTAACAAGTAATGGCATGGATGAACCTATTTTGTAACGACGATGACATAAACGAGCCAAACTTTTAACGGATGACATAAATGAGTAATTTCTAATAGTTCAATGGCATATTTGAATCTTTTTTCATGAATAATTATTAAGTCTCAAATCAAAACTTAAGCATTATAAGGTAGAGAGAAAGTTATTTATTAATATATTTAGCAAATCCCATGAACTACTTATGTATACTACTTTAAACAAACTTTCATGTGAATTACCTAGAAGTCGGTCACCGAAAATCGATATGTCGTCCTATGAACTGGTCAAATTTTGTCAATAGACTTGTTTCTCTCTTCCATAAATAATAAAACCAAAAACAAAAGGAAACCCTAATATTCTCATCCTTTCAACCAAAACGAGAAGAAAAAAAACTAAATAGCAGAGAGGGTTTGACTTTTGGATTGCTCGTTTTATTTATATTAATTAATAATTAATAAAATTAATTGATATTAATAATATAAGCTAAAATTACTCATTTATCCCTCATTAAAAGTCTGGGTTGTCACAGATGATGTTTCAACGGCCATCATGGAATGCTTGAATAATAATTCAGCGGCACCAGGAAGTAACAATACCAATATTGTGTTGGTCCCAAAAAAGAAGCAACCTGAATTTGTCTCAGATTTGCGGCCTATCTCTCTTTGTAATGTTGTTGATAGAATCACTAGCAAAGTACTGGCGAATGGAATGAAACAATGTATGAATCAGCAATCTCTGAGGCTCAAAGTGTGTTCATTCCAAGAAGATATATTACAGATAACGCATTGATTTCCTTTGAATTCCCATTTAAATACGCAGCCGCAGTCCATAATAATCAATTACTAGCATCGAAATAAGTCTACTGGTTATTTGACCCAGAACCCTGTGGTACAACCCTCTTCCTCATCAGTTATCCTATATCCCGTGGCCCCACAATCTTCTCTTGTTTCCCCTAGCTCTACATCAATGCCCACACATAACATGATTACTCTATCTAAGACCAATAGCCTTAAGCCTAAGAAATTCCACACGATTGTTCAAACCACTTCCTCCCTACTTAGAAACTTTAAGCAAGCTCAACAAGTCCCACATTGGCGTAAAGCTATGAAAAATGAATTTGATGCCTTAGTTCGGAACCGGACATGGGAGTTGGTACCATGTGATCCTTCAAAAAATGTGGTGGATTATAAGTGGATTTTTCGGGTTAAATATCATCCTGATGGCTCTGCTGACAGGTTCAAAGCTCGTTTGGTTGCCAAGGGATTCACACAATGATCTGGCCTTGACTTTCAATGCACTTTCAGCCCTGTGGTAAAGCCAGCAATTGTTTGAATAGTTCTTGCAATTGCAACACAACAAAGTTGGCCCATTTGTCGACTTTATATCAATAATGCCTTCCTGCAAGGTCGTCTTGATGAGGAAGTCTATATGCGCCAACCACCTGGTTTTGAATCTTTTACAAATCCGATGCATGTTTGCAAGCTGCAAAAAGCTATTTATGGACTCAAGCAGTCCCCCAGGGCCCGGTACACTGAACTCAAAAATTATTTCGTTACTTTGAGGTTTATTAAGTCCCAATCTGATTCTTCATTATTCATCCTGCAGAATTTTGAGTTTATTGTTTATGTCCTAGTATATGTTGATGACATAATTGTTACTGGTAATCAGATTTGTGGTGTTCAAAGCATTATTGATAATCTTGCAAGCCGATTCTCACTGAAGGATCTTGGTCCACTTCATTATTTCCTTGGTGTTGAAGTGTTGTCTCATCCTAATGGTCTTTTGTTGTCTCAACAGAATTACATTACAGATCTTTTACAGGAAGTTAGTATGCAAAATTGCAAAGGTGTTCCAACACCAATGGCTTCTACTGTAACTTTCTCAGAGTCCGTGGAAGATTCTCTAGTTGATGACTCTCTTTATAGGTGGATCATTGGTAAACTTCATTACCTTTCTTCTACGCGTCCGGACATAGCATTTGCTGTCAACAAACTCTCATAGTCCATGCATCAGCCCTTCGTATCTTATTGGACAGCCATGAAACGTCTCCTTCGGTATCTACACCAAACATCCTCATTTGGCCTCCGGATTGCCAAAGAACATGATCAACATCTTCTAGCTTACTCAGATTCAAACTGGGCTGGAGATCCTCTTGATCGAACCTCCACCACAGGTTTTGTTGTTTATCTTGGCAGCTCTCCGATATCATGGTCTTCTAAAAAGCAAAGATCTGTCTCCCGTTCCTCCAAAGAAGCAGAATATCAAGTTGTTGCAGCTACTGTTTCTGAGACCAATTGGCTAACAAGTTTACTCCATGAGCTTCGGTTTCGTATCTCAGACATTCCTCGGATATTTTGTGACAATGTTAGCACCATCTACATTTGTGCCAACCCGGTATTCCATAGTCGGATGAAGCATATTGCTATTGATTTTCATTTTGTTCGTGAACAAGTTCAAAATAAGGATATCGCAGTTCAACACCTTCACTCGGCTAATCAAGTGGCAGATATACTGACCAAACCACTTCCAAGAGTCTCTTTTGTCAAGCATTTTTCCAAGTTGGGTGTAGTTGACACCACCAACTTGTGGGGGCGTAATAACGGATAATTACTAGACACCTAGTTGTTGTAGAATTCTTATACTTGTTGTAATAAGTCCATTAAATAGCGTTCATTCAATTAATAATATACAATATTTTCCCATCTTCTACTCTATATCTTTTAATATATACATTAAAAAAAAAAATCATGTATAAATAATATAATATCGAAAGCCTCCTCATTATATGCTAGCTCTGCCACTGTTGATTAGTTGTACAATTTTTTTAATATTAAGGTTCGCATAACTAATAGATATTTTAGAAGCAGCTATATGGATGAGTGTCATGCAAACTTGAGACGCAACTGTCTAAAGTTTACACTACAACGGGCTAATTATCGGACATGATCGACTGAAATTTGCAATCACGAGGGGGCTAACATCAGTCTCGATTGATTGAAGTTTACAACCATGACGGAGCTTACATCTGACACAACTGACTAAAATTCAAACCTCATATACGATCGATTGAAGCTCGTGATTGCTATAGGGGGCTATTGCTAGGAGGCTAGCATCAAACACGATTGACTGCAGTTCGCAACTACAAAAATTTAACATCAGACACAATCGACAGAATTGAAGTTCTCATTGTGTATGAAGTTCAGACATTCCAGTAGCTTGTTTTCTATAAAACTTACATAAACTTTGAAATGTTTTGGTTGATCTTTTTTACTCATTAATTACTTTATAGACATGCATAAGGTTTTATAATTTTTTAATTATACTAATTAATTAATCCGCGCTTCATGCGCTCATATATTTTTCTTGCATCTTTAGTTGATATTCAAGGAATAAAATTGTTACGGCATCAAAGTTTAAAAAGAAAAATATTTTATCTAAGACATGCATTCAACAAAAAACAAACATAAAAATCAAATGTATGAGGAAGGAATACAACAAAACTTAGTTAAACCCCCCCCAAAAAAGACAAATTGAAATAAATAAAGTAATTTTTTTTGTTATGTAGCCAATTATAAATGTTATTTTAGTTATATGAAAAAATATTATGAAATGTAGCAAGTCTTCTTCATTCCCATCCGTTCTTATTGAAGACTTGGCTTCTTAGAACATTATATTGTTATTTATTTGAATTTTGATTATTTTTAAAAATAATTTCAAAATATTAGAAATTATATATCCTTAAATTTAAATAGTTTAAACTTTGTTTTTAGTGATATATTCAAATTAATGGATTAGAATTTCTAATACTTATTATCTAGGGGAAAGGACTTGGGCTGGCCATTTTAAAAAAGAAAATGGTCACAATTTGAAAAGGTGGACAACTGTAGCCAGTCGGCTATTTTTAATGGGAAACTTACGTAAATCCCTACTAGTTTACCCTTAATTACTAAAAATTACCACATTTTTCAAAATCTCCTAAAATCCCAACATTTTACCTCTAGTGATACAAGTTAACAACATTAGATATATATTGCTGATACATGTATATAGTTTACTATAGCAGACAACTTTTCATAAAATCAGCATTAAAGCTAACTAATTAAGGGGAAAAGAAAAATCAAATCCCATGATTAGTGGGAATCCGTTTATTACTCCATTTTTTAAAAACATAAAGTCTCTTTTTAAAATCTTTTAGAAATTGACAAATGTTAATTCTTCTTGTTCATACAAAGCATACCATTTTTTTTATGTGTTAATTTTGTTTGTTTGACATGAATATTTTTGTGCTTTTATGTCATTCCGATGTTTAGATTAACGAAATCGAGTATGTTGGTTATAAAAGTGATGGAGTTGTGGTCAGTGAACATGTTACTTACGAAAAAAATGATTTCTACAATTACGGTAGAACTTGAAATCGACGAACCAATAAAAAAAATAAAATGATTGTGAAGTATGTTAAAAGATCTGACAAGAAAAGGTTTTTTTTTTTTTTTTTTTTGCAGTTGTTGTTAATTTTTTGTATGTAAATTGAAATTTGTATTCAATGTTTGGGTGATGAATAATTTACAGATTTTGTTTGTGTTTTTATGTTATTATCGCAGAGATACATTTTCTTCTGGAAACGATACATTTTGCTAATCTTGTATCTCAATTTATGAAGTTTTGGTTAATTATGTTTGTTGTTGTGTGTTAGTTTCACATATATATCACAAGTTTAAATAGTCACTTCTATAATATAATATGTCATTAGTTTTTTGATATAGTATCATTAATTTTTTCTATAATGTGTGTTTTTTTTTTACGGACAACAGGTATTAGTTTGTAGAAAACAATGTTGGAGATTCTAAATAATGTAATATTGTGAAGGTTAATACCATTAAATTCTAATTTATGTTTCATTATATTGGATTCATATGATTGTAATTTAGTATAAAATATGTATCTAATACAATGTCGTTATAAAGTGCAAGGAGAACGTATTTCGATACATAAATATATCTGAAATGATTTGGCATTGCATTATAATGGGTAACAAAATAAAATAATTTTATCATTAAAAAAACATAATGTATGAGTACCTAAGATTACCAACCTCAGCAAAAAATCATTAAAGTTTCAATCAACTCCTAGTTTTTGTAATATCCAACAAGCAAACAAACTTGTATAACGACTTCGTAGATTAATGGCCTCTATTAAGTATTAACTTGTATAGCATACAATATGTATCTAATGACAAGAAACTTGTACGTTTACGTAGTGCCAGATAAGTACCAGAAACAACTTAATACAACATGTATCTATTAAGTAATAACTTTTAGATACAAGTTAATACAACATGTATTTGTAAGATGTTTCTCAGTTAATTTTCTAGATTCAAAATATTTTAGATATAAGTATGAACACTCACTTCTATAATAAAATATGTCATTATTTTTTTGATATATTACCATTAATTTGTGGTATCATGTGTTATTGTCAATAAATTTCAGTTATTTTAAAACCAAACTAGCTCCAATAATATCCATTTATGCATCTCAACTTGAAGAATAAGTAGTAACTTGTGTCTGAGTTTATTTCAAATTGGTTATAGAATGTACTTTAACATGTATGTAAAAAAATTTTAACGTAAACTTTATTAATGTTTCATAACCTTAGATACATATGATTGTAAAACATTATAAAATATGTATCTAATACTATGTCGTTATGAAGTGTAAGAACAACGTATTTTGATACATAAATTTATCTAAAATGCTTTAACATTGCATTATAATGGGTAACAAAATAAAATAATTTTATCATTAAAAAAACATAATGTATGAGTACCTAATATTAACTAGATACATTTAATTAAGTAAGATGTTTTTCAGTTAATTTTTTAGATACAAAATTTTGTTAATACAAGTTTAAATATTCACTTTTGTAATATAATATGTCATTAGTTTTTTTATATACTCTTAAATATGTTATATTGTACTACTTTTGAAATATGTCATTATTACATATGTTCTAAATAGATACTTACAAGACAACATTCTATAATATGTTAGACACATACCTATTAAATATGTTTAAATATTCACTTGTATAATATAATGTAATATGTCATTATTTTTTAAATGGGAGCATCTTAAATATTTTATATTGTATGCATTTTAAAATATGTAGTGTGACTATAAAAACATGTCATTAAGAAGAGAAATTTAAATTTAGTTATTTTCAAAATTATAAAATTGTCATTCTATCTTGAATGGATAAAAAAAGAAATATTACCAGATAAATTGAAGTAGGAGTAAACAATCAGTTACTCTAGTTACCATATAAACTTGTATATCTTGTTAACAGATGTACAAAATACAAGTTAACATAATATATATCTATGAAGCCATAACTTGTATCTCTTATAATATAATTTTCAGTCAAGTTTAAACACCAATAGGGCACTAACAACAACTCATAGATACAAGACAACATAACATGTATTCAATGACAAGAAACTTGTATGTTTACGTAAGTACCAGATAAGTACCAGATACAAGTTAATACAACATGTATCTATTAAGTAGTAACTTGTATATCGTACAATAAGACTTTCAATAAAAAATAAACATAAATAGATACTTATCAAAGCATTAAGAACTAGTCAAAGATAAAAGTGAACTTAACATGTATCAATTAAAAAACTTGTATTTTTTGTTAACAGTTGTACAAGATACAAGTTAACATAATATGTATCTATGAAGCCATAACTTGTATCTCTTATAATATAATTTCCACAAGTACCAAATTTTCTATCCATGCCCAACAATCCAAACTTTAAGCAGAATGCCAAATTTCAGGTAGCCAAGAATGTCAAACCCCCCCATATCCATGCCCCAAAAAATCAAACTTTAAGCGAAAAATAAGAAATACAAGTAGCCAAGAATTCTAGAACCCCAGATCCATACCCAAAAATCCAATTGTATCTCAATCCTTTGATGGTGCTAATCAGTGTCTTCTCCATATCAGCAACCTCATCAGTCCTGGCAGATGCATTTTGAGTTATACAATATGTATCTTTTAAGTAATAACTTGTATCTCTTACAATAAAATTTCAGTAAAATTTAAATATAAATAGATACCCATCAAATCATTAAGAACAACTCAATGATACAAGTCAACCTAACATGTATTAATTAAAAAAGATGTTTCTTTTGTTAATAGTTGAACCAAATACAAGTTAACATAACATGTATCTATGAAGTACCAAATTTCTTATCCATTTCCAAAGATGCAAACTTTAAGCAGAATATCAAATTTCAGGCAGTCAAAAATGTCAAAGTCCCCCATGTCCATGCCCAAAAAAAAATCAAACTTTAAGCAAAAAACAAGAAATGCAAGTAGCCAAGAATTTCAAAACCCCATATCCATACCCAATAATCCAATTGTATCTCAATCTTTTGATGATGTTAATCAGTTTCTTCTCCATATCAGCAACCTCATCAGTCCTGGCAGACGCATCTTGAGTTAATACAACATTTACCTTTTAAGTAATATCTCTTACAATAAAATTTCAGTAAAATTTAAACATAAATAGATACTTATCAAATCATTAAAAACAACTCAATGATACAAATCAACCTAATATGTATCAATTAAAAAAGATGTTTCTTTTGTTAACAGTTGAACTAGATACAAGTTAACATAACATGTATCTATGAAGTACCAAATTTCATATCCATGTCTAAAGATCCAAACCTTAATAAGAATAACAAATTCATATCCATGCCCAAAGATCCAAACTTTAAGCAGAATATCAAATTTCAGGTAGCCAAGAATGTCAAAACCCCCATATCCATGCCTAAAAAAAATCAAACTTTAAGCAAAAAATAAGAAATACAAGTAGCCAAGAATTCCAAAACCCTAAATCCATGCCCAAAAATCCAAACTTTAAGCAGAATACTAAATTTTAGGTAGCCAAGAATGTCAAAATCCCCCAGATCCATGCCCGAAAATTCCAAAACTTCATGAAAATCATCAATTGCAGATTCAAAATCTAGAAGGAAATTTACAACTTCTTGAGATTCTTTGATACTCTGTAATTGAGAAACTCCAAGACTATCTCTACCAGAAGACTAAACTTTCAGATATCTTTACTTGCGAAAAATAATTTTTTAAAAATAAAAAACGTAAAAAAGTTATTAAATAAATTGAAGCTGATTTTATTGGTTGGGGGGGGGGGGGGAGGAATTACCTTGATTGAATTATTTGATTCAGATGAAGAAGATGGAAAGAAAATGGTCAGATTTTGCGCTGTTGATAGAGGAGCTGTGTAGTACTTTTGGTAAAAAGGGGTGTAAAATTTTTTTAAAAATAAAAAACGTAAAAAAAAGGTATTAAATAAATTGAAGCTGATTTTATGGGGGCGGAAATTACCTTGATTGAATTCTTTGATTCATATAGGGGGAAATTAATTCTGATTAAAATAGCCACGTCAAGTAATGTCAAACAACCCATCTATTTTTTCCTTGCATTTTCTTGCCTTGGATATTTTGTGGGGTGGTGGTCCTTGTAGATGATGGCATCTCAATCCCATCACTATGGCAAACTCTTTCAAGCCAAAACAAACACGCATGCCACAGTAGTTGATCTAGATTTTATCCATCTTCTTTTTAACCCCCCCCCCCCCTCCTCTGGATCTTTATCATCCCCCGCGTACTTGATCCTTCGCTTGAGAAGACCATATACCATCATCATAGAGAAATGAATATGGGCAGAGGAGTCCTCAGGCAGCTCAATAAAGCGTCCAAAGCAGCTCTTCTTAAAATGTTTGCCTATGTTTTCGTTCTTCATAATTTTCATAAAATGTTCAAAAAAATTTCCCATCTGGCATTTAAGTACAATTTAACCAGTTAGTTATTTTCCTTATGGGTCATTTAACGGCATCGCAACTTGAAACCTATCAATACTAAAAGTTTATGTAACACCCCGTAAATTTGTTCGTACTCTTATAGCGATTATATGAAGTCCTAAAGGCTTGCGTATGGGTTAAATTAAGCTTATGGTGTTCGGAAGTATCCCGTCAATAGTTGTATGTGTAGGTATTGGAATAAGCTTTCCAACAATATAAAGTTTGCCCAAAACAGAGGAGTATTTCATATAAGCGAGCACATTTGAAATTTCAAAACGGTGGCCGGGAAGCCTGTGAACAGTAAATCTGCAGGGAAATTACTGCAGCTAGGCAATTATTTTTTTGGATCAACTTTAGACGATCATGACTCCTTGTACAAAACGAACTGTGTGATCTGCTATATATCGACGAAAATCTCCGAGAGTCTTCTTTCCGATGAAATTGGTTTCATCCAAATCCAATGTCTGAGTAAGGAGCTATACCCGTTTTACTACAGCCTATCAAAAAAAAAACAGAATTGTGGGACAGATTTTTGGGTCAAATTTAAACGACCATAACTCCTTGTACAGGAAGAACTGGGTGGTATACTTTATATGAAAATGAAATACCATTGAGTTATCTTTCTAATGCAAATGGTTTCACCAAAATCCGATACCGGAGCAAAGAGTTATGATCGATTTACTTCAGCCTGTCAAAACTGTCCACTGGGGACAGATTCGGGATTTATTTCAATTTTTAGGGCAAAATGGTCATTTTCTATTACCTCTTGGACGAAAATTGGTCTTTATAAACCTGAAATTAGCCTCATATATATCATATATCATCCAATTATTAAGAGAAGGTGAAACCCTAGCCTAATTTCAACTTCAAATATTTTGTGATTCAACCGTAGAAAATTCGAATTGGTTCCGTAGTTGTGTTCACCATCTCGAAAGCTTCGAGAAGCACCCCATGGTTATGTAAGGAGGATCCTAAATACAAGAGTTCATTGTTAAGGTATGAATATTGTTTATTCTTGATTCTTATCCATGAATAAGTATTGATAAAGGATTATGAGTATTGGCTTGATGTTGGAAGATAACCAGAAACATAGTTATGAATTGTTTTGTATAAATTGTTAGTAGTAAATTATGGAAGTTGTTGTATTGGATTATGGAGGATGAATTGTGGTGATATATCATTATATTAGTGGTTATGTATGCCTAGTGATCATGTTGGCATTGGATGGTGATTAAGAAGGGAAATAAAGGCTAAGAGTGATGTTGAGGGATATTTCATGAAATTGCATGATATGTGAATGTAATAAGAGTATAAGAGGATGTATATAGCACTCTTATTGATGAGCTAAAGGATTACTTCCTAGACATTATTTGGTGAAGTTAATACCTAAATGGTAAGGTTTGGTTGCTAATACTAGTTTGCCACAAATGACTTATTGTAGATAAGTGTTCGAAGAGTACGGGAAGTCACTTGTATTGAAGTGGTTATATCAAGGTATGTAAGACATACTCTATCTATTCTTTGGCATGAATAATGACCAATGGCACTCTCAAGTAAGCTTCCAACATTGTCCTACGACACATGACACATAATAACATCATATGATCTTCGACACTACCAATTGAACTTGTTTTCACTTTTAAGATGTCCGACTAGTCAAAAAAAATGTCCATATACTATTGTTGACTCCGAAATGGTTTAATGAGGTATCCATGATTCTCTACTTCATTTTCATGATATTGATTACCTATTTACATGTTTTTCCTATTGAGGTATCATGGTTTCAAGTTCCATAAGGTGTGACCACAAAGTAACCAATCTCAAAGATTAATTGAATTAAGAAATGGAATGTCTGTATTTTAAATTGATAATATGATGTATTGTATTAGTACCACTGATCAATTGGTCATTGTATTATAAAGATTATGTATATATGTTATTCCAGGGGTGGTCCCTGATGTGTTGTATTAGTACCACTGATCAGTTGGTCATTGTATGACATATGTTATGTATTGATAAGGATTATGGGAAGTAATGATATGAAAGTAATGTGCAGGTATCCCATCAGCTCTTTTAAGTGTGCTCTACTCATACTGTTTATTCACTGGTATCTGGGTTCTGTTGATATTTTGTATCTCATCTTGATACTCACTGCCTTACATACTCAGTACATATTTCCGTACTGACGTCCCTCACGGGTGACCTGTATTCATGCCTGCAGGAACAGGTACTTTAGGTCGTACACCTCTGCAGTAAGATCCAGGATATTCTGTTGTTAGTGGTGAGCTCCAGTTGTTTCGGGGCATCCCAAGTCGTTTCTATATGTATTTTTGGTATTTGTATAAAAGTCTTTTGTGGGCGGGAGTTTGTCCCGACCTTAACTCAATTGTGTATCTATGTAGAGGCTTTTGTAGACATATTGTACATCCATAGGAGTGTTTGGTTGATAGACGTGATGGCTCTGATGGCCAATTACTGTTCATATATATATTTACGCGTGTCTGCTGGGCTGATACAGGTACTGTTTTCTTCTATTTACAATGAAGTGCTGCCCAAATTTCTAATTTTCATAAGTAATGTAAATGTAAAAGTATAGGTTATGAACGGGTTCTCCCGGGCCTCCTCGGCTACGGGTGCCAGTCTGCTCCAATGGGATTTGGGGTATGACAAGTTTTGACAGGATCATTCTGGGATGTAGATATTAATTTATGCCCCATCGGTGATCCATTATCATCATGTTGATGATCATCCTCTTTCTCTATCTCACTCTCCAATTCCCCCTCTTTCTCACTTTCATTTTCTTCATCACCATCTACAAACCCTTGTCCACCTCTCGCAACGTTATTTTCACATCTCTCCTCAGCTTTACTTTTTCCTGACTAAGATTGTTCAGGGATCTCCTCCGAATCCCTCTGTACTGTAGCCTTTTTTTGGGTGGTCAAACGTTGATACACTTTCACTTTCTTTTCTTTTGGGAGACATGTTTTACCTACAGGCAAAGAAAAATAAAAATTACATTACAATTGATGTATGCATAGATTTTAAAAAATACATTATAAACACCATGAACACCAACACACCAACAGCCACTACCACAAACACCACCAACCAATGTCAACAAACAAACACCATGAATACCGACACCACCGACAACCACCACAAACACCACCAACCAATTCAATAATACCAGGACGACCACAAACACCACCACCACCACCACCACCACCACCATCACCACCACCAACACCACAAAAAACATTCAATAATACCAGGACAGTCAACGGAACACTGCGATGGAAACTAGGGATTTCTCGAGTTCTTCCTATGATTTTACCATCAAAACTCAAAATTGTAAACTCGTTCTCAAAGATAATACAGCTAAAAGTTTTATTTTTCATCATTAACTTAAAAGCCATTATTTTTTAGAAAAAAATAACAAATATAAAGCTCTTCTCGAACTCTGTTGCCTATGAAGACAAAAAAATGACTGATACAAGAAAGAATGAAATAAAAAATAACACCTATGTGGTAGGAAATGAGAAGAAAAGTGATCTATTGTTGTTGAGGGTTGAGCAAATTTGTTGAGTAGTTATTGTATGTACTGTATTGTTTAGTGAGAATGAGAGAGAAAGAGCGATACCTCGAGATTTGAAATGACGAAACATTTTGTATGGGTTGATTTGTATTTTGGAAAAGAATGACAAGTAGTTTTGAAAATGTTAATTTGGTCTGAATTAATCTTAATTATTTTAAAATCATAAAATATATGCGTAATTTTAAACCCTCTCATCATGAAATTGCCAAAATGGTAATTCAATTGAAATTGTATAAAAACAATTGAAGTTGTAGTTGACCGAGTACTCTAGTTGACCCTATGAAAACTCACCCCTAGTCCTAGATTAATCAATTTAGGTACTATTAATCTAATATATGAACTTGATTGAAATTGTAAAAAACAAATGTTAACATGTTGCGTCAGATTTCTCATCTATTGTAAATTATCAATCAGATTAAGTAACAACAGATTAAGAATCTGTTATTAATTATCAAACAGATTAAGTCATTTGTTGCGATAAATTACCCATCTATTGTAAATTATCAAATGGATTGTCATATGTCACAACAAATTACCCATATGTTGTAAATTATCAAATAGGCACTGCCATATGTTGAGGCTGACCCTATGAGAACTCACCCCTAGTCCTAGATTAATCGATAGTTTACCTTATGAGAACTTACCCTAGTCCCAGATTATTCAATCAAGGTATTAGTATCCTAGTCCTAGATTAATCAATTAAGGTATTAGTCTAACATATGAGGTAGTAAGAATCGGTTCAGCTCAGAGTTAAATCGACGACTCTGGTCGAGAGGAATGCAGTAACGTCTCATCATGCAATTGCCAAAAGACTCAATTGAAGTTGTAGCTGACCCTATGAGAACTCACCCCTAGTCCTAGATTATTCAATTAAGGTATTAGTATCCTAGTCCTAGATTAATCAATTAAGGTATTAGTCTAACATATGAGGTAGTACGAATCGGTTTGGCTCAAAGTGATTGATCGACGACTCTGGTCGGGAGGAATGCAATACCGTATCATCATGCAATTGTCAAAAGACTCAATTAAAGTTGTATTTGACCATATGAGAACTCACATTCAATTAAGGTATTAGTCTAATATATGAACTCAATTGGAATTATATATAAACAAATGTTCAACCTGTTGCAACAGATGTCTTTTCTGTTGTAAACTATCAAACAGATTACGTTATTTGTTGCGACAGATCACGAATCTGTTGTAAACTATCAAACAGATTAAGTCATTGGTTACACTTCAATGTTTTAAGATCCATTTTGTAAAGCAATTTAGGTATTTCCTGTCAGAGATAAAATAGTTAAAATACTAAGGCGGTAAAAAATATTACTCGGTACTACTTGGATAACTCAAAAATCTCCTGAGTGAGTAGTCTTATCTGGTCTTTTCAATGTCATCGTATCCTCGTGCCCCTTAAAAGTTATTAATGAATATTTAAAAACCCCCATAGCTAGAACTCTCTCTCCCCTTCAGCCATAAAGTAGTCTAGACTCAATTCATCACTCTTGTTAATTCTTTATTCTCAATTATGTTTGTTGTTTCCTTTTTTTCTCTCTTTTCTCTCTTTTTTCAGATAAGGATCCTTTAGGATCTCAACCAATCAATATCTTTTCTCGATTTAACTAGATGTTCTGATCCGTTTGCTTTTTTGACACTGTAGGTATGGTTCACATTGCTCTTTTCATCTTGTCTTCTTCTTTGTATGTAATTTAAATTAGATATTTACATCTGTTGCTATTAATGATTTACCCATTATCAGTTTCTTATTTATTAAGAAAATTGAAGGAAAGGTGACTTTTAAGTCTTGAATGAATAAATCATTGTTTTTATTAAAATATACACAAAAAGTCATCTGTTGGGAGAACTTAAAAAGTCTTGTTGTCAGTATATTTTTTTTAATGTTTTTTGTTTGGTACTTTGATGGTGCTGTTGTTGGGGGTGGTAGTTGTTCTGGAACATGTGATGTTTGTGTTGTGAATGGTGTTGTAACATATGGTGTTGTTTTATTTCTTTGTTGTTGATGTTGTTGTTGGTGGTGTTGCAACAGTTTCCTCAACCATTGCAATTGATGAATCAACTATTGGAATAGACGGAGCAACTATTTGAAGAAATCAAACCAGTAGCAAAAAGGTTGGTTTGGTTTATTCCAACAGATGACCCATTTGTTGTAACATGTCATCCATCCTTTGCAATGATGCATCATCAGTTGAACAGACGGTTAATCTGTTGCATTATATTGGTAATCTGTTGATTCACTCAATTTTGTGTTACCCTTTTGTAATGTTCTTTTTGTTCTTCTCTTGTTTGACATCCAATGTATTACTCTTGTTTGCAAACAAATGGAAGTGAAATTGGATCCACTTTTGCTCGGCCAGCATTAAAGGCTAGAGTAAAGATGGGTTCGAAGGAATAAACTGCTTGCAGATGGAACCAGTTCATATATGGGAGGTATGTATTACTGATCAACCAATCATGAAAACACACATCCAGGACAATGATTTTGTGAATGTTTGTTCTTTACCTATTAGGCATTAATCCTTTAAACAACATGACATTTTATAGTTAAGATTGTTAAGTTCAAACTGGTAAGGATTGGGGACCAAGATGGTGGTGTTGATACCCTATTACAATTTAATGATGGTTTGTGCTCATGTTTTTGTGTCAAGTTTGGGGAAGGGTTCATGTTTTTGGCGGCAGTGTAAATATCCAATAGTGATTCAACCGCTTTTAATAGCGCAATGAACTTGTTGAAAGGCCTTCGAAGCCTCGCACTGAAACAAACAACGATTGATCTAATAGAAATTTTCCTGGTCCAAATTTATATGGATGGGCAGTTGGAGGAGATTATTATACAGCAGGAGGTGTTTGGGAGAAAACCTGTGCGGGAAAAGGGAGGTTGAGAAGGTCATATATCATCTCAGTCCTTGTTTAAGAGGATAAATAGGGTGGGAAGGTGTCACGGCCCAAACCGAGGCCCTGGCCGTGACAAGTATCCCAAACCATAAGGGTCCAGAACACCCTTCTCTGTCTAATAATCATGCATAACATTCATATAAATAAAGGTAATGCGAAAAGATAGAATTTAATACGGAATCATGGTCATACTACTGATAACTGAAATCAAAATATGTCTGAATCATAATAAAGTCTGACTCAGTCTACGAAATCTCTACCATGAATCTATAAAACTGTCTGAAAAACTATTACAAGGCCCCCAATAGACCAAAGCATAACTGCTAATAATTCTCTGAAAATCTGTAGGCCTTCTGGAGTAAAGAAGGCTCACCACTGCAAAACCTAATCTGCAAGTCTGAATATCTACTGCTTATCTAGACCCCTAGACTAAGCCTCAAAACCTGAGAGGTTAGAGGGGGGAGGAGGTCAGCACAAAAGTACTGGTACGCAGAGCTAATACAAAATAATCATTTATAATTAACATATATGAGAGCAGTTAAAACAGTTCATAAACAATCGTATAGTAAGAAATCTCATGGGCATTTTTATAAGACTCTGTGAAAACATCTGAAATCTGTGACACTCTTTGTATTTTTCTGTGCTAGGTGGTATACCCTACAATTCTTGAAAATTCCATGGGCTATATGGAAACTGCCATTGAGTCGGCAGCCAAGCCCCCAACCCAAGTATGCCACAAGGGTCAGAGTCTCTGAATCTACTACAACATACGGCCTTCGCCAGCGTACAATAATAATCTACCCATATCAGCAAATACGATATAAGGCTAAGAGTTGCTTGAACTCATGCCTTCTTCGGGTAACCACCTAACACTCTTTAAGCCCCTTTTTAAAACTCTATAAAATATGCATACTCTGAAAACATACTCTTAAAACATATTCTGAAAACATACTCCGTTATGGCATAATCACTTATGGTATCATCATACCATTGACTTGCAAGTCACATCTCTGAGCCATTATTAGCATACAAAATCTCTGTTTCAATACATATGTTCGGGACCACCATATCAATAAAACAATTCAAGAAAACTCATGTATACACATGTAAATAACTATTTTGTCAACAATTCAACAAAGCAATGGTGGTCATGCCCAAAGTCTCTTTCTCATGCAATTCTTCTCTATGACTCAAAACATAGTCATATCAAGACACCCTCTTCATAACTCTAAAACAATATTTCAAATGCCATGACGTTTAAAATCACAAAAGCATGCATTTCAATTCTTTTTTCAATAAAGCCACAATCTTTAATTTATTATAAGAGAGGGAGTCCATAATTCATGCTCTCAAACAAAGATCAAATCTTAGTTTCATACATAAACGTATACATGTAAATCATTTTATGGGGAAAGGCCACAATAACAAAGTCATAATAGCATTTAAACCTCCGAAACACATAATCTATAATATAGTTTTTAAAACCCCCATAAAATACATGCACTAAAAACTTGAATCATGTTTTAACAAATTTCAAGCCCATGTAGTTTTTAGGATAAACCCCGCGTACCTCTATTCCCAAAGATAATAGGTGCTTCTTGACTCTTGCGGAGTGGGGATTCTGAATCTCTAATTATCTTCGAAAACTCATGGTTGAATCTCGAGTTATTAGGGTTTTTATTTTGAAACCCTAGAGAGTGTTCTTGAGAAAATTTGGTGAATATGGGTGTAATTTGCCTCTTTAGGGATTAAATCCCGTGTTTAAGTTGATAGGGGAATAGTAAATTACCAAAATACCCTTAATGAGACGGAACTTAAATGCTGAAAATTTCCCAGGCATGCAACAGACCATGCATCGCATGCTATTTCCCACCGCAATGGAGCATGCGACGCATGCTATATCGCATGCTGCCACTATGCGATGGAGCATGCGACACATGCATATCGCATGGTGCTACTATTTTGGAAATAAAACACGCCCTAAACGATGTCCAAAAATTCCGAAACTCACCCGAGATGTTCTATAGGATTTCCCCATCGTGATGCAATAAAAAAATCTAAAAAAGGAGGTCTCGAGGACTGAGAATGAGATTCCCGAAGGTTCAGTGCTGCAAATGAGACTAAGTCTTTTGAAACTTAGAAAAATTTCTAGTTTTCTTATCCCATGCCCATGCTATTAAGAGACGATGTATTGTACGAATTTTTATGGGGCGTTACATTATCTCCCCCTTGGTATCATTCGTCCCCGAATGATGGGTAGGAACTTGTTGAAGCCTTAAAGGTATGAAATAACGGGGGTAAGACATATCTTCTAAGAAAGGATCTGACTGATCTGAAACATTTAGACTTGTATCATGAAATTGGATTCTGGGCTGACTTAAATTTACTTGCTTCTAAGAGTTGATTCATGCCGAGAATTTAGGATTTTCCTTGAAGTTTCCATGATACAGTCATACATATTGAAACAAGAAGTGACAATTCATGCAAGTACGAATCCTAATGCAACAAGATTTGAATTGTACAAAGGTATTACACTGTCAGATCTAAAATACCCGAAAAGATTTGAGACCATGCACTGAACTCTTATGAACTAAGTCATGAATAAATAACTAAATCTAAAACATGACGTTCGGACTGAACTAAATGCGCAATTTCCATGAGTGGAATAAATTATATCTTGGGATGGGCATGCGCATGAGACTTCGGATAGTAGGACTGGGTAAAAAGGTAGGAAACCACAGTACTTATCTGTCTATCTGTCAAACTGATTTGCTGGCTACATAGACTGAACTATACTGGAAACTTATACTCAATCTAGAGTATCTTATCAGCACTCTTCCTAAATAAGTCCTAGTAGCATTAGGTAGCAAAATATCTTGGGCATGAGTCACACCAGACATCCGACTATAGGATCCCAACATTGACATTACTCTGCAGACTGGAATAAAGACATATAACTCATAAATCAGGATAGAATTGCCAGGCCTTAGTCAATGCGACTTCTTACTTTCAAGATTAGCACACTCCTCGAATACTCCCTTAACTGTACTATTTCCCGTAGATACTATATTCATTCGATTCAACTTATTTGTTCTCGCATTTGCATTTATAAATCTTTCTACTAATGTCTATAGTAACTAAAATCCTCTTCACCGTGATCAGGCCTAACTCCACCTCACAAAATACTACATGCCATTCCACGATACAAGTCTAGACCATAAGATTCAACCTTCTATATCTCTTAAAATATCACACCCTAAGCATATCATGCCTTACCACTTCAATGACTAACTCTGAACTATTTCTATGAAGTCGCTAGCGCATCTAGCGTTCCTTTACAAAAATTCCAACATGTCATTCAAGCCTATCTTTATAACCACATATGAACTTCAAAGCAAATACTTATAAAGACACACTTCACATATTCTACAACCATCTATCGATATAGCTCCCACACACTATCCCAAGAACATACACACACACGCCTTTCAGCTAACCATCATATGTATCAAAGACTTAGCCCCAACCTTACTTCATACTTAAGGCCTTATCTAAAACAAGCATACTACAATCTTCCATCAATAAGAATCATTTACTCATCACCACTACCATCACATAAAGAGGAGTCACTAAATATTAGAATATAATACCTTGAAGCATGGAAGGATATTATATGAAACTTGACACTTAACTGAGGCCTGAGGAATAGCAAATCAACAACCGGTATTTATCAAAGAAAAATCTGAATTGGGGCATACATGGTTATGAACTATATTTCGCCCATCATAAAGAGTATAGCATGAATTATAGGAACTGAGAACACTATAAAGCGTGAATACATGAGTCATGGGCTACATGACCTCAATTTAGAGTTCATAACATATGGAATGTGATTCCGACTACTGAATGAACTGAAGTTCCTCATTTAGGAATCTGGAGGAACACATGCTTTTCTATTATATACATGAACATGAACTATGATCATGGAACTGAAACGTGAGGTATGAGATGTATTAGGATAACTGAAAAATACTGAGACAAGAATTGGTTGAGCCTCATCCTTCCCTTCTGACGTTCTATGTCATACTGACATCACTACTAGAATCTGGGGGTCGGACTTGGTTACTTGTTCTATCATCCCCCCTTGGCTTTAAGCCATCGTCTTAAGTTTGGGATATCCCTTACTAGACTTTAAACTGAACAATCCTCACTGCACTCTGAGGTCTAAAATACAACAATACACGTAATTAATAGAAAATAACCTGAATGACTACACCTAGAAGTGGAAGACCCACTGCTAATACTACCTTATATGGTATACTCTATCTTTCTATAGCCCCAAAAGTCATCGTATAATACTAGCACACGTACTAACTTCGAATCTTCAAAAGAAAGCTCAAACTTAGCTTCTAACGCTTAACATGGATATCACCGAGCCTTTGAAGAACAATACTACTTCCGTCATAGCATACTAATATTGCTACTCCAAACTTATATATCTCTACCATAAGAAACAAGATCATATAAAAAGGCTCAACACTATCAATCAAAGCTCCGTAACTTGGCGATCCAGAACATCATATACCCTCTAACTAGTCTTGTTCCATCTAGCAACTCAACGGTACACTAGCCACACAAATCATGTAATAGCCTTAGATAAATACCTCAACCTCATATCACCTTGGTATACTTCTACATCATACATACAACATCATACTTCACTATGAATCAAATAAATTTAATCTCTTGCGTACATTGTTCAAGCCTATTAGATCACTTCTAGAAAACTGGTATCATTATCCAAGCAATCATCACAACCACCTTAATGGCCATCAACTATGCAAACGTAATGTCTAGTGCTAAACATGATTTACAACCCAACCTCAAATATGATTCTCACTTGGAAACCATGAAATAAACATCAAGAAACACTAGTACACTAGAACTTCATAACAACAATAATCGATCTTGACCTTACGGTCTTCCTTATCATAACTCATTAGCACATACTATTTCAATACATCAAGCCTCCAAATTTTTTTTCTTCGACAAAACATACATCATTAACCTCATGCCACTATTTTTACCACCACATTCTACACTTGAATTCAAGTCTATAGTTTAGCATCAATCGTCTACCACCAATGACGAGTGCAACCTAATATACTAATCCATCAAATTAGAACATTCTATCCAAATACCTCAAAATCTGCTACATACCTTCTCATAAGTAGTACTACTTTACAACTACCAGCGAAAAAGGTCAAGGGGTAAAGCCACATAATAGACATGATCAACCTTAATCTGATATTATAACCCCATACAATCTTATCTACTTATACGGATTTCTCACCTTACACTAACTTACTCAATCATACATTTAGACTACCTTCAATATCCACAATAACCATGAGTCTATAATTATAACTTACTGGTTAATATAGCCATTTTCACACTTCAAGCAACCGACAAATCACTCTGACTAACAACTCTTTCTCTACCTTCTACTAATAACACACAAGGATGAATCACCTATTTACCAGCTCAATCCCATGAAAACAGATTCATCTATACATATATTAAACCAACACAAGAACAACAACTTGGACAACAAGTTTCTAGTGAATCGAAATAGGCCTCACACGGCTTCACTAGACTTATTTTGAACAAGAAAATGAGATGAATGACAAGGCAACTATGCTAGTGAATCAAAAGAGCCCCACACGGCTTCACAAGACTTTATTTTTTTTCAACAACACTTTGATGACAAGATTACATGAGATAGAAATTTAATACACAATATCCAATAAACTAAGAATACACATCTTACTTTGTATAAATAAAATCGGAGTCAAACACTTTCTCCATGGACTACCATACCATCCACACATGCTACTAGCTACCACATTAGTTTATCACTATAAAGGGGTAAATCATCCTCAAACATCGGTTATTCAATTGAAATATTTATTTACATGAAAGTCACCCTGACTCTGACTTCTAACTTTGTGACTTAACATCACCAACTTCTTGGTCTAATTTCATTACCAATAGGTCATGACAACAACACTTTAACTCATACTACTATTTGGGTGGAAATACAGTTCCAACATCCTTCTACACATTATTCTCTCTTAAGTATGACATCTACAACATAAATTTTTGAAAAGGACCAATTACTTTTAATAATGCAGGCTGAAAAGCATGATTTCATTCGGATCAAGGTTCACACCAGAACTAATACACTCTCTGAAGAACTAAAGGACTCTTCCCAAGTCCTTGTAAAACTCTTATATGATTCAATTAGAAAGAACCATACCATTTAGATTCTAAACACTGTACTTAAATCAACCGAATAATGAGATATGTCTGAGAACATCCGAGTAAGGAAAGAATCAAGATAACTGTTACTTTTGTATGGGCGACACCATAGCACGAATTAGAGTATGAAAGAGGAACATTCTGACTCTATTGCATGAACTAGAACATGAAGAAAGAGAGATATTCCTAAATGCCTTGTAGTCTCCTACTTATAAGTGTGGAGCACTACATACCCATAAAAAAGACTCTACTCGATGCGATTTTGCAGACACCCTAGAACTATGAACCGTGCTCTGATACCAAGTTTGTCATGACCCAAACTGGGGCCCTGGCTGTAAAGAGCATCCCAAACCATGAGGGTCTGAAACACCCTTCTCTGTCTAATAATCATGCACAACATTCATATCAATAAAGGTAATGCAGAAAGATAGAATTTAATACGGAATCATGGTCATACTACTGATAACTGAAATCCAAAATATGTCTGAATCATAATAAAGTCTGACTCAGTCTGCGAAATCTCTACTATGAATCTAAAATACTGTCTAAAAAACTAGGAAAAGGCCCCCAGTAGACCAAAACATAACTACTAATAATTCTCTAAAAATCCGCAGGCCTTCTGGAGTAAAGAAGGCTCACCACTGCAAAACCTAATCTGCAAGTCTAAATATCTACCGCTTATCTGGATCCTAGACTAAGCCTCAGAACCTGAGAGGTTGGAGGGGGGAGCACAAAAGTACTGGTACGCATATCTAATCCAAAATAATCATTTATAATTAACATATATAAGAGCAGTTAAAACAGTTCATAAACAATCGTATAGTAAGAAATCTCATGGGCATTTTTATAAGACTCTGTGAAAATATCTGAAATTTGTGACACTCTTTGTATTTTTCTGTGCTAGGTGGTATACCCTACAATTCTTGAAAATTCCATGGGCTATATGGAAATTTCCATTGAGTCGGCAGCCAAGCCCCCAACCCAAGTGTGCCGCAAGGGTCCGAGTCTCTGAATCTACTATGCCATACGGCCGTCGCCAGCATACAATAATAATCTACCCGTATCGGCAAATACGGTTCCAGGCTAAGAGTTGCTTGAACTCACGCCTTCTTCGGGTAACCACCTAACACTCTTTAATCCCCTTTTTAAAACTTTATAAAATATGCATACTCTGAAAACATACTCTGAAAACATATTCTGAAAACATACTCCGTTATGGCATAATCACTTATGGTATCGTCATACCATTGACTTGCAAGTCACATCTTTGAGCTATTATTAGCATACAAAATCTCTGTTTTAATACATATGTTCGGGACCACCATATCAATAAAACAATTCAAGAAAACTCATGTATACACATGCAAATAACTCTTTTGTCAACAATTCAACAAAGCAATGGTGGTCACGCCCAAAATCTCTCTTTCTCATGCAATTCTTCTCTTTGACTCAAAACATAGTCATATCAAGACACCCTCTCAATAACTCTAAAACAATATTTCAAATACCATGACATTTAAAATCACAAAAACATGCATTTCAATTCTCTTTTCAATAAAGCCACAATCTTTAATTTATTATAAGAGAGGGAGTCCATAATTCAAGCTCTCAAACAAAGATCAAATCTTAGTTTCATACATAAACGTATACATGTAAATCATTTTATGGGGAAAGGCCACAATAACAAATTCATAATAGCATTTAAACCTTCGAAACACATAATCTATAATATAGTTTTCAAAATCCCCATAAAATACATGAATTAAAAACTTGAATCATGCTTTAACAAATTTCAAGCCCATTTAGTTTTTAGTATAAACCTCGCATACCTCTATTCCCAAAGATAATAGGTGCTTTTTGATGCTTGCGGAGTGGGTATTCCGAATCTCTAATTATCTTCTAAAACTCACGGTTGAATCTTGAATTATTAGGGTTTTTATTTTGAAATCCTAGAGAGTGTTATTGAGGAAATTTTATGAATATGGGTGTAATTTGGCTCTTTCGGGATTAAATCCCGTGTTTAAGTTGATAGGGAAATGGTAAATTACCAAAATGTCCTTAATGAGAGGGAACTTAAATGCTGAAAATTTCCCAGGCGTGCAACAGACCATGCATCGCATGCTATTTTCCACCGCAATAGAGCATGCGACACATGCTATATCGCATAATGCCACCATGCAATGGAGCATGCAACGCATGCATATCGCATGGTGCTATTATTTTGGAAATCAAACACGCCTTAAATGATGTCTAAAAATTCTGAAACTCACTCGAGATGTTCTATAGGCTTGCCCCATCGTGACGCAGTAAAAAAATCTAAAAACGGAGGTCTCAAGGACTGAGAATGAGATTTACGAAGGTTCAGTGCTGCAAATGAGACTAAGTCTTTTGATACTTAGAAAAATTTCAAGTTTTCTTATCCCATGCCCATGCTATTAAGAGACGATGTATTGCACAAATTTTTATAGGGCGTTACAAAAGGAAAGTGTAGCAAAATTAGCATATGAAATTAACATGAAAAATGAAAAAATTGGATGATCTGGAAATGTGAAAGTGTATCCAAAAATGAAAATCCATTAGTCGTTGAAGAAAAAGAAGAATGGTCAAGAGGAATTGAGCTGGTCACTTTGCTAGAGACTGCAACTAGCGAGCGTGGACTCAACGAAGACCTACAAAATGCAGGACTAGAACTCTACGGAAGTAGCTTCGCGAGCATGGAAGGTGGTAAGATTGTCGGTCTAAATTGACGTGGAGGTTTTAATTTTGACCAATAATCTTACCACCTTCTGTGCTCGCGAAGCTTTTTCCTTGGAGTTCTGGTCCTGCACTTTTTGAGAGTCTTCATTGTGGTCACGGTCGCTATTTGCATTCTCGATCAAAGTGTCAATCTCCAGTCCTGTTGACCATTCTTTTTTTTCATCGACTGACGGATTTTTATATTTTGATACACTTCCACATTTGAAGCTCATCGAGTTTTTTTGTTTCTCATGTGAATTTCATTGGCCAATTTTGCTACACTTTCCTTCTTACCCTATGTTTTCTCTTAAACAAGGTCTGAAATGATATATGACCTTCTCCATCTCCCCCTTTCTATTGGTTCTATCATTGTTTGCTGCATTGCGAGGCTTCCGAGGCCTTTCAAGAAGTCCATTGTGCCATTAAAACCAGTTCAATCACTATTGGATATTTACAATGCCGCCAAAAATTTGAATCCTTCCCCAAACTTGACACAAAAACATGAGCATGAATCGTCATTAAATTGTAACAGGATATCGACACCACCATCTTGGAACCCTTCGGCCTTATCAGTTTGCACCTATCAAACAAAACTGTACAATACAGGATCTTGTTTGAAGGATTAGTGTGTAATCATAAACAATTGCATTCACAAAATTATTGCACTTTATGTGTGTATTCAAGGTAGCCTGATCGATAATATACATAACTCGGACACATGAAAATAGGATCCATTGCATGCACCTTATTCTTCCTACCCCATCAAGACATGTCAGACAGCGTTGTTTATCCATCTATATGCATGTGATGACTATTAAAATGGAGGTATGAAGAGTCGTGACTTTTTATCTTAACAAATTCAAAATATCTGATGACTCAAAATCTCTATCTGTTGTAAATGACAAATCAGTTATTGGAAGAAATCAAAACATCTCCTCCAACATATGGTCCATCTGTCGCAACAGATAATCTATATGTTGCAACAAATGGTAAATCTTTTGTGATAGACCATACTGTTTTCTTAGTCATCTGCACGCATGTGATTACTTCTTGCTTAAAATGTTTATTTCAATTTAGTTTTTCTATTTATAAAATCAAGAGAATTTTATTATATTCTTTCAAGATTGCCCCTATTATTAAATGACTACATAAAGTATAGTATTCACATTTATACTTTCAAATCATAATTAATAAGGCCAATTTGGTAAAATAATCACCTAATTTATATTTTTATTAATTGGTGTGCCAAGCCCATAGGGCCCAACTAATACGAAATGGAGGGACTATTAAAAAGAGGTGAAGAGTCACAACTTTTTATCTAACACATTCAAAACAGCTAATGAACTGAATACTTCATCTATTGAAACTGATGAATCAGCTATTAGAAGATATAAAAACATCTCTTCCAACACATACTATCCATCTGTCGCAATAGATAATACATAAGTTGCATCAGATGTCTTATCTGTTGCATATACAAACCATCTATTGCAACAGATGATAAATCTATTTTGACAGCCGTCTGTTGTACATTCAATCAATCTGTTGCAACAGATGCTAAATCTGTTAAAAATGATGGATGATCTGTTGCAACAGCTCAATAATAACGGCATTTAACGAGTCTCAAACTGCTATAAAAAGGTGAGAAGTAATTAATATAAAAGAAAAAGTCGTGACTTTTCACAGAAAACAAAATGCCACCAGTTTGAATGTAATTAATATAATGGAGCTGAACATTCATTTCTTTTAGCCTGACACGTCCAGATTCAATCCTCTATAAATAGGTCTCTTCTTAATCTTCATTCAACTCTATTTATTTCTTGTATTTTTTCCTTTCGTGTGACATCTTCTATCACTGCTCTTCAAAGAGCATATTTCTTTCTCGTTGAGGTAAGTTTTTTTTTGGTGTAAATTTACCAGTTGGTCGTATACGTTGTATTACATTTTGGACTTTTTTCTTTGCATTTGTCAATTCATATGTGTTCTAGATATGGCTGATCCTTTCCGGACGTTGCTATTCTACGCGACACAGTGCGGGAACTTCAAAGGCAGGTTAATGACCTACAAAGCGAGTTGGTCGTTGTGAGAGCGACGATGTTCAGAGAGATGCAGAGGCTGATGAGAGCCCTGTTGCTGCGAGTTGATTGGCCGGCTGTCATTAATGATGATGATGATAATAATAATAATAATAATTAGAATGTGTTTTTTCTTTTAGCGTATGTATTTTAATTGTTCTATATCGGATTTATACCTAATGTATTTTATTTTTTCTTTAGTGAAAAATTTACCTTTAGTCAAACTTTGGCATTTTAATTCTTATTCAATTTTCATTCTGTCTATTTCTTCTAATCTAATACATTTTAACATGTCGACGATTGGAGGCAATGTTGAATTCAGTAGTACTAGCAATTTTGGCTTTTGGGTTCTTTCAACAAATGGACCATGTGTTGGAACCGATTGGTCATCTGTTGGGTTTCTATCAATAGATTATCCATCTATTTTGAAGATTTTTCATTTGTTGGAGGAAAGCATTCCAGTTGTTTGTGCACCTGTTGCGAATAATTGTGGTCTTCTGTATTATTTAGTTCAAGTTTTGCCTTTTTTTATTGATGCACAAGTTATTTAAAAAAAAGATATTTTATATATAATAAATGATAACATTAGGTTCACAACAATCAGTTAAATATATAAAAGTCCACAACAAACAAACAAACAACAACACAAGTTTCTGCAATTACAACGATCATGGTGGATTATGATTTGGGCATGTAGTTCTTTTATGACCAGCGCACTTACATATGGAGCACTTGTTTCTTCTTGATGAAAATGATTCTACAACTCCACACCTCCTTTTATATGGCTTTCTTCCTGGTTTGATAGTGCTTGGGTCAATATATGGAGGAGGTATTAATCTCCCCTAAGCTCTACTGGAACAACCCAAGATTCTTCAAAAGGCACCGGAGTAATATGCCTACTATATGTCATTTCATATTTTTCCACCGAATAATATTGAGAGGAGTGCTCATAAACTTCAGGTCTATATTATGACCGTATTAAGCTCGAAGGGCTGCCAGAGCATGTGGACAAGGTATTTTTTCCAAGTCAAAAACTCTACACGTACAAGATCTTATTTAAAGATCCACCATGGTAGCATCACCATGACCGGTGATACAGAATTTGTAATATTATTTGAATCTGTATCACAAGATCTTATTCTAACCATCGAATCTATCAGAACTTGCGTACTTCACTGCTTTCAACCACCACTTGCAATTCGAATTAGCACATTTGAAGCAAAAGACACTACTCGAATTAATCACCTTCTTTATTCTAAAATCTTTTTTCAAGAAAGAAATAAACAAAGTGTTATATAGTTCATTCTTGTCCTTGAATAAAATTCTAATAAAAAAGTCATTCCCGTCGTCTTGAAGATTTATAAACTGTGTTGATTGAGAAGAATTGCACATCTTATTGGTGCATCAACGGGCGTAGGTGTTTGATCATTATTTGGAACATTCATGTCTAGATCATCCAACCTATCATCAAAGAAGTCTTTTTTTTCTTCTTCTTCTATGTTCTAGTTCTCATTCTCTCTCATCTTTTCAACCATTCTTGATATCTGTACCTGTAAACTGCATAATATCTTGTAAAATCCAATGACATAAACTGAAAGGCCATAAGGTTCAATGCTGCATAACTAAATCACAATAACATCTGTATAAAATGGTATCATAATACCAAAACAAACTGAAATACTGAAGTCTAAATCTTAAAATACTATAATCATCTAAAAGCCTCTAACTGTCTGAATAAGGAGTAGATGGGACATAATTCCCCAACTAAATCCATAAACTAAAAGCTAAACTGAAATAATAAATGATGTAATAATCATATCGTCCTAGAATGAATAGGACTCACTGCAACTCTGGACACTAAAATCTGCAACGCTGCTGCTGCTCTGAAAATCCTGCCTTTAAACCTATAGTGTAAAATAAAATACCATAACCCAAATTTGCCAGTACAACTAAATGTACTGAGTATACGAGTGAGGTAGGCTAAATGTAAAGGGTTTATATGCATGAAACTATGCTGACTGATATGAACGTGAGAATACATACATACATATGTAACTACAACTAAACTCATGGTGATACTGACTATGAAATATGAATATTAACAATATGAGTTTACTGATATCTAGCATGACTGATAAATGAGTTTTGATAACTAACATAACTGATAACATGAGTGACTGTATCTAAAAGTCCTGAATCTGATAGGACTATCTGAGTTTCGTACTGTATCTGAGTGACTAAATCTAAGATTAGTCCTATCTAGTGGGTGATCTCTGAGTATACTAATAGTATAGATGATATAACTAGTCTGAGATCGGTCCTATCTAGCGGGTAATACTGATACTGATTAACTATATTTGAGATCCCTCCTATTCAATGGTTGATCCTTTTATTGATAATTATATGGATTGACTATATCTGACAGTCTTGAGTCTATACTACTAAGCTGAGTCGACTGTATCTGACAGTCCTGATTCTGCAACTGAAATTATGGGAAGTATTCATCTAACCGACATGCCCCTTTCTGGCTAGTCTGGGGTCCAACCTATAACCCCAGTTGGAAGGGTGTCAGTACCGTGCCACGGGTAAAGACAACTGCTGTGGAGTTAGTCCTGCCTAACGGGTGACTCCTGAGATCAGTCCTATCTAACGGGTGATCCCTGAGTATGCCAGTCCTATCTAGCGGGTGACATCTCATACCTATGATGGCTACGTAGTTTTGGATCTTAAGGATTTCTTGTAGGGATCTCAGTCCTCTCTAACGGGTGATCCCCCATCCCGAGGTTTGCTCGGTGTTGAATCCTACTCCCAACTGAATGACACTGAACTGATTTCCTAGTTCATACTAGGATTAACTGAACTGCATTACTGAGTTTCACTGAGTTCCCATGACTAGTGTAACACTGTTGAATTTTGTTAACTGACTGAGCACTGAGTTTTGTTAGCTGGCTGAGTACTACTGAAATTTCTGAGATCTGAGTTGAATACTGAATACTACTGAAGTCTAAGCTGAATACTGAACTGAACTGTACTGGACTAAGATTTACTGACTTTTGTAGACTAACGAAATATTACTGAATCTGTTAACTAACTGAAATTTACTGATCATAGCACGACTGAGAGTATCATGAAAACATGACATTGGCTCTAGACACATAGCTATATTTTTCGGGTACAAGTACCCCAAAGACTCGATAGAAGAAAATTGATATTTCTTGACATTCTTGAATACATGATCAATATCAACCATCCATAATAAAATAAGTTGGGGAAAATTTCATGAAGTACATGGTTATCATAATCATTTACATGGTAGAAATGCATATAATCAAGATCATAATTTCATACTCTAACATCATGGCATTCCAACAACATATTCATTGTACAACAATAGTATGAAAACTATCCAAGCATAAGGTTAATAGCATGAATTCATCTTTTAGACCATATTAATTCTTAATACATGTTTCTTGTTTCTCTTAAACATTTAATCAAACACCTTACATGCACGATTTATGGCATAGGTATATTCACCAATTCATACATCAAAATCAATAAAATTCATGGATCTCAAATCATGTGTCACCATAGCTTCATAAAATCACACAAAGATTCCAACTTGGGAATCATTCAACACCACAACAAGATTATCAGCAACCCACAACATGAACAACATAATTCATAGATTTCAATTTATGTTCTAACATAGGTTCATGAAAATACATACAGATCCCAACTTGAAGCCATACTACAACCATCAACATGAACATAATCATACCAAAATAAAATATTCACAATACATGATTTAAAACATGATTCTTGAGCTCCATGAATGAAAGAAATCCATGGATGAACACTACGCATACCTTAGATGGAAGATCCGTAAAAATTAACGATAAAAATTTCTTGAATCTTGAAGCTCCTATGAACACCCTATTGTGTTCTTGAGAGAATGTTGCCAAAAGAGAGTATATTTTGCTTCTAACAGACTCAAATCTCGAGTTTGTGGGTATATATAGTGTCATACCCCAAATCCCATTGGAGCGGACTGGCACCCGTAGCCAAGGAGGCCCGGGAGAAACCGTTCATAACCTATACTTTCACATTTACATTACTTATGAAAATTAGAAATTTGGGTAGCACTTCGTTGTAAATAGAAGAAAACAGTACATGTATCAGCCCAGTAGACACGCATAAATATATATATATGAACAGTAATTGGCCGTCAGAGCCATCACGTCTATCTACCAAACACTCCTATGGTTGTACAATATGTCTACAAAAGCCTCTACATAGATACACAACTGAGTTGGGGTCGGGACAAACTCCCGCCCACAAAAGACTTTTATACAAATACCAAAAGTACATATAGAGATGACTTGGGATGCCCCGAAACAACTGAAGCTCACCACTAACAACAAAATGTCCTGTCTCTTACTGCGGAGGTGTACGACCTGAAGTACCTGTTCCTGCAGGCATGAATACAGGTCCCCCGTGAGGGACGTCAGTACGGAAATATGTACTGAGTATGTAAGGCAGTGAGTATCAAGATGAGATACAAAAGATCAACAGAACCCAGATACCAGTGAATAAACAGTATTAGTAGACCACACTTAAAAGAACTGATGGGATACCTGCACATTACTTTCATATCATTACTTCCCGTAATCCTTATCAATACATAACATATGTCATACAATGGCCAACTGATCAGTGGTACTAATACAATACATCAGGGACCACCCCTGGAATAGCATATATACATAATCTTTATAATACAATGGCCAACTGATCAGTGGTACTAATACAATACATCATATCATCAATTTAAAATACAGACATTCCATTTCTTAATTCAATTAATCTTTGAGATTGGTTACTTTGTGGTCACACCTTATGGAACTTGAAACCATGATACCTCAATAGGAAAACATGTAAATAGGTAATCAATATCATGAAAATGAAGTAGAGAATCATGGATACCTCATTAAACCATTTCGGAGTCAACAACAGTATATGGACATTTTTTTGACTAGCCGGACATCTTAAAAGTGAAAACAAGTTCAATTGGTAGTGTCGAAGATCATATGATGTTATTATGTGTCATGTGTTGTAGGACAATGTTGGAAGCTTACTTGAGAGTGTCATGGGTCATTATTCATGCCAAAGATTAGATAGAGTATGTCTTACATACCTTGATATAACCACTTCAATACAAGTGACTTCCCGTACTCTTCGAACACTTATCTACAATAAGTCATTTGTGGCAAACTAGGTATTAGCAACCAAACCTTACCATTTAGGTATTAACTTCACCAAATAATGTCTAGGAAGTAATCCTTTAGCTCATCAGTAAGAGTACTACATACATCCTCTTATACTCTTATTACATTCACATATCATGCATTTTCATAAAATATCCCTCAACATCACTCTTAGCCTTTATTTCCCTTCTTAATCACCATCCAATACCAACATGATCACTAGGCATATATAACCACTAATATAATGATATATCACCACAATTCATCCTCCATAATCCAATATAACAACTTCCACAATTTACTACTAACAATTTATACACAACAATTCATAACTATGTTTCTAGTTATCCTCCACATCAAGACAATACTCATAATCCTTTATCAATTACTTATTCATGATAAGAATCAGGAATAAAACAATATTCATACCTTAACATGAACTCTTGTAATTAGAATCCTCCTTACATAACCATGGGGTGCTTCTCGAAGCTTTCAAGATGGTGAACACAACTACGGAACCAATTTGAATTTTCTACGGTTGAATCACAAAATATTTGAAGTTGAAATTGGCTAGGGTTTCACCTCTCTTAATAATTGAATGATATCTGATATATATGAGGCTAATTTCAGGTTTATAAAGACCAATTTTTGACCACGAGATAATAGAAAATGACCATTTTGCCCTAAAAATTTAAATAAATCCCGAATCTGTCCCCAGTGGACAGTTTTGACAGGCTGAAGTAAATTGATCATAACTCTTTGCTCCGATATCGGATTTGGGTGAAACCAATTGAATTGGAAATATAATTCAAAGAGATTTCATTTTTATATAAATTATACCACCCATTTCTTCCTTTACAAGGAGTTATGGTCGTTTAAAGTTGACCCAAAAATCTGTCCCACAAGTCTGTTTTTGTTTTATAGGCTGTAGTAAAATGGGTATAGCTCCTTACTCAGACATTGGATTTGGATGAAACCAATTTCATCGGAAAGAAGACTCTCGGAGTTTTTCGTCGATATATAGAAACTCACACAGTTCTTTTTGTACAAGGAGTTATGATTGTCTAAAGTTGGATTGCCTAGCTGCAGTAATTTTCCTGCAGAATTACTGTTCACAGGCTTCCCGGCCACCGTTTTGAAATTTCGAATGTGCTCGCTTATATGAAATACTCCTCTGTTTTGGGAAAACTTTATATCGTTGGAAAGCTTATTCCAATACCTACACATACAACTATTTACAGGATACTTCCGAACACCATAAACTTAATTTAACCCATACGCAAGTCTTTAGGACTCCATATAATCGCGATAAGTGTACGAAAAAATTTACGGGGTGTTACATTGTCCCCCCCTTAAGAACATTCGTCCTCGAATGTTAGCATAGTTACTAAATTAAGACATTTCCAAGCTTACAATTAACATATTCATCATCATAACATCCTTGCATAAAAGTAAACACTTACTTGTTATTGTTCTTCTTCCGTCTCATGAACTTCCTCCTCATCGTTGAATAGGTAAGGGTACTTAATCTTCATCGCTTCCTCGGATTCCCATGTGATCTTCTCAACTTGTTGATTCCTCCAAAGTACTTTTACCGATGCAATCTCTTTATTCCTTATCTTTTTAATTTGGCGATCAAGAATAGCAATAGGCATTTCTTCAAAAGTGAGATCTTCTGTAACTTGTACATATTCCATAGTAGTGATGTGCGATGGATCTCTGATGTACTTGCAAAGCGTCGAAACATGAAATACGGGATGAACTGCTGAGAGCTCTTGAGGTAGCTCTAACTCATAAGCAACTTGTCCAAATCTTTGAATGATCTTATACGGACCTATGTATCGTGGACTTAACTTTCCATTCTTGCCAAACCTCATCACTCCTTTCATTGGTGATACTTTCAAGAATACCCAATCGTCGATAGAAAACTCAAGTCCTCTTCTTCTAACATCCGCATAAGATTTGTGTCGACTTTGAGCTGTTGCAAGCCGTTGTTGGATCACTTTAACCTTCTCCATTGCTTGATAAACAAGATCCGGTCCAAATAAGACCGCATCACCTGCTTCAAACCATCCTATTGGCGATCTACACTTTCTTCCATACAATGCTTCATATGGTGCCATTTTGATACTTGAATGATAACTATTATTGTAGGCAAACTCGATAAGAGGTAGGTGATCATCCCAGTTGCCTTTGAAATCTAATACACATGCTCGTAGCATATCTTCAAGTGTCTGGATGGTACGTTCCTCTTGTCCGTCCGTTTGAGGATGAAAAGTCGTACTTAGATTTACTTGTGTCCCCAAACTCCTTTGAAAAGACTTCCAGAAATTCGCGGTAAATTGGGCTTCTCGATCGGATATAATGGAAATTGGAACTCCATGTAACCGAACGATCTCCTTAATATGCAACTTCGCATACTCTTCCGTCGTATAAGTTGTCTTAACTGGTAAGAAGTTCGCAGATTTGGTAAGCCTATCAATGATCACCCATATGGAATCAAACTTCCGATATGTACGAGGCAAACCCGTGATGAAATCCATATTGATCTTGTCCCACTTCCAGACTGGAAGATCTATACATTGCATGTAACCACCGGTTTTTGGTGTTCTACTTTGACTCTTTGACAATTCGGACATTCAGCTACAAATTCGGCAATATTCTTTTCATGTCATTCCACCAATATATTGCTTTCAAATCTTGATACATCCTAGTCGACCCTGGATGGATGGAATACCTTGAACAGTGTGCTTCTGTCATAATTCTCTTTCTTAGCTCAACTACATCAGGTACACATAAACGATTCTGACACTGAAGCACTCCTTCTCGCGTAAGCTCAAATGCCTTTGTCGTGCCACTCTGCACATCCTCCTAAAGCTGCAATAAAATTGGATCTGCATACTGCTTCTCTTTCACTTCAGCTATCAATGAAGATTCCGCTGCATTACGTACAATAACCTCTTCATCTGGAGTTTCGAGAAGTCGAACTCCCAAATTAGCTAGTTGGTGAAGATCCTTAATCATCCCCTGCTTTTCTATAGATGCCATTTTAGACTTACAAGTCAGCACATCCGCTACCACATTCGCTTTCCCTGGATGATACAAGATATCAACATCATAATCTTTCAACAATTCAAGCCATCTCCGCTGCCTCAAGTTTAGATCTTTCTGACTGAAGATATATTGCAGGCTCTTATGATCGGTATATATGTCAACATGAACCCCATATAAGTAGTGGCGCCGTATCTTCAAAGCAAATACAACTGCAGCTAGCTCAAGATCATGCGTGGGATAATTCCTCTCATGAGGTTGCAACTGTCTAGAGCCATAGGCTATTACTCTACCTTGTTGCATTAGTACGCATCCTAAGCCAATTCTTGAAGCATCACAGTACACTGCATACCCTTTTGTGCCTTCAGGAAGTACCAATACCGGTGTAGAAGTCAACTTGCTCTTCAGATCCTGGAAACTCTTTTCACAGGCATCATTCCATTGAAACTTGGAGGCTTTATGCGTCAACTTAGTCAAGGGTGCAGAAATAGAAGAAAAACCTTCAACAAACCTTCTATTATAACCTGCCAACCCGAGGAAACTACGAATCTCCGTAGGCGTCATGGGTCTTGACCAATTCTTCACAGCCTCAATCTTCTGACTGTCAACTTTTATGCCTTCACTAGATACAATATGGCCCAAAAATGCCACTGACTTGAGCCAAAACTCACATTTAGAAAACTTTGCATACAGCTTACGATCACGAAGAATATGCAACGCCTGCCTTAAGTGATTAACATGGTCCTCTTCTGATCTAGAGTAGACCAGAATATCATCTATGAAAACTATCATGAACACATCTAGAAACGGCTTAAACAGCCTATTCATCAGATCCATAAAAACGGCGGGTGCATTTGTCAGCCCGAATGACATAACCAGGAATTCATAATGACCATACCGTGTTCGAAAAGCTGTCTTGGGTATATCTTTATCCTTGACTCTCACTTGATGATAGCCTGATCTCAAGTCAATCGTGGAAAAACACTGGGCACCCTGCAACTGGTCAAATAAATCATCAATTCGGGGAAGAGGGTATTTATTCTTGATAGTCACCTGATTCAATTGCCGATAGTCAATACACATCCTCAGCGAACCATCTTTCTTACGCACAAACAATACTGGTGCTCCCCAAGGGGACATGCTAGGCCTGATGAATCCCTTCTCTAGCAAGTCTTTCAGTTGCTCTTTCAATTCTCGCAACTCTGCTGGTGCCATTCTATAAGGAGGAATTGAGATTGGCTGTGTGTCTGGCAACAACTCAATACCAAACTCCACTTCTCGTTCAGGAGGTAAACCTGGTAGTTCTTCAGGAAATATATTAGGAAATTCATTCACAACCGGAATGGTCTGAAAAGTTGGCGGCTCTGCCTCTGTATCCCTTACTCTAACCAGATGGTATATGTACCCCTTGGAAATCATTTTTCTTGCCTTAAAGTAAGAAATAAATCTACCTCTCGGCGCGCCAACATTACCCTTCCATTCAAGGACTTGCCTCATTTGGGAAATGGAAATATACCTTCTTAGAACGGCAATCTACTGTAGCATAACAAGACGCTAACCAATCCATGCCCATAATAACATCAAAATCTACCATTTCTAACTCAACAAGATCGGTCATCGTATCACGACCAAAAATATTCACAACACAATTTCGATAAACATTCCTAGCTATAAGAGATTCCCCCACTGGCGTTGATACTTCAAATGGCTTGGCTAATAATTCGGGTGTTCTTCCGAACCTTCCCGCAACCAAAGGAGTAGCATACGATAATGTAGAACCAGGATCAATTAAGGCATACACATCAAATGCAAAGATGGACAACGTACCTGTAACCACGTCTGGAGAAGCCTCTAAATTCTGCCGATCTGCTAGGGCATACACACGGTTCTGAGCTCCGCTAGTACTAGCTGCTCCTCTATCACCTCTACCAGTGACCCATAGGTTGTGCACCCCTACTCAAAGGAGGCACCGATGATGATGCAACAGTTGATCCGGTAGGTCGTGTTATACTACCTGTGGTGCTGCGTGGTCAATCTCTAGCCATATGCCCCGGCTTACTGCACCAAAAGCAATTGTTCGTCCCAAGCCGACATTCGCCAAAGTGAAATTTTCTACATATGAGGCACGGGTGTCGTAGAGGTCTCAATTAACTCATACTCCCTTGCCTTTGATACCCCACTGTTTGCAAACTCTGATTTTCACTGCTTTACCCGAACTGATTAACTTTGAACCTTTGAAATTGTAGGATAAGAAGATAACGGGCTAGGCAATCTATGAGAGAACGAAGGCCTAAAACCTCCCTGAGATGCCACAAACTGCCCTATAGCTCTGGGCCGCTTAGAATATCCTTTTTCTGATTCCTGGGTTCTTCTTCTTTGCCTCTGATCTTCTATCTTCTGAGCGAAAGCTTGTATCCTCGCTATATCCATGTCCTTGTTCAAAGCAGCAATGGTACAATCTCTAACCAAGTATGGTTCCAATCTATCCACATAGTGATGAACTCTGTCGTCCATAGTAGCTACCACATTAGAAGCATATCGAGACAAGGATTTAAATCGAAGACTATACTCTCTTACACTCATATTACCCTGACGAAGATTTAAGAATTGATCTGCACGGGCCTGACGAGTCTCAAATGGAAGATAATGATCAATAAATGCATCTTTGAACTCTCCCCACGTAGTTGGAGGTGCATCAATACCCCTAGATCGTTTCCAATCCTCGTACCACAATATAGCCTCTCCTTTCAGTCTATATGTTGCTACTAACAATTTATACACAACAATTCATAACTATGTTTCTAGTTATCTTCCAACATCAAGACAATACTCATAATCCTTTATCAATACTTATTCATGGATAAGAATCAAGAATAAACAATATTCATACCTTAAAAATGAACTCTTGTATTTAGAATCCTCCTTACATAACCATGGGGTGCTTCTCGAAGCTTTCAAGATGGTGAACACAACTACGGAACCAATTGAATTTTCTACGGTGAATCACAAAATATTTGAAGTTGAAATTGGCTAGGGTTTCACCTCTCTTAATAATTGAATGATATCTGATATATATGAGGCTAATTTCAGGTTTATAAAGACCAATTTTCGACCAAGAGATAATAGAAAATGACCATTTTGCCCTAAAAATTTAAATAAATCCCGAATCTGTCCCCAGTGGACAGTTTTGACAGGCTGAAGTAAATCGATCATAACTCTTTGCTCCGATATCGGATTTGGGTGAAACCAATTGCATTGGAAATATAATTCAAAGGGATTTCATTTTTATATAAATTATACCACCCATTTCTTCCTTTACAAGGAGTTATGGTCGTTTAAAGTTGACCCAAAAATCTGTCCCACAAGTCTGTTTTTGTTTTATAGGCTGTAGTAAAACGGGTATAGCTCCTTACTCAAACATTGGATTTGGATGAAACCAATTTCATCGGAAAGAAGACTCTCGGAGATTTTCGTCGATATATATCATCTCACACAGTTCTTTTTGTACAAGGAGTTATGATCGTCTAAATTTGGATTGCCTAGCTGCAGTAATTTTCCTGCAGAATTACTGTTCACAGGCTTCCCGGCCACCGTTTTGAAATTTCGAATGTGCTCGCTTATATGAAATACTCCTCTGTTTTGGGCAAACTTTATATCGTTGGAAAGCTTATTCCAATACCTACACATACAACTATTGACGGGATACTTCCAAACACCATAAATTTAATTTAACCCATACGCAAGTCTTTAGGACTCCATATAATCGCGATAAGTGTACGAAAAAATTTACGGGGTGTTACATATAGGGTGGGAAAAAGACTAAAATACCCCTAAGGAAAGATAGAAAGACGCAGTTGTCCCTCTGTTGTTATAGGCTAATAGGCTAAAGTAAATTGATAATATATTTTTACTAAGATGTTGGATTTTGATTAAACCAATTTTATTGGAAAGAAGACTCAAATATCTTTCATTTGATATATAGAAGCTCTCCTAGTTCATTATATACAGGAATTTATAATCGTTTGAAGTTGACCCTAAAATTGGAACCTAAAATGCGCCCGGAATACGGGAGCATTTCAAACCAGTGGGCTATGCCACTTAAATGCAGCCAAGATGCACCCGGAATGCGTAAAATATGTAATATTAAATTTTTCCATCGTAACACAACTTGAAAATTGAAAAACGAACATCGATAAGGCCCTGAAATAATTCCTCAAAGTTCGGAAGTTTATGGAAATGAAAAAGTTTCAACACCTAGCCAAATTTTTAAGTGCTAAGCTTCTCTTGGTAAGCTTAAAAGTGCTTTAATGACTTGAAAAAACTTGCGGGGTATTACATTATCTCCCCCTTGGAAACATTCATCCTCAAATGAAAACCGACTAAGAAGAGGAGAAAAGACAAGCTGAACATGAGTGACTGAAACATGATCTCATGATTGACATGACTGATAAGCTGAACTCATGTATATCTGATGCATGGATAATTGACTCATGAATGCGTGACTGAATATGCAATGGTACTTGATACCATGTTTATACTGGAAACACGCACATAAAACTGAATAACCTTAAGGAATTGAAAATTCCAAGGAGTTATAAGGTATCTTCCCCTTGGGACACTATGTCCCTCTACAAACACTTACTGTAATGAAATACTTGCAAACAAAACTAAGGCAATACACAAGTCACCTACGAATTGGATTATAAGTAAACACATGGGGCATAGAACTAATCCATGATGCCTGAACCGAATCATACTCGCAACTACTAGGATACTCTATCTTGAAATAATTACATTCCTGATATTTCTGACAGCATGATTAGATGAAAAGATGTGAAACAAACCATACAAATCTGAATATCTGACTGCTAAGCTGACTTGCTAGCTTCACTAACTCATGTTGAAACATAAGCCCAAATGAGAGCAAGAGAATCTAACAATGCATATCATGAACATGAAGGACTTGCAACGTACCCGAATCTGGGTCAGGGAAACTTTCAGGATCATGATGGGTCTGGAGTGCATAAATTTTATTCTGACGTTGACCATTATTGGTACTTGAAGTGATGCCCTGCTGGCCTGTGGCCTGGAGTGCACTATACTCTCGCAGTGCACTGTACTCTCGCAGCCTGTGACCTGGCTTATCACATCCGTAACATATATCATTGCCTGCTCTACATGCACCTAAGTGATTTCTACCACACTTTTCACAAAGCGGATAGGTAGGACTTCTATTCTTACTACCCTGGACCTTAAAGCCTGGCGCCCATCATGACGGTCATATCTGGACTTGGATACTGGTGCACTAGCTGAGGATGGAGCTGGGACTAAAAACTTCTGGCTATACTGGGAACGGTTACCACCCTGTGACCCTGGCTGAGACAAACTATAACTACCTGTTCTAGTTTTCTTACTCTGTTTTTCCCTTATCTTAACTTTCTGCTCCTCAATCTATTGGGAGAGAGTCATGAGCCTAGCTAAAGTCATATCGCTATTCAGCATGCCGGATCTGCACTCATTTACCACGCTGTCATTCACCTCTAAAATGAACTTACTCATCTTAGCTCGGCTATCAGCAAACACATGAGGGGAATATCTGGCTAATTGAGTAAACTTAAGAGAATACTCTTTCACCTTCATATTGCCCTGCATGAGGTTGATGAATTCTAACACCTTATCTTCTCTAAGATCAAGAGGAAAGAACCTATCAAGAAAAGCGGCAACAAACTCTTCCCACTCTACTAACCCTACATCCTCTAACTTCTCTGCTAACAACTGCTTATACCAAGTGCGATCAATATCCTACAGTTGGTATGCAGCTGGCTCGGCACTCTGACTAGAAGTAATCCCCACGATATCCGTTACATTCCAAACCTGGTCAAGGAATTCCTACAGGTCCTCATCTGACTTAGACCCTGTGAAAGAAGGAGAATTCATTTGGGTGAAGTCCCAAATCCTGGCTGCAGCTGAATTGACCACTGGGTTGGCCGGATAACTGTTGATTGGTCATTTTTATTCTGTGCAGTAACTGACTGAGCAAGGGTGGTAAATGCAGCTCTGAACTCTGCATGAGAAATATGCTCATCCAGGGGGTCTACCTGAACAGGATGAGATACTGATCATTTTCCAGTTCCTCTTCTTTGAGTTCTCTTAGAAGGCATATTCTGTAAATGAAAGGGAGAAATGGATTAGACTGAGACTAAATTTTGAGTTTATACTTACTGGCACGACATGAATACTGAAAGAAGGGAAATTATTCCTAAAACATCTTATAGCCTCCTGTACATAAATGTGGCGCGCAACACACCCATGTACAAAACTCTACTAGATGCGGCTTTTCAGACTCCTAGGACTCTATTGAACCATAGGCTCAGATACTAAATTTATAATGCCCCAATTTTCTAAAACGGAACGCTACACAGTGCTCATGACCTCGAAGGATCACAAGCTAACCCATGACTGATATCTGTACTTGTAAATTGCATAATATCTTGTAAAATGCAAAAACATAAACTGAAAGGCCATAAGGTTCAATGTTGCATAACTGAATCACAATAATATCTGTATAAAGTGGTATCACAATACCAAAACAAATTGAAATACTGAAGTCTAAATTTGAAGATACTGTAGTCGTCTAAAAGCCTCTAACTTTCTGAATAAGGAGTAGATGTGACATAATTCCCCAACTAACTCCATAAACTGAAAGCTAAACTGAAATAATAAATGAAGTAATAATCATATCGTCCTCAAATGAACAGGACTCACTGCAACTCTAGACACTGAAATCTGCAATACTACTGCTACTCTGGAAATTGTGCCTTTAAACCTATGGCGTAAAATAAAACACCATAGTGCAAATGTGTTAGTACGACTGAATGTACTGAGTATACGAGTGAGGTAGGCTAAATGTAAAGGGTTTATATGCATGAACTATGCCGAGTGATATGAACGTGAGAATATATGCATACACATGTAACTACAACTGAACTTATGGTGATACTGACTACGGAATCTGAATATTAAAAATATGAGTTTACTGCTATCTAGCATGATTGACAAATGAGTTTTGATAACTAACATAATTGATAATATGAGTGACTGTATCTAACAGTCCTGAATCTGATGGAACTATCTAAGTTTTGTACTGTATCTGAGTAACTAAATCTGAGATCAATCCTATCTAGAGAGTGATCTCTGAGTATACTAATAGTATAAATAATATAACTAGCCTGAGATCAGTCCTATATAGAGGGTGATCTCTGAATATACTGATAATACTGATACTAATTGACTATATTTAAGATCCTTCCTATCCAATTGGTGATCCTAAAGTCTACTAATAATTATAAGGATTGACTGTATCTGATAGTCCTGAGTCTATACTATTGAGCTGAGTCGACTATATCTGATAGTCCTGATTCTGCAACTGAAATTGTGGGAAGTATTCATCTAACCGACATGCCCCTTTCTAGCTAGTCTAGGGTCCAACCTGTAACCCCAGTTTGAAGGGTGCCAGTACCGTGCCACGAGTAAAGACAACTGTTGTGGAGTCAGTCCTGCCTAACGAGTGACTCCTGAGATCAGTCATATCTAACGGGTGATCCCTGAGTATGCTAGTCCTATCTAGCGGGTGACATCTCATACCTATGATGGCTACGTAGTTCTAGAACTAAGGGATTTCTTCTAGGGATCTTAGTCCTCTCTAACGGGTGAGCCCCCATCCCTAGGTTCGCTCGGTGCTGAATCCTACTCCCAACTGAATGACACTGAACTGATTTCCTAGTTCATACTAGGATTAACTGAATTGCATTACTGAGTTTCACTGAGTTCCCATGACTAGTGTAACACTGTTGAATTTTGTTAACTGACTGAGCACTGAGTTTTGTTAGCTGGCTGAGTACTACTGAAATTCCTGAGATCTGAGTTGAATACTGAATACTACTAAAGTCTAAGCTGAATACTAAACTGAACTGTACTGGACTGAGATTTACTGAGTTTCGTAGACTCACGAAATATTGCTGAATCTGTTAACTAACTGAAATCTACTGATCATAGCACGACTGAGAGTATTATGAAAACATGACATTGGATCTAGACACACAACTATATTTTTTGGGTACAAGTACCCACAGGACTCGATAGAAGAAAACTGACATTTCTTGACATTCTTGAATACATGATCAATATCAACCATTCATAATAAAATAAGTTGGGGAAAATTTCATGAAGTGCATGGATATCGTAATCTTTTACATGGTAGAAATACATATAATCAAGATCATAATTTCATACTCTAACATCATGGCATTCCAACAACATATTCATTGTACAACAATAGTATGGAAACCATCCAAGCATAACGTTAATAGCATGAATTCATCTTTTGGACCATATTAATTCTTAATACATGTTTCTTGTTTCTCTTAAACATTTAATCAAACACCTTACATGCACGATTTATGGCATAGGTATATTCACCAATTCATACATCAAAATCAATAAAATTCATGGATCTCAAATCATGTGTCACCATAGCTTCATAAAATCACACAAAGATTCCAACTTGGGAATCATTCAACACCACAACATGATTATCAACAACCCACAACATAAATAACATAATTCATAGATTTCAATTTATGTGCTAACATAGGTTCATAAAAATACATACAGATCCCAACTTGAAGCCATACTACAACCATCAACATGAACATAATCATACCAAAATAAAATATTCACAATACATAATTTAAAACTTGATTCTTGAGCTTCATGAATGAAAGGAATCCATGGATGAACACTACGCATACCTGAGATGGAAGATCCGTAAAAATTAACGGTGAAACTTGCTTGAATCTTGAAGCTCCTATAAGCGCCCTATTGTATTCTTGAGAGAATTTTGCCAAAAGGGAGTATATTTTGCTTCTAGCTGACTCAAATCTCGTGTTTGTGGGTATATATAGGGTGGGCAAAAGACTAAAATTCCCCTAAGGAAAGATAGAAAGACGCAGTTGTCCCTCTGTTGTTTATAGGCTGATAGGCTGAAGTAAATTGATCATATATTTTTCCTCCGATCTTGGATTTGGATGAAACCAATTGCATTGAAAATAAGACTCAAAGAGCTTTCATTTGATATATATCATCTCTCCTAGTTAATTATCTACATGAAGTTATGATCGTTTGAAGTTGACCCTGAAATTGGAGCCTGAAATACACCTGGAATGCGGGAGCATTTCAAACTAGTGGGCTATGCCACTTAAATGCGCCCAAGATGCGCTCAAAATACGTACAAGATGTAATATTGACTTTCCCTATCGTAACACAACTTGAAAATCAAAAAACAGACATCGGGAAGGCCCTGAGATAATTCTTCATAGTTCGGAAGTTTATGGAAATAAAAAAATTTCAATACTTAGCCAAATTTTTAAGTGCTAAGCTTCTCTTGGTAAGATTAAAAGAGCTTTAATCACTCGGAAAACTTATGGGGTATTACATAATTTCATAGTGCCGTGAATGAATCCCAACAGATATGTTATCTGTTGCAACAGGTAAGTGATGAGTCGCAACAGATTCTTACCTGTTGGGATTCATGTTACACTCCTAAATATCTATTGCAACAGATGAAGCGCCTGTTGGGATTGATGTTACAACTAAATCACCTTTGAATCTGATTCCAATAGATGAGTAACAGTTGCAACAGATAATTAACTGTTGTGACAGATGACTTACCTGTTGGAACAGGTTATTAATCTATTGTAACAGATGTTGGAATCGTGTTCAGGTTCTATTGCAACACGTAACTAATCTGTTGCAACAGATATGTCAAATGTTGCAACAGATGACCCATCTATTTAAACATGAATCCAACATATCAGTCTTTCGTTGAAACAGATGTCTCATCTGTCGCAATAGATGATTTATCTGTTTAAATAGATAGATCTTATGTTGGATTCATGATTGGGTTCTATCCATTGATGGAAAACAACAACACAATAGCAGTTACCCAGATGACAAATTCAACTAAAAAAATCATAATTTGACTTACCAACGTCTCTTATGAAGTAATGCCAAAATGAAAAGTGATGTTAGAAACAAAATTTGACTTAAGAAATTGATCAAATAGCAACAGTAGCGGTAACAACAACAACAAATGGTCAACAAGAACAAGATGAAGATGATAATGAAGTAGAAGATGATGATAATGAAGCAGAAGATAATGAATGACGCAGCAGCAACAATGAACAACAAAAATTGCTAAGATAGAGAAAACAACAATTGGTGACAAGAGAGAAAAATGCCTTTTTTTCTCCGTTTTCCGTTATATAGGCTAACATTTGGACCAAAGTGTAAATTTAAAAACTTGAGGATTATTTTTAAACTTTTCCAACTTTCTTAATCCATAATAAAGTAATTGTCATCATCACCTAATAATTAATACTTTGTCACCTACACCTCATTTTAAAACTCTTTTGTCACATGTGGCCCAAACCCCCAAGTAACATCCAATTGCATTCCTAATAGACAAATTATTTCTCAAAAAAAGAATCGATTTTAACTTTTTCTAAAAATTCAATGTTACGTATACTTAATATTTTTTCAAATTATTATTTAATTATCTTTATAATGTTTAAAATTAAGAAGTTCTAAAATATATGGTAAAAGACAAAATATATATAATTTTTTTTAGAAAAATTATTAACTAATGATTCCTAAAAATATAGTAAAAAAATATATTTTAAAAATTAAGAAACCCTAAAGTTATGGTAAAATTCTAAGTTTTCTCAGTAAGAAAGAGGTTGATGGAGGAGATATTAATATTTATTTAATGTCACTTAGTGATAAAACCAAACTCAATGGTACCCAATTTTCAATTATAAGGTCCGTACATGCTGCATCAAAATTCAAAAGATAATATATATGTAATTAATGAATTTATGGTAATAAAATTTAATTTAGGGGTCCTCAACTTTTAAAATTTTTTTCCCCAAGTTTAGAAGTCTTTATTTTAGATTTTCTTACCTACTTAGAATTCAAGCAACCTAAAATTAAATATTTCCTATTTAACTTGAGGTTACTTTATTATACCTATTCTACATGCATAAGAACATTTAGAATTATTTATATCTACTATATAATGGTTACGTGCTTACATATGTCCCAACAATTTTTGTCACAAAACACTCATTCAGAATTTTTCTCCCCAAATCATTAATCTACAATTATTCTATGTTATATATCGTCTTTAAATTTAATTTATGCACCTAATCTTTATTCTTTTTCTTTTTTACTGCTGAAATTTTTATTTTTTTTATATGTGATTTGATTTTGTTTTGTAATGTATTTATTTTTCTCCACTGTGTTTGAATGGTTGTTACGTATTATTTTATAATGCAACATATTGTATTTTATTATATTATATCATACTGTATTGCTTTAATAAATACAATATTTGAATAGATTATATCATTTTTTGTCGTTACTAATGTCATACATTAACAACTTTTGAATGCGTCTAAACAAATTATCCAAATCAATCATTCTATCTCTTGTAGTTCTGATGCTTGTTAAGAGAGTCATTAGTTATCAATCTTTGTTCTCGAGTGCTATTTTCTTCGTTAATGCAAATTTGTTTTGAGTAGTGGAAGTGTCTACATATAAGAATCGCATTTGGTTGTATGGTAGTAGGTAAATTAGTAGTTAAACGATTTTGATAGTTTTTAAAAGTTGAGAGCATAAAATCATATTTAAAAAAAAATCTAAAATCTAAAAAAATCTTTCAAAAAGACATGACCAAACATAACTCCAACTCCAATTTCAACTCTAACTTCAATTTTTTTTTAATTTTCATGGTCAAAAACCTACTGTATAAGACTTTAAAAAATACAAAGCATTTTACGTGACTTGAAAGGATATCAAATCAGTTTGATGCAATGAAGTCTTTCCATTTAATGAATTTATTTATTAAAACTATTTCATATTCTTACGTCTCTTTTTGAGCAATGAATATATACAATTATGAACTTTTGATAGAGTATTTCTTTCCAACAAAAATTTTAAGAAAAAAAATTATAAAGAGGCAAAAAGATTTAGAAAATATAAATACACATTCTAGCCTAAGAGACGTGACATTTCACTTTTCGTATTCTCCATTGTCTGCAATTATGTAAACATATAAATATAGCTATATTACGAAAAATAAAAAAAAATATTGCAAAAACTTAAATAACAGCAATATTAGTAAAATAGATTCTTGACTTATCACTTCATGTCAAACAACTTCGCGTGCATCAACTCTTTTATAAGATAACGATAATATACTTAAAATTAAGGATATAGAAAAGAAAGAAAGGATGAAAACAAAAGAGAGAAAAAAAAAATGACATATAATGAGACCCAAAATTACATATGAAGATATATAAAGTGCAAAATTGAGATATCATGTAAAAATAGTATAATTTTTCGTCCATAAATATTGATGCTATATGGGTAAAATAAATATATAATTAGACTTTATTGCATAGGTAACAATTTAGTTAAGTATCTCTCTCATAAGAGAGACAAAAACTGTCATGTGACAGCACATCATAAAAGCAGCAATATTTAAAAAAAAAAAAAAATTAAAAGCCTATTTTTTTAACACCCTTAACCTCCTCATCCCCTTTACAATGGAAATACAGTTTTTAAAAGATGAATAACACCATCCACTTACAAATAATTTTTGCTAATTGCTAACTTACCAATAATTTTTTCTAATTGCTAATTTGCTAATAAAATTTTACTTATTATGTTACCTTTATTAATAATATTGTCTTAAAAAATAACTTAAATAACAAAAGATACAAAAAAGCAATTTTCGTTACAACATTAAAAAAAATTACAATACAAATTTAAACAACAATAACTACAAAATAAACAAATGATTACAATACAAATTTACATAATTACATTCTTAAAAAATATTTAAACATCAATAACTGCCAAAAAAAAATTATAATAATTAGGACAAATTTTAAACAACAAGAAATGCTAAAAAGAAAATGAGGTATACACACGCCATCTAGCATGTTTGTTTATTTTAATTATTAAAATTTAAACCAATAAAAAGTAAAAAGTAAGAAATTTAAACAGAAACGTGTAAATCCTTTTAATTACGGATAGTTTGAAGGAATTGGCTTTAAAACCACCCACTAAACTCCTTTTTCTGATAATTGTCTTTCATTACAACTCATTTTTCTTATTCTTATATAATCCTTACTACGCTCTACATTTTTCGCACTTTATACATGTCCTTAGACTTCTGACATTCTGCAATTTACGTAGTACTGCCATAACCATATATGGCTTTTCATAGCATCTCACAAATTGCAAGCAGTTCTATGCAATGGAATTTGAGAGCAAGAATTATTCGTCTTTGACAATTGCAGGATAAATTCAAACCTGATGTACCATATTCATTAGATATGATTTTACAGGATTCTAAGATACTAATTGCTTTTTACTAATTTTTCATATTTCACAGTGTTTACATTAATAATCTTCCTTTTTATTTTTAATGTTGTATACACACTGAACAATACTAATTCCCTGTCTCAAATTAGGGCGATCACATACATACTTCAATTGGCAAGTATGATATTAAGGTTTTCAAGAACAAGATGGAGGAACTTGGGTTATATCGCATTAACAACTTTGTTGTTACATCAAATTCCAAGAAATTTAAGACTACAATGCACAAGTACATGTTGATTTTCATAAAAACAACTTCTATCGAGAAAATTACTGATCCTTCATTTCATATGGACATAGTTAATTTGTGTCCATTTGACCAACTGGCAATTCACATCTTGTCGATGACACAAAATATTTTTGGTAATGATTCTCTTCATAGTCAGTTTAAAATTATAAATAATCTGTGCTTTTTATTTTTACTAATTCATCTATATTTATAGATGTTGTTGGTCAGGTTGTGACATATGAAGCTGTTCAAACATTCAAGCAAGGAGATAGTAATAGTATATTTATAAATATTGTGCTAAAGATGATAAGTATGTCTTATTTTCTTTTGGAAAA